>OX328105.1:1455000-1807307 GCA_946811185.2 Hippopus hippopus
AGGTGCATGTAACTGTCGTCGAGGAAATGTAGGTAGCTCATATAAACAGTCAACTACACCACATAGGCCGAGGCCTTGTGGCGCAGTAGGTAGTATACAGGACTTGAGACCAGGGGGTCTCTGGTTCGAATACCCAGCTCGGCCAATTTCTTTCCGACAGTTGATGATGTCATTGGGACAGGATTCACTCCTGTCTCAGCGCTGATCGTTGTTTCGACGATGGTTATGTTGGAAAGCAGCCAGTGGCTTTGAAAGAATATTGTAAGTACTGATAACAGAAAAGCATGGACAGGTACACACGCCGCCGTAATGAAGCTGAAATAGTGGTAAAACCGGCGTTAAACACCATACAATCAATCAGTCAATTAATCAATCAATCGATATACCACACAACAGACAGGGGAGCAGTCACGTGAACAGTCGAATACTACGTACAACAGCAACAAGTACATGTAAGTTTCATTGAAGGAATGTCACATGAAAAGTCCAATGCTCATACAACTAACAGGTGCATATAAATTTCGTCGAGAGAATTTATGAAGTCGCATGAACAGGCCCATACACCATAGAGGAGCATGTAAATTCCGTCTGGGGAATGCACGTGTCCGTCAAATGAAAAAAGAAGAAAGAGTCAATCAATTAAGGTAATTAATGAGATTACAACATGTGGAGTACATGCTGTGTCTGTTTTAGATATATTGTGCATAAAATGTCAGGGATCAATAACACACAATTATCCTTTTACCGTACGTTCCTGCCCAGGGGAAGAAAAAAAAAAAAGAAAAATGAAAACATTGTAGGTAAAGGAGAAATGCTGGTCACCAGAATGTTCTGCTCCTTCCACAATATTTTACTCTCTTTCAAAGACAAACAGGTGTCAGAGATCGGCTCCACATAATTTTCTCTCCATTTTCCACACGTTCCTGTTTCTTATTGACCCAGAGGAAGAAATATTTTGAAATCATTTCAGGAAAAGGAGAAAACGATGGTTACCAGCATTTTCTACTTTTCCCATATTGTTGTTTACTTTTTCGAAGACAAACTATTTCATTCAAACAACATGCTGTTAATGGTCTGCAGTTATTACTTACAGTTTGAGTAAGGAGTTCAACTTGTATCCCTGCATCCCACCATGACTACTGGGGGTTTTATTTGGGGTGTCCTTTGGCAAAAAACTTCAAAATCCTAGCCTAGCACTGGTCAAAATTTACACACACATGAATATGTGAGCTGTGGCCGTGATGTCGCTGAAATAGTGTTGAAATCGCGTAAAACACTTCAAAGAATGAATCAATGAATCGATCAATCAATCAATCAATCAATTCATCCGACAACCAACCCATACACCATTTTCATAACAATCAATTGATCGATCGATCGATCAATCAATCAATCAATCAACCAATTAATCAATCAATCCTAGTTTGATAAGCTTTTTTGATTGATGGCATGGTGTTCTACGCCGTCTTCAACATTTTCTTTAGTCAATTTTCACCTCTTCACTCTTGTAACACACCGTTGCCGTTTTTCTATACAAAAGTACATTAATCCCATTGCATTCTGTTTATAGTTAAAAAACTGCCAACAACAGTTTTAAAAATGATCTGTAACGATGCAGTTGTTTTAAAGCATTATTATATACCAAATAAGTTACAGAAATAACTTAAATTTTGTTTAAGATTATAACATAATTTCAGATTAATTTCAAAACCATTATTTTCAAATCTGAATATTAACAGAATACTGTACTTTAATATACCCTTTATCACACAATCCCGAGTTTTAATGACCCTCAGACAGAAGCCTTATAAAAACACTGTGGGAAAAGGAGAAAATGCTGGTAACCAGCATTTTCTCCTTTTCCCACAATGTTTTCTACCCTATCTAAGAGAAATTCTATCATTTGAGCTACATTTTAATTGTTGTCTGCAAGTACTTTCAATCTGGACAAGTCTACATTTTTGTCGTTTGGTTAAGAGATGAGTAATACTGTAGCAAGTTTGTCCAAGTCGGTTACCATATATCTAGGTAGGTACAGACCAGCTGGTGATAATCGATATTTGTAATTATCATATATAATTAAAACTGTACAAGTTCCAGTCTACGTTCATAGGACAATATTTTATTCATAGAATTTTAATATTGTATTGTTTTATGAGGATTTCATTACTTTATCGCTACATTCAAACTAATAGCGCCACATCTTCGCCCCTGTTTATACTCAAGTTTTATATGGGCTGGAAGTTTTGTCATTGTGGAATGCAGCGGCTACCCTTTGGCAGTGACAATAAATTGTGATGTATAAAAAGTCATAGGTTGTGTCAATAGCTGAGAGAATTCGTTATTATGACAAAATTGCATTTCCTTGCTTGCCTTAGACTGGCTGACGGTGTTTGGAATTAAGTATGTGTGAACGTGTTCTCTAGTTCTAAATTTTTTTTGAGAAGCTGTTCTTATCGGTACCTATGTAAGTAATAACATATACGTAACATATCTTAATGCAGATATTTGTCCATAATGAAATGTTGGAACCTTTCGTGCTAATTGATGACATGTTAGATTCCGTTTATAACTTTTATTTCTATTTTATCCCGAGACTTGAAAATTAGCAATGGTAATAAATCCCAAACCGCGTGTAAAGTTGAGAAAAATATGTGTAGAATTTGGCAAATGCTTGAAAGTAGGAAAAACAACTTTTTTTTTTAATGGAAGAACTTAAAGGTGAACATCAGAAAGTTTTTTACTATGATCTTTTGTCATCATGGAGGCCCGGTTTGGAGTATCATCTAGCTTTTTACCAGCGACCAGAAAGTTTCATGCGCTCGACCTTTAGCTGCCTATACCGGCAAGATTCTTTGATACCGTCAACAGTCGCCAACCATTCTTGAGAACGATTTCAATTTTATTTTCAAGAGTTTTTTAAGTTTGAAAGTAACACGATTTCTGTTTGGCTAAACCAAAAGGTTTAGCCAATCAGAAATTGCGTTACGTTCTAAATCTAGAACCAGACGTAGAACGAAATTGTTAATGGTTGTTGAATACAGACACTGGTCTTATTTTCTTTTTCCGAATTTTTGCGAATTTCATGTATTTTGTGAAATATATGCGAACTCGTCTACAAAAATGTTATTGACCACGCCAGAGGCTCGCTTGATAGTATTTTTCTACATTCGTTCAATAATTTTCTTTATCACATAACCTTCCTTGTTTTCAGTGTAATATACCCATCACGAATTTTCTTATCTTACACACGTTTGATATCACAATTGTGTGACGTCATTTTTGATGTCATTTTATACGTATTAAATAGAAGTGAATGGATTTTATGGATTTTACCGCTTGTGCATCTAAAAATTTGATGTATATTTCGTGAAATATCGTTATGTGATAAAAGGAATCTGATATTCGTTGGCGTTTGAGATAAGATTTCAAATCTCGCCAAAGCCTCGCTTAATAACATTACCATAGACTCGTTTAATAAAAGTTTATCTCAGAAGTCAGCTCATATCAGATCATATATTTCTCAAATGACAACTTATGCCAGATCCTATATACAATTTTTAACTCTATACTGGACTATAGATTAAGATCAGACTGCATGTTCTGTGCAGTCTAATCTTGATTTACACTGTTTGCAAAAGCATTCTACGCCGCGTTTAGAAGCGCAAGGGTGAAATAGCATTCTCTGTTCAGAATGCATAATGATTCTGAACCCGACCTGGTTACGCCCATGAGACTGAATGAGGACCATTCTTCAAGTATTTCCCTTGATTTTTCTCCAGTACTACACTGTTCCTTATAAGGGGATTACTTGGTTTTTATCCTTGATTTTCTTGCACTGAACAGCTATGTTCTTGAGATAATATTTCAAGTAAAACTGATTAGATTGTTTTACAAATCGATATTAAGATCAGACTGCATGTTCTGTGCAGTCTAATCTTGATTTACACTGTTTGCAAAAGCATTCTACGCCGCGTTTAGAAGCGCAAGGGTGAAATAGCATTCTCTGTTCAGAATGCATAATGATTCTGAACCCGACCTGGTTACGCCCATGAGACTGAATGAGGAACATTCTTCAAGTATTTCCCTTGATTTTTCTCCAGTACTACACTGTTCCTTATAAGGGGATTACTTGGTTTTTATCCTTGATTTTCTTGCACTGAACAGCTATGTTCTTGAGATAATATTTCAAGTAAAACTGATTAGATTGTTTTACAAATCGATATTATACGTAGTTCCTGATGATTAAGAACAGAATTTGATATGAATTACATGGTGACCTAACACATATTTCATAGATCATTATCATATTTATCGCAACATCCCCAAAAGAACCAAGGATAAAAACAAAGGAATGCAGGTGAAAGGACCAATCTGTTATTTGGTTACCTTTAGTCTTTATCTGGCATGGGAGATAATTTAATTTACAAGAATGTCCCCACCCCAAATGGCTTGACGGCAGATCTTAGTCTATTCTTTTTGAAATGTGGACACTTGAGGCCATGATAAGGCGAAAAATAATTAAATACATGTGTCCTGGTATTGATCGAGCCCAGCTGTACACACTAAGCTGCAAAGTTCAAGTGTGTTTTGCACGGACAGACAGCATTGATTTGTTTTAACAATCCGGCGGCATTATTGACATTGGTTAACTCTTCACCGAACAATCCCGAGTTTTAATGACTCTGAATGGCCAAAGGCTTTAGAAAACATTGTGGAAAAAGGAGAAAATGCTGGTTACCAGTATTTTCTCCTTTTCCCACAATGTTTTCTACAGTATCAAAGAAAACTTTCATCATTTGTCAAGTGCAGACGCCTTTACGAGTAACTTGGACGAGTGTAAAATTGTGCCGCTGTGTAAAGAGTTAATATAGTTTAATACAGGGTTATTTCATTGTAAATTTCGCAATCTATTGACAGATCCCGTTACGCGAAACGATGTCGTAAATTAAACCAAAACCAGCTGTTTATACGGAAAATAGGGACAATTTCACAAAAGGATATAGCTGATACCGATAGTTTAAACGGTGATCAGATTGATTGATTGATTGTATGGTGTTTAACGCCATTTTCAACATTATTTCAGTTATATCGCGGCGGCCAGTGCACCTATCCATGCTTTCCTGGAGTCCCTTTTACCAGTACTCCACACAATTTTTCTTTCCAAGCCACTGGCTGCTTTCCCACATAACCATCGTCGAAACAATGGTCAGCGGTGGGAGAGGAATGAATCCAGTCGAAATGACCATCATCAATCCTCGGAAAGAAATTGGCCGAGCCAGGAATAGAAACCCAGGACCCCATGTTCTCAAGTCCTGCACGCTACCGACTGAGCTACCGAGGCTCGGCATAAACGGTGGTCAGAACCAAACATCTTCACCAGACGACAAAAATGTAGACTTGTCCAAACTGAAAGCATTTGCAGACGAAGGATTAGATATCAATCAAGTGTTGGTATTTGTCTTTGAATGGGTAGAAATTGATTGATTGCAAGGTGCTTAACGCCGTTTTCAACATTATTCAGTTATATCGCGGTGGTCAGCAAACCTTTTCATCCTTTCATTGAATTTCTTTTACCAGTTCTTATCACTATAATTATTCTTCCAAAGCCACCGGCTGCTTTCCCACATAATCATTGTCGAAACAATGGTTAGTGATGAGAGAGGAATGAGTCCTGTCGCAATAACTTTTATCAATCCTTGGAAAGAAATTGGCCGAACTTGGGATTCTAACCAGCGGCCCGCTGCTCTCAAGTCGTGTACGCTACCGACTGCCCTATCAGCGCTCGGGGTGAAAGGAGAGTGAAAGTTGTGGGAAAGGAGAATATGCTGGTAACCAATATTCTGAATAAAAAACTTTCTTCCTCAGGCGTCTTAAAGGCCTAGTAAAGGCCAAAATATCAAAGCAGGTGTCATAATACATTTAAATTTAAATCATACCATCTAAAAGTATGGAAAATATTGTGGAGATGACAGTCTGTTATCGTGCGGTAGGGCCATATGTTACTCGCTGGCAGAAAAATGAACTTTAAAACCAGGTAAAAAGTAAACAAAAAACACAGCTACCTGACAGGTTTTAACCTAGTTTGAAATTAATTTCTCCGTCAGCGACTAACACTTGGATCAACCGTACAATGACAGATTGTCATCTTCACAATAATTTCCATACTTTTAAATGGTATGATATAAATTTAAATGCATTTAAACCTCGGCTTTGTTTACATTTGGCCTTTATTGTTACTTTAAGTCTTACTCTGCTAAATAACTGAAAGGAAAATTTTAAGCTGATAGCAAAAATTTTGATATTTTAAATTTATTCTTTTTTTTTGGGGGGGGGGGGTTATCTCCTTATCGGACAGTGTAGATCCAAGATCAGACTGCACGTTCTGTGCAGTCTGATCTTGATCTACACTGTCCGCAAAAGGTCCTTGAGTCGCGCTTAGCAGCCTAAGGGTTAAAACCCCAATATTGGCCGAAATTAAACAATGCGGGTGTTAAAATTATGGTAATTATTGCGAATATGACAATCCGTTGTATTACAGTTAATAAATGTTGGTCGCTGGGCGGATGTTCGACAAAACGGATTTTATCCTGTCACCTTCTACAATTCCGACCCGATAACAGGGTGCCGTATATTTTTTTTGTTATCCGTCAGTTGGTCACGTGACCGCTAAGTGCGCACTTGCTTACTGGGACTATTTTCAACCAAGCGTCTTACTGCCGTAATGAATGAATCAATCGCTAGCGAATAGCCTTCTTTTGCTCGTTTAATTAATAGTCTGTTATGTTAAAACACATCGTCTACTTCGCCACAATATTTTTCTGCGGATATACGTCACGTTTAATAATTATGACGTACCCAATATCATTCATGACGTCATCACTGCAGCTGCATAGATCTATATCCAGAGGGTTTTGTAAACACGGTTCTTCATTTTTTAAAGTTTCTTATAGATCTAGTGAGAAAGATGTCAATATGTGCCGTATTTCGAGCGAAATGTGCAATTTAGTCGGATTCTGGATTATAATTGAAGAAAAGGAATAAATAAAATATACCGTTGGTGTCTTGGATTGGGGAAGTCGATCAGGCTCGGCTCCGGAAATTTATTAAAGGTACGGTCTTTATCAATGTTTTTTTTTTCGTTTCTTTGTTTTGTTTTGTTCCGTTACAGTGAGTGACAGGATAAATAGAATAGATTGTTGGTGTCTTGGATGGGTTAATTTTATCGGGCTCGGCTCCGAAATTTATCCGGTTCGCCTTCGGCTCACCAGATAAAGTCCTGCGCCTTGTCCGATAAACTTAACCCATCCAAGACACCAACCTTCTATTCTCTATTTATCCTGTCACCTTCTTTAATTTCAACCCGATAACAGGGTGTCGTATATTTTTTTGTTATCCGTCAGTTGGTCACGTGACCGCCAAGTGCGCACCTGCTAACTGGGACTACTTTCAACCAAGAGTCTTACTGCCAAAATAAATTAATTAGATCTAATCGCTAGCGAATACTTTTGCTCGTTTAATGGTCTGTTTTGTTAAAACACTGTCTTCTTCGCCACAATATTTTCTGCGGATATACGTCACGTTTAATAATTATGACGTAGCCACTACCATTCATGACATCATTATTGCAGCTGCATATTCAGAGGGCTTGACACGGATCTTCATTTTTTAAAAAATTCTTATAGATCTAGACCTAGCGAGAAAGATGTCAGTAGAGTCTATGTGCCTTATTTCAAGCGAAAAGGTCAATTTAGTCGGATTTTAGATTATAATTGAGAAGAAGGATAAATGAAATAGATAGTTGGTGTCTTGGGTTTAGAAAGTCTATCAGGCTCGGCTCCGGAAATTTATTAAAGGTTTCGTTTGTTTTGTTCCGTTATAGTGAGTGACAGGATAAATAGAATAGATAGTTGGTGTCTTGCATTGGTTAAGTTTATCGGGCTCGGCTCCGAAATTTATCCGTTTCGCCTTCGGCTCACCAGATAAAGTCCTCCGCCTTGCCCGATAAACTTAACCCATCCAAGACACCAACCATCTATTCTCTATTTACGGGGGCCATTATTCTGCGGTGACTAGCTAGGTATAATGACTAACAGTGATACATTAAGATCCCTTTTGCCAGAGCATGGGTCATATGTAGTAGAAGTAGTAGTAACACTTGTACCTCGGCCTCATCTTATTCTTGTTCTAAACTGTTTTTTTTTTTTTACATCTTAGTGCTCTGCAAATGTGTATTTTGAACTTCAGGGAAAAATTCAGTTTTACGTTTTATTGTATTGTAAAACCATTGATCAGTCAGAGCAATCGGAGGTATTTTGAGAGAAGAAACGTTCAATGTGTTGTTTCCCTTGCTTTCGTATAGAAGAGTGATCATTGGAGTGTTAGTATGTGCTCATTATAGGCTGCAAAAATTGACCTGGCAGGGCGTGGCTAACCTTTAATATATTGAGTCGACTAGTTTACTCGGCATTTTAGTGGCCTGGAGCCGGTTCGGATTTACTCGTCGTAAATCTACGTAAACACGTGTATCATATCCGATACCGTGTATATCGATCTATAAGCGATTACGGCTACCCACGATGATTCCCGAATTACCTATTTTACCTCAATGTAAAATGCATTGAACTTGAACATAGCTCCGCCCTGCCAAGTCAGTTCTTACAGCCTATACTATATTAATCTTTCAACGTCAGGAGCGAAACATGCGGGCTTTTGCAGACAGCATAGAACAAGATCACACTGCACTTAATGTGCAGTCTGATCTTGAATCTACACCGTCAGCTTTTTCAATCAAGCTTGTCAGATAAGAAACCTCTCTCGGATTCAGCAGAAAGAATTATCAGCCGTAAGAGGGAGGTGGAGTTAATATATTTGGCACTGAAAACGTTAAAAGTCAATCTGAAGCGTTGTTCATTTCTTTTTTTTTTTTATATTGAATATCATTAATAGAAATTAAATTCTCCCAAGACATTTGAGCTGTGAAAGGTCGCAACGATTACTTTAAAATTTTGCAGTTATTGCAAAACTTATGAAAAAAAGAAGCAAAAACTCGGGCTTTTTAAGAATTAATTAGAAATGTGATACGCTTGCATCGTAATATGTCTGTTTCGCATTGGCAATGGCGACTGTCGCTGCCTTTATGAATAATATGAATAATGCGATAATTAAGAGCAGTTCAAAAGAACAATAAACTGCTGACTGATCTAACTGGGAAAATATGTCCTTGAATTTCATTTAAGAGCAAAATACTCGAGAAACTCATTAGCGAAACGTAATGAACACCTGAGCATTTGAATGCTTTATTTTCTACTGGTAGTGTGTCGAACACAACGTTTGATTTCTTCTTTTTCTTCATGATATTTTCAATCCTTTTACAAAACACTCCACTGTTTTACGACATAGAGGAAAAAGCCTTCTTTTGAAACATCCTTGGAAAAGAAGAAAATGCTAGTAACTAGCATTTTCTCCCCAGAGATGCTTTCTATCCCCTTAAACTCACATATAATGGAGTCGTACCAATACTTTTAACATGGACGAGTGCAATATTTGGCGTTTGATAAAAAATTATAGGTTAGAGTATCATGTACAATAGTACTGCAGTTACTTTTACGGACAAAAAAGATCAAGAAAGACCGGACAGAACGTGAAATATGATCTTAAATCTACAATATCTGTTACTGTAACAATACAGCCTTAAAAGAGCGATATCTGGGAAAACCAGCAATATCTGTGTCGAAGAGCACTGTCGCGATCCAACAGTAATATCTCTGTAAAGCAGCAAAATCTGTTTCTTACAGCAATATTTTATCTTTGCCAAGCACAAATATCTGTGTCATTCTTCAGTATCTCTTTCAAGCAGCTATATCTGTATCACACAGCAGTATTAGTGTCAGACAGTAATATCTGTATCATACAGCAGTATTTGTGTCAGACAGCAATATCTGTGTCACAAGGTAGTATTACTGCAAGACAGCAATACCTGTGTCATAGAGCAGTTTAAGTGTCAGACAGCAATATCTGTGTTACACAACAGTATTAGTGTCAGACAGCGATATCTGTGTCATGTAGCAGTTTAAGTGTCAGGCAGCAATATCTTTGTCACACAGCAGTATCAGTGGCAGACAGCAATATCTGTGTAACACAGCAGTATTAGTTCAGACAGCAATATCTGTGTCAAACAGCAGTTTAAGTGTCAAACAGCAATATCTGTGTCATAGAGCAGTATCTGTGTCAAACAGCAATATCTCGGTCGAACAGCTATTTCTGTGTAACACATCAATTTCTGTGTCAAACAGCAATATCTGTGTCAAACAGCAATATCTGTGTAACACAGCAATATCTGTGTCAAACAGCAATATCTGTGTCAAACAGCAATATCTGTGTTACACAGCAATATCTGTGTCTCACAGTAATATCTGTGTCAAACAGCAATATCTGTGTTACACAGAAGTATTAATGTCAGAAAGTAATAACTTGGGCAATCATCAATATCTGTATTAATGAGCAGGACTTTGATCAAACAGCGATATTTGTGTCAATAAGCAGTTCTTTCGTCAATCAGCAATATTTGTGTCAACTAGAAGGACTTTGGTCAAACGGCAATATTTCTGTCAATGACAAGTGCTTTGGTTTAACAGCAATATCTCTGTCAACGAGCAGGAATTTAGCCAAACAGCAATATTTGTGTCATACAGCAATATCTGTTTCAACAAGCAGGACTTTCGTGTAACAGCAATATTTGTATCAATGAGCAGTACGTTGTCAAACATCAATTTGTGTCATTGAGTAGGACTTTGGTCTTACATAAGTTTTTGTGTCAATAAGCAGGACCTTTTTCAAACAGCAATTTTTATGTCAATGAGCACTACTTTCCTGAAACAGTTGTATTTGTGTCGATGAGCAGTACTGTGGAAAAAGAGCGATATCTGGGTCAATAAGCAGGACTTTGGTGAAACATCAATATTTTTGTCAATTAGCAGTACATTCGTCAACAGCAATTTTTGTGTCAATAAGCAGTACTGTTGTCAAACTGCAAGATCTGTGTCAATGAGCACGACTCTGGTCAAACAGCAATATCTGTGTTAAAGAGCAGGACTTTAGTCAAACAGTAATAATTCTGGCAATGAGCAAGATTTTGGTCAATAGTAGTATCTGTGTCAATGAGCCGGACTTTGGCCAAACATCAGTGTCTGTGTCATACAGCAGTATCAGTGTCAACGAGCAAGACTTCGGTCAAACAGCAATATCTGTGTCAATAAGCAGGACTTTGGCCAAACATTAATATCTGTGTCATACAGCAATATCTTTGTCAATGAGCAGGACTGTGGTCAAACAGCAATATTTGTGTCAATACGCAGGACTTTGGTCAAACAGCTCTTTTGTGTCAAAAAGCAGTATTTTGGTCAAACAGCAATATCTGTGTCAATGAGCAGGACTTCGGTTAGACAGCAATATCTGTGTTGATGAAGAGAAATTTTACCAAACTGCATTATTTGTGTGGATTAGCAGTACTTTGGCCAAACATCTCTGTTTTGTCAATGAGCAAGACTTTGGTCAAACAGCAATATCTGTGTCAATGAGCAGGACTTCGCTCAGTAGCAATATCTGTGTCAAAGAGCAGGACTTTGGTCAGTAGCAGTATCTGTGTCATACTTTAATATCTGTGTCAGTTAGCAGGCCTTTTGTCAAAAGGCAATATCTTTGTCAATGAATAGGACTTTGGTCAAACTTCAATATTTGTGTCAATGAGCAGGACTTTGGTCAAACAGCAGTATTTGTGTCATACAACAGTATCTGTGTCAATGAGCAGGACTTTTGTCAAAAGGCAATATCTTTGTCATTGAGCGGGACTTTGGTCAAACAGCAGTATCTTGGTCAAATAGCAATATCTGTGTTAAAGAACATTATTTCGGTCAAACAGCAATATTTATGGGAATAGGCAAGACTTTGGTCAAACAGAAATATCTAGGTCAAAGTGCAGCATCGGGGCCAAACAGCAATATCTGGGTCACAGTGCGGTTTCTTGGTCAAACAGCAGTATTTGGGTCAAACAGCAATATCTGTGACAAAGAGCTATATCTCGGTCAAAGAGCAATATCTGTGTCAAAGTGCAGTAGCTCTCCAAACACCCATATCTGTGTCAAACAGCAATATCTGTGTCAAAGGGCAGTAGTTCGGTCAAACAGCAATACCTTGGTCAAATTGCAAAGTCTTGGTTAAACAGCAATATCTGGGTCATTTCTTTCAAGCATTTTGTTTTCACAGGCTCACATTTTATTTCTGTAGATCTTTCGACGAAGAAACCATTATTACATCATAGAAAATTTGTGGCTTTTGCGAACGACAAAGATCAAGATCAGTCATCCTAGAACGTGGAGCATAATCTTGATTTATAATGTCAAATATTTTTGTCAACCCTTGTAAAAGATGTAAATGTTTTTTTAGTTTTCAGTGGATTTTAGTGTTGACGGTAGAAAGAGGTCGAGTTTATATGGCCTGCAACACGCGAAAAGGGGCATTCTGACACTTGAGTTTTTATGTACTTTTCTGTTTTGCGCAAGTCTACCGTAGCATAAAATCTTTTGTAGTCGTAAAGTGCTGTCTCGGATTAACTTGCGCGGACTGCGCAGGCTGATCCGAGACGACACTCTACGCAAATGTCCGAATGTACCTTTTCGCGTGTTGCAGGCCAATTATTACGCGCTGAATTTCTTAACCACACCAAAAGGGAGAAATGCTAATTTCTAGCATTACATCTTTTTCAACGATGTCTGAAAAATATTTTTTTTTTTTTTGATTGGGTCGTAGAACGCTGATTATTAGCAAGGGGTTAAGTATAAATAACGCTACATTACAATATTTACTTTTTTTTTACACAGCTAAACTACAATGATGACTTGATAATGTGCCTACGACATGATAGATTCAACGGCAGCCATCTTGAAAATCTTCATTTGGAATACCCTGTTTTTTGTCCTCACACAGTTCTCTAATAGAGTGGCGGGGGGTAAGTACAACATTATTCATTACAAGTTAGCTTCTTTACAAAAGAAGCCAGGAGAGGTCAGCATCCATGTTTTCAAATAGTTTATTAGCTTTTAGTTTCAATATATTTTGGTACATGTAAACAAACAAGTAAAACAGCCGCCGCGTAGATACCTCATATGCTTTTCATTTGACCTTCTTTCCGCGTTTTCAAGTCGCATGATCTTGTCCAGCGGTCTTCTTTCTCTTTTTTTGACGAAATTCTTATTTTTTCTTCTGCTTAGATTTATTTGGTTAATGAAAAATTACAATTATTTGAGAGGTCATTTGCAACCATGGCAAATTAATATAACAAATCTTTTCTGAAACTCGTCATATAAAAATAAACCACGTCTATTTCCTGTTTCGGTTTTTTGATTTCGCTTTATTTACAAAACCATGACTAAACAGACTGTGTATCAGAAAAATTTCGCAAGAAAAATGGATTTAGACAGCAAATTATGTGGCAGTCTGCCTTTTAAACTCAGCACTGTTGGAGAGGTCTGATGACCTCTCCAATTATCCAAGGTTCGTATTCACTAACTATTGTAAATTTCGTTCTAGTACTCTTTTTAAGCTCGGCTGTTTTCGGAAAAAACCTTGGGGTGTTGTAGCCCTGCCGTCGTCTGCGTCGTTGCCTGCGTCGTTGTTGTACAAAAACTTTGATATTTTATAATGTCTCTGTCATTACTCAAAATGTTTGCTTCAAACTCGGACTTATTGTTGACTAAAAAAGGGGAGCCCGTACATCAGGGGCAGGTAACCTTAAAAATATTTTGTCACAGTTATCCCCCTTTTTCCACGTATGATTTTCACCGAAAATTAATCTATTTCTACAAGCATCTGCAGATGATTGTTGGCCTCTGCATGCTCTTGTTTCCTTTTTTTATTTAAAGGAAATCAATTTCTGCTGCATGAAATGGTTCAGCAAATCATAAATGTTTTCTTTGTACGTTCTCATGAATTTTCTACATTCTATATATATATTTTTTTTTTGGATTGAGTGATTACTGAATACAGGCCTTGGTAGACTATATGAACTAGTTTGACCGTAAAAGATCGGCTTTTGTTTCAGAAAAAAACTCAGTATTTTTGACAAGAGATCGTGCCGTGTTATCCGACGTCATCCGATTTCTGTCCCTACTTCCCCAGGCTATATTAGGATTTAATCCATTGTCGGGGATTTTCTTGTTGTACTGTCCTTTTTTCTTGAGCAAAATTCCTTGCGCGGCAAAAGAAAGCAATTACCTTCCACCAGACAATCCTGTCTTTTCAAGAATGACATGAAGTAGATTTAAAAATCTTTGTGAGAAAGGAAGAAAATAATAGTAACAAGTAGTTTCTCCTGCTGCAGTAATGTTTGATAATCTTTTATATAAAGTCCCATAACTTTTTACAGCATTTCATGCATCGTCTGGACATGCTTTAAATATAATAATTTATTTCATGCTTTCCGGTAGGTTATCGAGAAATATCGGTGAAATATGTTTCGATATTTCATGGTTAATTAAGACCGGTGAAAATACCGATTTTTATTGTCTAACTCTTCAACTGAAGGCGGAAACAGTTTTTCCCGCGCACTAGTTACCTAGGTAAAATGCGCGTGTCTCACAACCAGATGGAAATATAACGTAATTTACCTTACATTTCTCGCGCTTGACGTGATATTGTAATGCGTTGCTATGCGGAGGGGGCACGCCACGGGGAAAAACCGAAAAGAACTGTACTGGATTTTGATTAAGCTCCCCCCAGAAAGGGTAAAAAGCATGAAATAAATAGAATATTTGTTTTTTTTCGGTGGAAGATCGAAATTTATTTCATCTCGTGAACATCATCGGTAATATTTTCACTCGTGGCTGCGCCACTCCTGAAAATATTACAGATGATGTTCACTCGATGAAATAAATTTCGATCTTTCACCGTAAAAAACAAATATCCTCTATAACTTTATTTCGTGAGTTTAAATATCTAGACAAACCTTTCAAGCAATAAATAAAACTGAAAGAAGTACTTGTAAATTATTCACTTCAAATGTAAATTGAAACGTGGAAATTGCGATGTTTGCGATGACAAAGAAGAAATAACGTGTAATAATTGTAACAATACAATAAACCATCTAGGGACAGACACATACTTCCTCTTTGATAAATTTCTACAAAATTACATTAGCTCATATGACGAAATTTGCCTATTAATGGATAGAAAGCATTGTGGAAAAAAAGGAGAAAATGCTGGTTATCAGCATTTTCTCCTTTTTCCCCTGGTGTTTTCTAAAGGTTTATTCTTTAAGATCATTAAAAACCGGATTCGTTTGGTATTGGGTTCCAACTAGTGCTCTAACTAGAGACATCTTCGACTTGGTGGGAATTGGCCCTCAGAGCTGACAAGTTTCATCGCGTGACAAGACAATGTGACAAGAATCCTTCATTGATTAACCCTGTTATCACACCGTAAACCGAATTAACCCTTTACATCATGATTAGATATGCATGACCGGAATCTAAATAGTTGAACAGAACAGAACATACTTTATTATGACTTGTGCAAAGTACATTGTCAGTTGCACATACAATATACAAGACAACATGGTACATGGAGAATAACCCAAGATGTGACGGGGAAAGAAATATTGGAAGAAGTAGGTTTAAAAGTGCGTAAAAGCATCCTTAGGCCATTTATAAATTTGACAAGTAAAGAATTTTTTGATGGTTAAACCAGTTAAGTTCAGCCAATCAGAAGTTGCGTTTCTTTGAAATATTGAAGAAATTCTTAAGAATTAGGAAGCAATATACAATATTGCAATGAAATTGTTTTAAGAGGTAAAAGAAATCGAAATATACTCAGTTCCATAAATAGGTGTGCACTTAATTTTCTTTTATTTCTCGTCGCATGTTTTACTGAAGACCAACAAATTTGGTATCATACTTTAGTACCGAGTCTGTAGAAATGAAGGTGGTACTAAAACCAAAGTCGCAAAAATACTCAAAGACTAAGGTAACATTAAAGTTAGGTTTTTCTTAAAGTTCTTGTAATTTTTCAATCAATATCTTGTATGGCCACCTCTGCTGTCGATACAGGCAATTATTCGACGTCGCATAGACCTTACATAACGTAAAATCATTGCACCAGGAATGTTATTCCATTCCTGAACGAGAGCGGTGGCCAAAACCTAACTTTAATTTACCTTAGTCTTTGAGTACTTTTGCAACTTTGATTTTAGTACCACCTTCATTTAAACTGCAAAAACCTAACTTAAACTTTCTGTTAGTCAAAATCTGATTAGCCTGGCATTTTTTACAGACTCTGAACTAAAGTATGATACCAAATTTGTTGGTCTTCAGTAAAACATGCGACGAGAAATAAAAGAAAATTAAGTGCACACTTATTTATGGAACTGAGTATATTTGACGAGAATGAATGTGTATAAAATAATAACATTATGAAAGTGACATGGAAATATTTTGTAAAATGGAATAATTACTCTGAATAATAGCAATTTCTACTTTTGTTACACTGTTTCCAGAACCACCCATGTACCAGTTTGCCCATAGTACTTTTAGGTGGGAAAGGATGAAGACCCCAAGTTTATTAATAATGTCATGATGAAGTTTTAGCGGGTCGACTTTATCGTCACATTACGTCTTAACCTTGATCTGTGCAAATACGGGAAACGTAAGGTCACCATCTGTCTTCAAATATCCCATTGAAAATGTTTCGGTCCCGAGTTTGAACGGCCCTGACAGAAAAAGCTTTTCAAACATTGTGGGAAAAGGAGAAAATGCTGGTAAACCAGCATTTTCTCCTTTTCTCACAATGTTTTCTACTCTATCATAGACAGAAATCGTAATTTGAGCCACATTTAATTTGTCGTCTGCAATTGCTTTTAATTTGGTTTAGTCCATAGCTTTCTCGTTTGGTAAAGGGTTAAATCAAGTTAGACTGAAATATTTCTCTATTTCTGTCTATCTGTCTCCTTCTCTATGTCTAAGTATCTGTGTCTGTGCGTATACATGTGTGTCTTTCTGTCTGTCTGGGATGTTACGGCATTAAGAATTAACTGTTTATAATATTACTAAGGTCTAAAAGAAAGGCAAATGACCTTGACATCTAATAAAGCTTATTTCTGAAAATCAAAGCTAAAAATTTATTTTGAGATAAGGATATTTTGATCCTGATTCCCGAGGTTACGATCTTTACAGTTAAGAAAAATAGATCTGGACGTATTTATCCTTGTTTTAAAAAATGGTAGATTTACGGAAAAGGACCCTTTGACACTCGACAGAAAGATCAACCTTTAGATCTCCTTTGTATCGCAAAAGAACTTTGCACTGGAATCCCCTCACACAATTTTCGGCACACAATTTGGGAGCTCTCTCATAAAATACGAATCCACATTGATTAGTGCGTAAAAAGTGCGTATGAAAACATAATGTCAGGATTTTCTCCTTTTCCCACAAGGTTTACTACTTTTTCAGAGACATAAAGGATCTGATACGAGTTGGTGTTTGAGATAAAATTTTATTAAACGAGTCTAGGGAAAATGTTATTAAGCGAGCCTTTGGCGAGCTTAATAACATTTTTTCTTGACGAGTTTGATTAAGAAATAATCTTTCGTCTATCGTGGTTTATCATTCAATAAACCACGGTTGTCAGTTATGAAAAATAAATAATCCACTAGGGCGATACGTTATTCAATAACGTAGATTCTAACATGACACGTGAATTCTGCTCTATAAACACAGTGCAACGAAATCGTGGTAAAATCTACGTCATTCTATGTAAAGTGACGTCATTCTATATAGAGTGACGTCATTCCGTATAAAGTAAGTAAGTAAGTTATTCAATGGAATATAATCTGCATCCGCGTTTTTACTCCAAGTGTTAACTTGTTTTCCTTTCATTAAGAGTTGGTCGTGTTAGAATCGAAATAATCTTCTTTCTATAGTGGTTTATCGTTCAATAAACCACGTTGTGAGTTATGAGGTGCAATGAATAAATCACTCGGGCTATCGCCCTCGTGGATTATTTATTGTGCCTCATAACTCACAACTGTGGTTTATTGAACGATAAACCACGATAGAAAGAAGATTATTTCTTAATTATTTTTATGTAGAGTGACGTCATTCTATATAGAGTGACGTCATCCTGTATAAAGTTAGTAAGTAAGTTATTCAATGGAATATAATCTGCATCCGCGTTTTCACTCTAAGTATGAACTTGTTTTCCTTTCATTAAGAGTTGGTCATGTTAGAATCGAAATAATCTTCTTTCTATATTGGTTTATCGTTCAATAAACCACGTTGTGAGTTATGGGGCACCATGAATAAACCACTCGGGCTATCGCCTTCGTGCATTATTTATTTGCGTTATTACTCACAACCGTGGTTTATTGAACGATAAACCACGATAGAAAGAAGATTATTTCTTAATTTTACCACGCTTTCGTTGCGCTGTGTTTATAGTGCCGAATTCATGTGTCATGTTAGAATAAAATTTTATCTTAAATGCCAAGGAATGTCATATTCTTTTTATCACATAACGATATTCACAAATTATAGATCAGAAAATGTAAAAGCATCTATAGATGCACCTGCGGTAATATCCATAAAACCCATTCACTTCTATGAAATATCTACAAAATGACGTCAAAACTGACATCACACAATAGTGATATCAAACGTGTATAAGATAAGAAAATGTGTATAAGATAAGAAAATTCGTAATGGGTATAATACACTGAAAACAAGGGAGATTATGTAATAAAATTAGATCTACCACTATTTCAGCCACAGTTAATTTGTCGTCTGCAAATGCTTTCAGTTTGGACAAGTCTAATATTTTATCACCAAATGCTTTCAATTTGGACATGTCTAAAATTTTATTGTTTAGTAAGGAATTAAACTATTAACAAAAACCGTCTTTTCGCATTGTAATAGTAATTCAGATAGAACGTGTTATATTTTCCCCTGATACTTTATTTCCTTGTTATTTTTTCTAAGGATTTTTTTGTTTGATTTTTTTTCCCTGTTTCATTCTTTCCCACATTCGTAATTCCTACCTTTTCACTCTGTCCAGACTCTTTTAAACACACAACAGCCATTAATCAAACATGCAGAAACCAGATCAATAGCGATTGTGCAATTTAATCCTTTACTATACAAAGTTTCAGACTCGTTCATATTCAGAGCAGGAGACTTTTGTATTGGTTTGTACTGGAGTTTAACACCATTTTAAGATTTAAGTCATATCATGGCATTCAGTGACGCACCCATGTGTTTCATGGCTTTCTCACACCAGTACTGACGCAATTTTCTTTCCAAAGCCACTGACTACTTTTCTCACATGCATCATAGGTGAGAGGCGAAAAATCGCCTGAAAGAAAGTTCGCCGCAACCAGGTATCGAACCCACAACCTCCAGGTCACGAGTCAGATACGCTAACCACTGAGCTACCCGGCCGGGCTCACAGCAGTAGAGGTGAGGAGCTATGGTATATGAAAATTTTGAGAGCGGCACAAATTGTGATACTGTCTCAGAGAGGATGGAAAACATTGTTGAAAAAGGAGAAATGCTGGTTACCAGCATTTTCTCCTTTTCCCATAATGTTTTCAAAAGCATTTTTCATCGGGGTCGATAAAACACGGTATTGTTTGCAGTTGAAAAGCGTATACAGGAAATACGTTTGAACATATATCTTGTGGCTAGAAATCTTTGTTCAGTATCGACATGCACCACAATGAACTGCATATTTATGTCTCTGTTTTGAAGTTGCTGTGGTTTTAAGTTTCTCTGCTCCATATACGTAAAAGCTATTTGTGGGTCCCTGCGTGGCTTACTGATGAAGGTAAAGAATTCGCAAACAGGAGGCCCTTGGCGCGAGCCTCAGTGGAGACGCTGGGATCTTTGGGAAGACACTTCGGAGCTATAACCGAGTAGTGGTGAAAACCACAATATACATTGTTACGGGAGACCACTCCTTCATGCATGGCATCATCCCGGTTCAAATACAACACCTAACGACTGCGTTAGGGAGATTTCTCTTTAGCTCAGTGGTTATGGTGTTGGCCTTTCGTCTGGGCGTTCTAGGTTCGAATCCTGCCCGGTCCCTGTATTTCTGCCATACATTTGTTCATTTGTTTCTTTTTTATGGACTTTATTCGTAACATGGGGGCTCGTCCGGGATTGGCCATTGAGCCATTATTCCCATTTGTTGTCCAAAAACGGACTTTCTGCCTAATAAGGCTTTGAGTCATCAATAAATGATGACTTTAAGAGGGGGTGTGTTACGGGAGACCACTACTTCATGCATGGCATCATCTCGGTTCAAATACAACATCTAACGACTGCGTTAGGGAGAATTCTCTTTAGCTCAGTGGTTATGGTGTTGGCCTTTCGTCCGGGCGTTCTAGGTTCGAATCCTGCCCGGTCCCTGTATTTCTGCCATGCATTTGTTCATTTGTTTCTTTGTTATGGACTTTGTTCGTAAGAACATGGATAAGTTAGATGTCGCCGTTAAATGAATGAGATAATACTGAAACTGGGGCGACGTTAAAAACTATTCAAATCAGTCGATAGATCCATCAACCTATCGATCATCTAACCAACCTAACCAATCAATAAAAAAAAAAAAAAAAATAAAATAAATAAATAAATAAAAATTAAAAAAAAAAAAAAAAAGACCGACCGATCGATGGATCCAACCATCCATCCATCAATCCGTCCATCAAGTAATCAAGTAATCCATCCAGTAATTAGTCAATCAATTGATCGATCTATCGATCCATCCATCAATCAATCGATCGATCGGTCTAGTCCAGTTCAGTTCAGTCTACCGACCGACCGACGACTAACCGACCGATTGACCAGTTAACCGATCAACAAACAACTAACTGGTAGACATACCAAAAGGCATTTCAAATGACATAAAAGAGAAATATTAGGATAAAAGAAATAAGAATGAAGGAAAATTTGAATACTGTGATAGTGTAACCCCCCTTTCTTCTTGATGATAATGTTTATGTTTACGTTTGGGGGTGCGTGGGTTCGTCTAGGTCGTCGTAATACGTTTTGTCACTTTGGGATTCAATAAAGCATAAGACAGATGTAGTACTTCTTTTCTTTAGTTCGTATCTTTCAATAGTTATCCAATAGTTTTTCTTTCAACAGTTTTACCAAGGTTTCAGTGACATCAGTTCCCAGTGACGTCAGTTTTCATTGAATTGGGGCACTCAGAAGGGAAATTCTACTTCGTCAGCGTACTCAATTTTTTAAACCAAAAAACAGGTAAAATTCGCTTAACAAACGTTGGAATGGTAAAACTTTGCAGTATAATAAAATCGTTGTACGGTCAGGTGGCAGGGGACTTGGAAACTTGTTCACGGCTGTGGTGAATCATGTCGCCACCTCGCCTTCAGCTCGGGGCGACATGATTCACCACAGCCGTGAACAAGTTTCCAAGTCCCCTGCCACCTTACCGTACAACTAATAATGTCCTCTCTCTCAAATCCATCTACCTATCAACCAATCGTTCCTGCAAAACAAATAACGATGGACTGTAAGGATTTAGTTAAAGAAGATAGATGTAAGGGTCTTTGAAATTTGGAGGGTCCACGGAAAAATGTGACAGAAGGAAAATAAAGTAAAACCAACAAGATCACAACCGAAAACACAATCGAAACAGTCGAAAGATACTTGAAAATGATAATGAAGGAATCTCATTACATACCGACTCATTATTGTAGTGATATCAACGAAATATTAATTTTCAACTTCAAAGGAAAACTTCCATTCCAATAGACTGACAAAGACGCAAAAACAGCTCATTTCTATTCAGGTCATGTGATCGGTTCCGCTTCCTAAAAATAGACTGGTGCGGACTGAAACCCCTAAACCATCCAGTTGCAATAGGATAAACATCAATGGAAAAGGAATATTTGCTTTTGACAAACTAATAAATTGAACCCAGAAATCTAAGTATCTTCCATTAAGGTAGCAGACCCCTAACGCTTCTAGTGCAACATTGAATAAAATTTCTTGATAGTTGATAAATAAGGATTTATACTGATATAATGCTTTTGCACATTTTTGACCGACCAGAAATTCCTTTGATGTCTATCTTGAAATTATTTGTTGATACTTTTGTTAGTTTCCAGAAAAGGGAGGTAATTATTATCTCCCTTTATAATGAGAATGTAGTGGATTTAGATTTATAAATGATAATTCTAAGAAGGTAAAAAAAGGAAAAAGTGGCTCGGTTAAAGTAGTACAATAATACTCATTTTAGATAATAGCAATTTTTTTAGGATAATATTATAGTGGAAATAGCTGTTTTCCATTACGGGTCCACTACCTTAAGCTTTTGTTCAGAGCAACAGGTAGACAAGCCTGTATGAACAAATTATTTCCTGGTTTCATTGGATAGTATTTTTAGCGTTCTATAGAGGTCGAGTTTATATGAGCCATGCTGTGTTAAAATGGGTTTTTAAAGCATTTGGAAAAAGTATCGACCCAGATCAGCCTGCGCGGACCGTCGATTTTCTTCATATTCAAGGACCACCTTCTGCATGTAGCTTCACAGAGTAAAAACATGTAAAAAAGAGTATCAAAAGATGTACTTTCTTCAAAACGAAGACGCCTTTGAGTGCTGTTAGAGATAGTACATACAAAGATCAAACTGCAAAGTCCCATCTGAGATCTAGACTGTCCGATATGTGAGCAGTACTGGGTCCGTATTCAACCATTCTTAAGAATGTTCCTTGTATTATTCACCAGAATTTTCTAAATAGGTATGTTAAATAACTTCTGATTGGCCAAACCATTTTCTTAAGCTGATCAGAAGTTTTATTACTTTCAAACTTTAAATGCTTGGAGAATACGACAAAGGGATGTTCTTAAGAATGGTTAGTGAATACGGACCGTAGTGAGGAAATCATTGAATTACGACGATTGTATGTCCGTTTAGTGGTTCCACAACGGTGAGGTTTTATCATTGTAACAATATCAAGTGGGGAAACTAATTTCCGCCATTCATGTGCAGATGGTGACTTGAGTGGATTGTATTTACTCAGCCATTAACAGCTTGTCCTCACCGGACATCGGTCACCCCGTTTTATCTCCTTTTATATTAGGGACCGTATTTATTGTGTTTAATTTTTCTAAAATTTCAAAGTAACACCATTTGTGATTGGCTAAACCATTCGGTTTAGCCAATCAGAAATAGAGTTACTTTGAAATTTAGAAAATGCATAAGAATTAGTAATAGAAAGAAATAGAGGAAGATCGGTGAATTCGGTCCCAGTCCTCTTGTTTCGAAAGAAACGTTCTGTGCAGTCTGATCCTAATCTACTCCGTCTGCAAAAGCGCATGATTAAGCAACCAAAGGGTTGATGCAACAGTTCACATAAGTACAATAAATTTGGACCTTATTCCATAAAGCATGTGCATTTTACCGAGTGTCACATATCGAAATTTTGATTAACTATATTGCACTGTAATTTAATCGATAGACACTATGCTCAGGTTATTGTATTATTCTACAAACCCAGGTTTCGTTAATTGTTTAATTTTGTTTCCATGAAACCATTTCCGAAACCTAGCGGGCTCGGTGACATAGTGACAGGGAAACTATCTTTAACAAATTCAACGCATGGCTGGGAGACAGAGAATGCGTGAAATGACTTTATACCCTCCTATTGTGTTTCGTCTGTCGTTTACGACAATGTTTTATTCTGCTCCATTAACAAAGGAAATGCCCCTTTGTCCCAACCTTTTGTCAATTACAGTTGAGTATAAAAACCAGTTTTGTAAAAATGACAATGTTGTTGTCGTCACTGAGATTTTTTTTTCAAACCGTAGAACTCCATGTACAATATTTGGACGGCTGTAATACGCAGGCACTTAAATGTTAAACTAACACAATCAAAACTGTAGCGTTGACATGAACTTGAAAGCATTGTGATACATGGGGAGTCAGTCATTTTGGAATTCATTTCACCATTTGTCTCACTTTTGTTTCTTGTAATTTCTTACATCATAAAGACGTAAGCGACGGTTACATGCTAGGAAAAGGATCAACAATAGCCACGGGACAGTGTCATCACTCTCGTACTTATTGTGAATAGTGGCAACATTTTCTGACAATGCTATCTCATAACAATAGACATTGTTATAATTGATAAGAGTGATTTGACTGGTAATATGGTATTAATGAATCCTGTTATGGCAACCCTTATTTCTGTGTAATAATCGTGACATGGACATCGTCATTTTTCGCAAAAAATATGTTAGAAATATAGAAAGAGACGAAAGGTAGAGCTGAATTGTTTTTAAAGTACTAATGAATCAAAATATTCCAACGGTTCATTTGAATTAGAGTCGGTAGCGTACAGAAATCAAGAACAGGGGGTCGCTGGTTCGATCCCCGGCTCGGCCAATTTCTTTCCGAGGATTGATGACAGTCATTGCGACAGGATTCAATCCTCCCTCACCAATGATCATTGTTTCGACGGTGGTAATGTGTGAAAGCAGCCAGTGGCTTGGAAAGAATGTTGTGAAGAGTACTGGTAAAAGAAACTCCAGGAAAGCATGGATAGGTGCACTGGCCGCCGCGATATAACCGAAGTAATGTTGAAAACGGCGTAAAGTACCATATAATCAATGAATCAAATCAATGTAATCAATCAATCAATTGAATTAAAGACTTAATGGTTTCCCAATAATATGATAAACGGGTATATGGAACTATAGAACTTGTGTCTTCTTGAGTTCGAATTACGCAGATTTAACTGTCGTCAAGTTATATTGTAATCGTTAATTTCTGTTTGTCTGTTGATGAGAGCTTTGTAAATAAGTTAGGTTGGGATAATATTTTATAATGTCCACTGATATAACCCTTTACCAGGTGACAAAATCTAAAAAATGTCCATATTAAAAGCACTTGCAGATAGAAAATTGAAGGTACATGTTAGTCAAATGATGGGTTTTTGTCTTCGAAAGTGAAGAAAACATTGTAAAGAAATGCTGGTGATCAGCTTTCTTTGCTTTCCTCACAATGCTTTCAAATGCATCCATTCTCATGCCTGTTAAACAATATTAGTTGTACGGTCAGGTGGCAAGGGACTTGGAAACTTGTTCACGGCTGTGGTGAATCATGTCGTCCCGAGCCGAAGGCGAGGTGGCGACATGATTCACCACAGCCGTGAACAAGTTTCCAAGTCCCCTGCCACCTGACCGTACAACGAATTTATTATACTGCAAAGTTTTACCATTCCGACGTGTATTAAGCGAAATTTACCTGTTGTTTGGTTTCAAATTGAGTACGCTGACGAAGTAGAATTTCCCTTCTGAGTGCCCCAATTCAATGAAAACTGACGTCACTGGGAACCGACGTCACTGAAACCTTGGTAAAACGTGCAGTTTGGTGCTTAATCTTGATGTTAATCTTGATCGACGCCGCCATTTTGGATGTTGTATTGAAAGTGTAGTCATGTATACGGGGCTCCCGAAAGGGAAACTGCTTTTACGTTGGTTTTGCCAGTGTACATGATATATATGTTCGGGGCAGATTATCCAATCAGATCACGAGAAATTTCTTTGCAGTCAAAAAAGGAGAACTTGCTTTGCACTAATGGGTAAATTAAAACATGTTAATTTTAAACTAGGTTTTCTGTGGTAACTTTTCTGCATTCTAAACGAGACAAGGGTTTTGTCTTTGACTTTTTTTTTTTTAACCAAGATTTACCTCTTTTTCTTGTATAAGTATCTTATGAGACCTTTAATACTTTTAATGAATTTTTTTTTACACCTTTTTCTTGCTCCAATCAGATGAGGGTAAAATTTTGATGTTTATGCAAACTTAGTACTCCAAATATGGAGTTAGTTCTTGCCGCTTTTAGCTTCTTTTGCCTTTTTTACTCATTAGATTAGTCTCAAACTTAAGACTGCTAGGCATGACTAAATGCACTTTTGTGGACAATGTAGATTAAGATCAGACTGTACAGAACGTGCAGTCTGATCTTAGATCCAGACTGTTCAATACTTGAGAAAAAGATAAATACTTCAATAGAAAAAAAAAACCCAAAAAACTGGAATTAAACACGGTGAATTTTTTACGTCGAGAAAAACTTTAGTGTTGCAACATTTTGGTTTATACTATCACCTAAAAATTGAATTGATATTTAGCAACACTTTCATCGATAATTTTGAATTCTCATTTTAAGGAATACTTTCGAATGAACATAGAATAAAGATTTTAAGGGATCGAATGAACAGTTTAAGCGATAATTCCGAAGTTACTTAACTGCCTGTAGCATTCGCTAGCCGGCGCTTGCAGTTTCGGCCCAACTTCACTTGAGTATGAACACATTTTTTTTTTCCCTTTTAATCACAGACCATTCTCTTCATTGACAAATGTAGCTTCAAACTCGCTTCGAGCTTTTCATATTGACAATTTTTTCATAACTATTTTTTTTACAATTCGAAATGTATGGATATTCAGACAATTAGACATATTGCCGACAACAATACAATTATCACCGCCTGCCCTTTCATCGACATAAGTGAAAACCGGGGCTTTTGCGGACGGCATAGATCAGGATCAGACCGCACGTTTCGTGCGGTCTGATCCTGGATCTATACCGTCTAATTGTTTAGTCAAAACTATGAAATAAAAATCTGTCTGAAAGTAGGTATTTTTTTCCCCGACCGTCAAGAGAGGTCGAGTTCATACATTTGGCGGTGAAAGAGTGAATGTCAAATTGGATAAAAAGATAACAAATGTAGTGTAAACAAGGTCATAGCTTTTAATTGCATACTAAATCATCGAATAATTACGAACTATCAGTACTTTGAATGGGAAGAGATTTTGAGCGGATTTCCGAACTGAATTAGGAATGGAATGGTTTCTAATGCACTGACAATTAAGTTTATTGTACGCAATTGAAAGTGTTTTATCCCGTTCTTCCCTCTAAAACTATAGGAAACAGTACTGATAAAGATCTTTGTGTAGAAATAGTTTGAATGTTGTTTCGTCCTTATTTTGACAAACATTGAAAATTGATTTGAACTGCAAGAAAAATGATGACAATTATAGTTGCTTTTTTGGACAGTAGTAGATCAAGATCAGACTGCACAGAGCGTGCAATGTGATCTTTGATCTACACTCTTCGATAAGGTGGTTTTTTTTACTGACGAAATAGAATTTGAAATATAGTTATATAATTGAACCATGCTCTGGCAAAAGGGGGCTTAATGGATTTCCGTGATCCATGGTACCAAGCAAGCCATCACAAAATTATCGATCCATTATATCCAATATCTTTAACAACCAACTTTATCATGAGATAGACTGGTCTTTGAACGTACAGAAAATTGACCAATAGCGAAAAGTTTCGACCCAGGTCAGCCTGCGCGGACTGCGCAGGCTGACCTGGGTCGATACTTTTCGCAGATGCATTAAGCCCCCTTTTCACAGAGCATGGCTTATATATATATATATGTGTGTGTGTGTGTGTGTGTGTGTGTGTGTGTGTGTGTGTGTGTATACATGTCTGTGAAAAGTGGGTTCAGTGCATCTGCACAAAGTATCGACCCAGTTTAGCCTGCGCAGTCCGCGCAGGCTATAATCAATCGAAACTTTTGCTATTTGTGTATTTTTCTGCATATCCAAGGACCAGTTTACTCAGTGATTTATCCGGTTATAATACAAAATGGACTTTGTTTGTTCGAGCAGCTGTAACTTTTCATTTTAGTCATGCTCTTTGAAAAAAGGGGTTAATTACATTTTTGACAAGTATCATCTCATATCAGCCTGCTCAGTTTTTAAAATCATCGTTGGAAAAGAAGAAATAGCTGGTAACCGGCATTTTCTCCTTTTCCCACTTTGTCTTTTACTCTTTCACATACAAGTTCTTACATTTGATTCACATTTAACCTGTTGTCTTCAAATTCTCTACAAATTGACATATCTTAATATTTGTCATCTGTTAAAAAGTTGATTCTGATTAAAAAATAAGGTGTTTTGAATGGATTTTAGGATCTGTTTTGAATATTTACAACAACATTATCGATGTTGTTTTATAGATAAATAGAACACTGTCAACAAGTCTTATGAAAGTAAGATTTGTTCCATGATAAATAGTTTACATATATTTGATTATGAGCAATGCTTCGTGATGCATAATACCATGCAAGTCATTGCATAATTATGGATCAGTAAAATCCATTTTTTATCTATCAATCGACTGAGCCATAACGTAGACTGGCCCTTGGACATGCAGAAAATTTAGAAAAAGTTTCGACACAGGTCAGCCTGTGTGGACTGTATCCAGCATTTTCTACTTTTCCCACAATGTTTTCTTTTCTTTTACAGACAAATCCCATTACTTGTGCCACATTTACTATGTCCTTTGGAAATGCTTCCATGATTCCAAGCCCTTTTCACATAGCATGGCTCATGCATATGTGCCATGCTCTAGCAAAATGGGGGGGGGCGGCTTAATGCATCTCCGTGAAGCATCATACCATGCAGGTTATCACATGATTTTGGAGCCATTACGAGTATATCCATTTTTTCTAACTAAAGACTGAATCCTAAATTAGAATGGTCCTCGGACATACAGAAAATTGACCAATAGCGAAAAGTTTCGACCCAGGTCAGCCTGCGCAGTCCGCGCAGGCTGGCCTGGGTCGATGCTTTTAGCAGATGCATTAAGCCCCCCTTTTCACAGAGCGTAGCTCATATGTTCTGATTTACTCAATAGAGGTACCTTTCATTAAATTCCGTAGATTTACGCATTACCCCCCCCCCCCCCCCCTTGAATATACACATGCACAATCCCTGCTCTACCCAAAGGTATGAGCTGGCGTAAAGGTAGGCAAATATTTCCTTAAATCGTAAAGTTATGTAGTTTAGTGATACTTGTTTTCAGACTTAATGCTTGCTAACCTGAACTGTGTACGCAAACTCCATGCGTACGCAGTTTAGAGACAGCTATCCCAGTTCTTGTTCAGCAGGTCAGCACACGTGCTGAATTTGTATTATCTTACGAACAAGGTTCGTAACAAAGAAACAAATGAACAAATGCATGGCAGAAATACAGGGACCGGGCAGGATTCGAACCTAGAACGCCCGGACGAAAGGCCAACACCATAACCACTGAGCTAAAGAGAATTCTCCCTAACGCAGTTGTTAGGTATTGTATTTAGATCGGGATGAAGCCATGCATGAAGGAGTGGTCTCCCGTAACATTCTTTTTTTCTGAAACGTAGCCATAGTCTGAACGAAAATCACCCTCTATCATCATTATTATTTTCTTAAAGTTACAAATTTTAAGTTGATAATAAAACTAATACTGCTACTACTAATAATATTAAGAATGACCATCTTTAACACTTCCACATCTCAATAAATAAATTGCATTTTTCAAAGGCTAAAATACAGTTCCCCTGCAAGCCCAAAAAACAGCTTGGTCATAATCTAGAATGAAATAGTGGACAGTGTAGATCATAGATCAGACTGCACGTTCTGTGCAATCTGATCTTGATCTGCACTGTCCACAAAAGCTTCTGGCGTCATCTATGGTATGGAAAGAGTTAAACTATAACAAGAAAATCAGTAAACATTTTAAGGAACATAGGAATCAATTCGTCCACCAAGACAGGAATTTTTTCCCTCGAAGTGGAAAAAGGGGGCGGAGATTAGGAAAGCACGTGACTTTATGGTAGTTATGGAGATAGAGAACATGTTTTATTTTGAAGCTTTCATGCCACAATTCTTAGGAAAGCTTAAACCTCACAGCTTCAAAGAAATTACCTCTTTCACTACCGAATAAATAAACTACACATTGTCAATGACAGCAAGTGTGGTTCCACTGCAAGATGAAGAGACAAATTGGTCATAATCAAGAACAGAATAGTGGACAGTGTAGATCAGAGATCAGACTGCACGTTCTGTGCAGTCTGATCTTGATCTACACTGTACACAAAAGGATCCTGTGTCGTCTACAGTAAGGAAAGAGTTAAATGGACATTTTCGTACTGAGGGCCAAAAAACAGAACACAACCTGAAAAGTTCAGTTCGAATATTGACGTTTATTTAGAGACATTTCTTAAATGTTACACAGTTATGATGATCCAAGATCAGACACCACGTTCTGTGGCGTCTGATCTTGATCGACACTGTTGTGTTTGGCATATAAGCTCTTTACCTTGCAATTCCGTAATTTAACAACCCTTGGCAAGAAGCATATGAAAACATTGTTGAAAAAGGAAAAAAAAAAAAAAAAAATTGCTGGTAGGAATCATTCTCGCCATTTTCCCGCAAGGTTTTCTAGAATTTCCTAGACGTATCTCACCATTTAATCCAAGTTGAATTTGTCGTCTGCAAATTCTTTCAATTTGGACAGGTCCAAAATTTTGTCGTCCGTTAAAAAGCTAAGGGTTAATTACATTTTGGAAAAGAAAATTGCTTCGAGAAAAGAAAAAAGAAGGTTAGAGAAGCTGTCATCCTAATTGCGTTTCGAACTATTTTCGCTGGAAAACATGGGACAGGAAACATGATTACGAAACGGAACGGAATAAAATATCCACAGATTTTTTTTGGTTATCATTTCAAGATTAAAAGCAAATGTTTCCATTTACTGATTGGATGCGGCAGCGATTTCATTTCCCTCAATTGTACACGGAGTCCTCTTACGGCGGATTACGACAAAAACATTCCTCGCGGAAGAATTGGGAGATGATAACGCGATTCCAGGAGATCTCGCGAGATTTCAATATTTCAATTTGATTACACTTAACCATTACTATACGATCTCCATCATCTTGAACAAATGACGTCTCTCAAATGAATGAGTACACATGAAAATGATGGTCGTTTTTTTTCTCTCCACGGTTTATGCAAGGCAGTTTAAAAAGTATTATGGGAAATGATTGAAATTTAGAATCGGTGTTCGAGTACTAGTGAAGCGATCGCACTATTGTTGCTCCATCTTATCTAATTCTCTGTCTAAGTTCTGTACTTACATGTATCTCTAATCTCAAATACTCTCAGATTTTCTAATTAATATACCTGTTCAAAACCACAAGTAGAGGATCATTGTTTCTTTTTTTTTGTGAAAGATCGAAATTTATTTTGTCGAGGGACCATCATCGGTAATATTTTCTCGAGTGGCTGCACTACAATATTACGTAAAGCGCGAGAAATGTGGGGTAAATGAGCGTAAATCTATCTATCAAATTGCACTCCTTCTCTCTATACTTTTTTTTTATTTCATCGATCTACCTATTCTACTGGGCAGCGTTTTAAAAAACTGCGTACATTTATGCGAATTATTTGTGATCGTATATACTCGTACACACATAATAATGATCCTTGCTTTACCCAAAGGTATGAGCTGGCGTAAAGTTATGCGAATATTTACTCCATTCGTAAAGTTATGCAGTTTAGTGACACTTGTTGACAGACTTGATACTTGCTTACCTAAACTTCGTACGCAAATTTCGTGCGTACGCAGTTAAGTTAAAGGCAGCCCTGTTCTTTCGAGCGGGTTCACTTAAGGTATTACCATCCTAACGCTTCTAGTGCAACATGGAATGAAATTTCTTATTAGTTGATAAATAAGGATTTATACTGATATAATATTTTTGCACATTTCTAACCGACCAGAAATTCCTTTGATGTCTATCTTGAAATTATTTGTTGATACTTTTGTTAGTTTCCTGAAAAGGGAGGTAATTATTATCTCCCTTCGTAATGAGAGTATAGTGGTTTTAGATATATAAATGATAATTCTAAGAAAGAAAAAATGGAAAAAGTGGCTCGGTGAAAGTAGTACAATAATACTCATTTTTAATTATAGCTAATTTTGTAGGATAATATTGTAGTGGATATAGCTGTTTTCCATTAGGATGACACTACCTTAATGTTTTACCTACTTTACAATTTAAATACATGGTTTACACATCGCTACACCGAATATACTTATCTCTATAGATATCTCTATGACGTATCTGAAAATATTTTTTATAAATACCCTCCTTAAGTACTCTGCTTCTCTCTATACCTACTTTATTTACCCTTCTTGACTCTATAACTACTTTATATACCCTAAATTTATATCTATAGCTATTTTATTCACTTTACATATATCTACAAATGCTTTCTTTTCTCTTCTTATCTCTATACATGTAGTACTTTATTTACTGCACACATCTCTCCTTTACTTACCCCCGTTTGTCTGTTTATCTACTTTATTTCCTCTGCTTAAATCTAACTGTACTTCATTTATTTTGAATTGTCTACACGTACTTTACTTTACTGATCTCTATATCAACTTTATCTATTCTACTTACCTCTATGTCTATTTTGTTTACTGAAATCATCTCTCTCTATATATATATATATGTGATTTACTCTACTTATCTACTTATGTCTATAACTACTAAATTTACTTTTAATATGTTTTATACCTACTTTATTTACTCTACTTATCCATATATGTGCTATATTTAATCTACTTATCTCTAATTCTACTACATTTAGTCTACATATCTATACACACATACGTTATTCACACTACTTATCTCTATACCTACTTTATTTTTTCTTCTTTTTTCCTATTCTGATTTTTTTTTTATCAAGCTGTTCTATATATCTCTTCGCCTGTTTTACTTACCTCTAAAAGTATACGTCCTATTTTTATGTCCTCGAATTTTTTTCGTGGGCATATAGTTTTTATTTAGTCGTCCGTCCATCCGCCCGTCCGTCCGTCCGCCCTTTGACATACAGAAAATTGTCCAATAGCAAAAGGTTTCGGCCCAGGTCAGCCTGCGCGGACTGCGCAGGCTGACCTTGGTCGTTGCTTTTCGTAGATGCATTAAGCCCCCTTTTGGCTGAGAATGGCTCATAAGCATGTTTCATCCTTCACGCTACTCTACTTGCTTCTATACCTATCTTGCTTATATGTCTAACAAGAGATCAAACGAGAGAGAGAGAGAGAGAGAGAGAGAGAGAGAGAAAGAAAGAAAGAAAGAAAGAAAGAAAGAGAGAGAGAGAGAGAGAGAGAGAGAGAGAGAGAGTGAGAGATAGAGAAAGAGAGATAGATAGAAAAAAGAAAAAAGAAAGAGAGAAAGAAAGAAAGAAAGAGAGAGAGAGAGAGAGATAGAGAAAGAGAGAGATAGAGAGAGAGAGAAAAAGGAAAGAAAGAAAGAGAGGGAGAGATAGAGAAAGAGAGAGATAGAGACAGAGAAAGAAAGAAAGAAAGAGACAGAGAGAGAGAGTCTACTGAGAGTCTACTAGTACGAACTGTTCTGAAAAAAAAATTAAAATACATTATGTTGTCATAAGAACTCTCACGTACGTGTGTAAGAGGCATAATGGGAACGAATTTCATTTTCCTCAAATATAATTAAAGTCCCATTTTAATGGCATTACCAAGGTGGTGTAATATCTCCAATCACAATGCGACCGTGTCAAGCTTTGCATGAAAGCACGATTACCTCTGAAGATTATTACGCATTAACCCTAAACCTGCTAAATATGTAAAAATGAACCTTTTAAGCTGATAGTAAAAAATCCTACTTTGGTATTTCAAAGGTATTTTTTTGGGAGAAAAATATGTACTTATCGGACAGTTTAGATCCAAGATCAGACGGCACATTCTGTGCCGTCTGATCTTGATCTACACTGTCCGCTAAAGGTTATTGAGTTGCGCGTGGCAGGCTAAAGATTAATGGCAGAGTCACAAATGAAAGTACAATACGAGGAGAAACCTTAGCTCTATGTGAAAGAAATTTTATTTTGACTTCATTAGCCTTTTATTTCCAGAGAACTGCCTCCCAATTTCAGAAAACCCTTAACCCTTTGTGTGGTTAGATTATGCGGATCATGACCTAACCCTCGTCTAAACTGATAGCATGTGCTTACGAAAAAAATAATTTTACTCAAATGATTCATTTCTGAAAGGTCCAGTAGTGGCCAGAATTATACCGTGTGGGTGTCAAAATGCATTTAAATTTTAGTGATAGTAATACAATTCAAAAGTTTAAAAAATTGTAAAGATGACAATGTGTTGATATGCCGTTGGTCCAAGTATTAGTCGCTGGCAGGAAAAAATGAATTTCAAAATCCGGTAAAACTTAAACAAATGATAGAGCGACTTGGCAACTCTTGACCCAGTCTTAAATTCATAAAGTCACGTCTTGAAAAACGGGTCCCGGATCCGTATTTACCTACCATTCTTACTTTCATTCTTGGTCCTATTCAAGATTTAGAAAGCAACGCAATTTCTGATTGGCTAAACCATTTGGTTTAGCCAATCAGAACTCGTGTTACTTTCAAATTTAGAAAATTCTTGAGAATAAGACTAAAAATATCCTAAGTTTTATAGCTAACCACGCGTCCTGATCTTGGATTTTCACTGTCGCTATGGTGACATCCTTGTTTTTTTATCTGCAAAAAAGAACTGTGAAAGCGTAATGGTTGTTTTTGGTTAACATTTGGCTGAATTTTTTTATTTGATTAAAATAACAGTTGACGGGTTAGTGCTGAACTTGAAATTTACAAGAACTTATACAATAGCCTCTATATATAATATAATAATAATAATAATAATAATAATAATAATAATATCTTTATTTAACAAAAGTAGCTGATTAAGATATCATTACACATAATAACAAAAGCATAATGAATTACTTTTTTACGATAAGGCCTTCGGTAAAAACACACACCGCACGCAACATTCTCGCCTACAAATATGCACGCACACACACAGGTGCTTACTTACGGTAACAAAAGCTTTGCATTCCACAATGTTTTGAGTGAATGGAGGAGTGTATCTTACTACAGAATGTATTTGAATCTTTACCTGAAAATTCCGAGTTTTAACGACCTTTAAGAATAGGACCTTTCAAAACGTTGTGGAAAAAGGAGAAAATGCTAGTAACCAGCATTTTGCCCTTTTCCTACAACGTTTTCTACCCTTCAAAAAACGAATTTCAGTTCTTTTTTGAGTCACATTTATTTATTTTGTCGCTGCACTCCTCGCAGACTAATCCGAAACGACACATTTTTCGTTTTTATGTAATTTTCTGTTTTGCACAAGTCTACTGTAGCACAAAATCTAATGAAGTCGTAAAGTGCCGTCTCGGATTAGCCTGCGCGGACTGCGCAGGCTGATCCGAGACGACACTTTCCGCAAATGTCCGATTGCCCCTTTTCGCGTGTTGCAGGCCATTTAGGACAAGTCTGTATAATCGCGTCGCTCGGTAGAGAGTTAAATACTCTAACTTTTGAGCACAGACGTCGGTAAATTTTGAAGATAATGTAGATCAAGATCAGACTGTACAGAACGTGCAGTTAGGCATTAAATCTAAATTGTCCGATCATTTTAAAGTCGTAATGTAGGTGTCTTTAAAACTGATTATACATATCTTGATATCGTTTATATAACACCTAAACTTTTTCTTTTTACAAGAGGACAAGATTGTGGACATTTTCATGTCGAAAGCATGTGCAGTCGACGAATTAAATGATGGATTTTTTTGGAAAATTTGAAAAAGGAAAAAAAAAAAAAAAAAAAAAAAAATATTGTGGAAAAAGGAGAAAATGAATTAAATGAAGCTTAAATGGTGGATTTTTTTTTTGAAAATTTGAAAAAGGAAAAAAAAAAAAAATGTGGAAAAGGAGAAAACGCTGGTTACCAGTATTGTCTCCTTTTCACACAAAGTTCAATGATTCAATATTTTCATTAGACGTCTTCCAAAGGATCGTTTAAGAATAGTGTTGTTTGATAGAGCGCGAAGGGTTTAAAATCGAAATTCAGTTTAGGTTATCCCCCCCCCCCCTTCTCTAAGTAGGAAGGGTTCATTACGTGGAGCAGAGGTCTTGTTTGGATGGGTTAATTGACAAGGAGAGTTCTCTGGATTGCGTCATTAATCATTCTCGGAACGCAACACTAATTACGAAAGAGCTACAAAAAATGTGTGAGCTCTAGTAACACCAGAGTCAGAGACAATTAGCAGTTACCCTAGTACCTTAGTGCCAACATTATCACCTTGCTTTGTGGAGGCATCTAATGGAAATATAAAACAGAACGAAACGGCAAGAAGGGAAAAAAGAATGAAAGAATTGGAAGAGAGAAGGTAGGAAGGAAGGAAAGAAGGAAGGAAGGGAGGAAGGAAGGGAGGAAGAGAGGGAGGAAGGAAGGAAGATGAAATGAAGGAAGGAAGAAATGAAGAAAGAAAAAGAAAGGGAGAAAAATAAGAAAGGGAGAAAGAAAGAAAGGGAGAAAGAAAGGAGAAAAAAGAATGGGAAAAAAAAAAAGAAAGAGAGAGAGAAAGAAAGGAGAAAAAAGAAAGGGAGAAAAAAGAAAGAAAGAAAGCAAGAAAGAAAGAGAGAAAGAAAGAAGAAAAAAAAAAGAAAAAAAGAAAAACTTTAAGCTAAAACTTTCGTTCGCAGCCATTTCTTCAGAGCATTTGTTATAACATGTGTGCATTGGCTGTTGTAAAAAGTATTTTTGACTGACGACAAAAATATATTTAAACGAAGAAGAAGAAGAAGAAGAAGAAGAAGAAAAAAAAAAAAAAAAACAGTAATAATAATAACAATAGTAATGATAACAAGGATAAGAAAAAGATGTTTTGGAACCCCAACATAACAAACAACTACAAAAGTATGCATGTGTATAGACAATCAAGTAAACAATGCGACAACAACAGAAACTGTGCTTATTTGCCACAATATTTTAATGAGAAATAGTTAGGATGAGTCACATGCTGTGTCTGTGATAAAAGGATGAAGAAGAGGGGAAGATTCAGTTGTCAACGATCGGTTAGCCCAGGCAATGCCTAATTACTTGTTACTTCTCCTCTAGAACTTTCTGATAACCTGGTGAAATCATTAGTGCTGGCTAATTAGCTTGAATCTTTCGCTATCGCTTTATTTGACTAAAATATCTCAATATATATGGATAATGCTTTAAGAAAACGGGTATTTATGCATCTGCAAAAGTTATCGACATTATTATACTGCAAAGAAATTTCTCGTGATCTGATAGGATAATATGCCCCGAACATGTATATCATGTACACTGGCAAAACCAACCTAAAAGCAGTTTCCCTTTCGGGAGCCCCGTATACATGACTACACTTTCAACACAACATCCAACATGACGTCAAGATTACACACCAAACTGCACGTTTTACCAAGGTTTCAGTGACGTCAGTTCCCAGTGACGTCAGGTTTCAATGAATTGGGGCACTCAGACGGGAAATTCTACTTTGTCAGCGTACTCAATTTTTGAAACAAAAAAAAAAAAAAAAACCAGGTAAAATTCGCTTTAAACACGTTGGAATGGTAAAACTTTGCAGGATAATAAATTCGTTGTACGGTCAGGTGGAGGGGACTTGGAAACTTGTTCACGGCTTCGGCTTTGGGCGACATGATTCACCACAGCCGTGAACAAGTTTCCAAGTCCCCTGCCACCTGACCATACAACTAATATTGTCAGCCGACTCTCTTTGCTGTTTATGTCAAAAACATGCATATGTCCGAGGACCAGTCTTCATCCAGATTCAGTGAATTATTAAACTAAATGGGTTTAAAGGACCCCTAATTATGTGATGACTTTCGTGGAGATGCACTAAAGCCCCTTTTGCCGGAGCGCCGCAGATATCAAACAGTGTAGATCCAACATCAAATAACAGATTCAGTGTCGTGTACTCTGGGTCAATAGCATCGAAGCTCCCCTCTGCTTCTGAAGATTTAACTCCTTTTGCTACCAACAAATTAAGTTCGACTTTTATATAGTACTTATACCATACTTTTATATGGTATTTGTACGGCATATTTCTGTCGCGAGATACGAGATAACTATTGCGAAGATTTAAGAAAGCTATCGCGAATAAAACAAACTTTCCTAGAAATATCACCTTGATGATAAAAAGGTTTCACGATAAAAATATCGCAATAAATCTTACTTTTATCACGACTTTTTTTGTGTGTGTGTTCCTTCCCACAACTGACATTCACGGTATATATAGATAGATACGGTTCGGAACATCTCCGTCTCCAACCTTACATGTAAATGAATTCTCCTTTTGCCTGAATGGTTGTAAAGTCGTTCGCAAGAGACATTTCGAGTCGTCTTTGTGTTTAATAGACTTCAGTTCATTTCATCTGTAGCTAAATTTACCAATTAAGCTACAACTGTAAATAATTCGAATTTAAACTTACCGCCATCTTGCAAAGACAAAAATTACCGAGTTCATCCAAATGGTGAATTTTCTATTTATAGATATCGAGAAACGGGTAAAACTATCGCAATAAGTTTATCTCGAATGTCAGCTTTGTACACGAATTATAAAAATTTCTAGATAACAAAGTTTATCGTGATACTTTTTTCAGAAAACTTATCTCTATCTTGATAAAATTTCCAGGAAATTTTTTATTCATTGCGATAGTTTTCTGAAATTTCCATGATAATTATCTCGAAATATGCCACCATACTTTTAAAATACAGTTCTACTGCAGTCGAAAAATGATTTCATTCATAGACATCAGGCAGCGGACGATGTAGATCAAGATCAGACTGCACAGAATGTGCAGTTTGATCTTGATCTACACCGTCGCAATAGCTTTCTAAGTAGCCCGGATGACTGGCAGCAACAGCATTCAGAACAATGCATAAGGGTAAGTGCATGAAAAGTTCTCTTACCACTTCAGATCTCTAGCCTAGTACTGGTAAAACCGAGGAAAACATGAATATGTGAGCTGTCGCCGTGATATGACTGAAATAATGTTGACAGCGGCGTAGAACACCATCCATCTAATCAATCAATCAATCAATCAGTCAATCAATCAATCAATCAATCAATCTCCAACCTTTACCTTTTCAGGTTATGTGACCGACCAGCCCCTTGACGGTCGGCAGGGTCCAATATTTCTCCAGGAACCGCCCTCCTCGCTCGTTATTCCGAATACAAAAGGCGGTTTGGTGCCCTGTGCTGTGTTTGGGAACCCACCGCCACGAGTATACTGGGTCAACTCGGATGGAATCGAGGTATGTAGTTTTTTGTTTGGTTTTCTTGTATAAATACAAGGTTTTCCATGACCCCCTGTTTCTTTGAATTTTGACCCCTAAATTTTCAAAATGACACCCTAAATTCATATGTGTGCCTTCTTTTCTTTATTTAGAGGGGGTCAAATAACCCCCAAATCAGAGAGAGAGTCAAGGGAAAACCCTTTAAATATGAGTATGACAGTGTATTTTGACGATTGATTGAGTGGTGTTTTATGTCGCATTCAATATTATCTTGGTCATATCACGAAGAAGTCACACTAAGTCTTGTGTACCCTTGGTTACACCTGTTTATGGCTGAGGTTTTGAGGAATTTTTAAAATTTCAAAGTAACGCGATTTCTCACTGGGAGAACTTTTATCAATTTAGAGTAAGATTAAACTTCTATGCATATATGTTTTTCTTTTATACATACAGGCCCTTATCTTGATCTGAATATTCTGTAATCACACTGTGTTGTGTCCCCCAATTTTTAAGATTTACATTCCTTGCAGTTGTAATGACGTCATTATACTGGTTGTTGTTGTTTCTAGAAAGAGACCATTAAAATAAATAGCTATCAGTAAACCACGGAGGTCGACAAGGGACACCGTTCAAAAGAAAAATGTCTCGTTCCCATGAGATTGCATCTGGTCCATACAAAATAACGATATTGTTCCCATGACGGAGTATTTCGTTTCAACGACATAAAATGCTGGGTGTCACTAGATAGTTATTTCGTTGCGTTTTCGTGTGACAATTATCCGATGAAAATGAGACAGGCATAAAATTTGTTTTAAAGATAATTACCTCATGGCAACTAGATAAAACCGAGGTTAAAAATCTTTCACTTGTCCCTCTGTGAAGCTGTAGTAAGACCATAAACTGTGGCTGCATTTTTCAATAGAAAATAAAGCACTTGTCTATAATTGTTCATGAATCAACATAAAAGAAATAGAAATGGTACAGTGTAAAACATTTGTATTTTTTTGGTTGGACAAAGCTGTTAAACATTTATTGTAATGCTAATAATGTGAATAATTCAAGTGGAAAAAAGTATGGTATTGATATTGTGTAGCCAAGCCCCTTTGGCTCAGTCGGTAGCGTACAGTACTTGAGAACAAGGGGTTGCTGGTTCAATCCCCTGCTCGGCCAATTTCTTTCCGAGGATTGATGATAGTCATTGCGACAGGATTCATTCCTCTCTCACCGCTGACCATTGTTTGGACGATGGTAATGTGGTAAAGCAGCCAGTGGCTTGAAAAGAAAATTGTGCGGAGTACTGGTAAAAGGAACTCCAGGAAAGCATGGATAGGTGCACTGGCCGCCGCGATATAACTGAAATAATGTTGAAAACGGCGTTAAACACTATGCAACCAAGTAAATATTTCAGGTGAAAAAAAGTATGCTAATGATGTGTGTAAAGCGTTTAACCGTTTGCAATAAAATTTCGTCTTTTTAAAACACTGTGGAAAAAGGGAAAAATGCTGGTAACCAGCATTTTTTTCCCTTTTCCCACAATGTTTTCTACCCATTTCAAAGACAAATTCCATCATTTGAGTCACATTTAAAACTGTCGTCTGCAAATACTTTCAATCTGGACAAGTCTGAGATTTTGTCATGTGGTAAAACATTTGAACATTTTAGGTGGAAAACAGAAGTGGTGTCATTGAAGTTTTACCCAATAACAGCTTGTACTTCCATCCGTTTGAAGCAGGCGAGATTATACCGACCCTACATACACAGAGATACCGTTGTGCGGCCGAGAACGTGATTGGAAAGGTGTACAGTCGCAGCATGAGAACAGCAGCAGGTTGGATGCTTGAGCCTTTTTTTTAGCTTTGTCTTTCTGTCCCTAGCCAGAGTAATGCGCCTCTTCGATCAAAAGATTTTGAAAATGTTGAATGAAAAAGGGACGGTTGCTTGTTACAGGCAGAATATTGCCATCTTCTCCGCATTCAAAATGCTTAACAAAATACTGCTCAATGGGGGCTTCTCCGATCAAAAGCTTTTGAAAACACTGAATGAAAAAGCGATGGTTGTTTGCTACAAGAAGAATATTGCCCTTTTCTCAAGCATGCAGAAAAATGCTCCTTTCCCTGCATTCTGCAAAATGCTGAACGGATAACCAAACTTTATTGGTTTCACTTACACACACTTGCCAAAATGTTTTCCTAGGCCAATAGGAAATGACATTATTATACTGCAAAGAAATTTCTGGTGATCTGATTGGATAATATGCCCCGAACATATATATCATGTACACAGGCAAAACCAACGTAAAAGCAGTTTCCCTTTCGGGAGCCCCGTATACATGACTACACTTTCAACACAACATCCAAATGGCGGCGTCGATCAAGATTAATATCAAGAGTATGCACCAAACTGCACGTTTTACCAAGGTTTCAGTGACGTCAGTTCCCAGTGACGTCAGTTTTCATTGAATTGGGGCACTCAGAAGGGAAATTCTACTTTGTCAGCGTACTCAAAATTTTTAAACCAAAAAGCTGGTAAATTTCGCTAAACACACGTTGGAATGGTAAAACTTTGCAGTATAATAAATTCGTTGTACGGTCAGGTGGCAGGGGAATTGGAAACTTGTTCACGGCTGTGATGAATCGGCTCGGGGCGACATGATTCACCACAGCCGTGAACAAGTTTCCAAGTCCCCTGCCACCTGACCGTACAACTAATAAAGTCCCCTGCCACCTGACCATACAACTAATAGAGGTACGGGTTATTCGCAAGCATAACTCAGTTTATACTGTTCACAGGTAAAGTTAAGGTTATGGTCTGAAATTTTTAAGAGCTTCTTTATTGACTTAGAAAGGCACATCAATCCTCTACAGAACAATCCTGTGTTTTAACAACCCTGAGGTAGTCGAATTTTGTCACATTGTTGGAAATGGGTAAATGTTGGTTCCCAGAATTGTTTCCTTTTCCCACAAGTTTTTCTACCTTTTCAGTCACATATACAATCATTTGAGCTATATTTGATTTGTTTTCCGCAAATGCCTTGAATATTGCCAAGTCTAGCTCACGTTGTCTAGTTCAGTCAAGTCTAATTTACGTTGACTAGTTCAGTTAAAGCGTAAAACTTTATCGCATTGACGAGAACAGTAAAAGATCAGACTGCGAGAAAGTGCAGACTGGTCGGTATACATTGTTTTGAAAGGACTCTTGGGGCGCAAACAACAGGTTTAGGCTTCACCCTTTTATCAAACAATCCGTTTAAACGACCATGGGGAAAAGGACCTTTGAAAACATAGTGAGGAAAGGAGAAAATCCAAGAAACCAAAGTTTATCTCGTGTTTTCCCACAATGTTTTCTACCATTTCAAACACAAATACCATCAAGTGAGCCACGTTGAGTTTGTCGTCAGCAGATTACTTTGAGTTTGGGCGAGTCTATTTTTTTTGTCGTCTAGTAAAGAGTTATTACCGGTCTGGTAGAGCACTATTAGAGGGCCCGTAGAGATTTTACAGTTACAAAACATAGTTTGATCATAATTGAACATCGGTTATATGCGAGCACAGAGGCTTTTATTGAATTAACTCTTTCCATACCATAGACGACACCAGAAGCTTTTGTGGACAATGTAAATCAAAATCAGACTGCACAGAACGTGTAGTCTTATCACTGATTTACACTGTCCACGGTTTTATTTTAGATTATGACCAACTGTCTCTTGATCTTGCAGCGGAACTGTTTTGTAGCCTTTGAGAAAATGCAATTTATTTATCCAGTAATGAAAGAGTTAACTCACTTCACAAGAGGACAAGTTTTTGGAGTATTCCACATTGAAAACGTTTTACAGAGGACCAATAAAATGTCGTGAATCAACTGATTCAAAAGGATGTATTTTTTTCTTTTTTTAATTGGTAGAAAACATCGTGGGAGAAGGAGAAAATGCTGATAATCAGCATTTTCTCCTTTTCCCACTATGTTTTCAGGAGCATTCTTTAAGTCAGAGTGGTAAAAAAATATGGGATCGTTTTGTGAAGGATATGGTTCCTTTCCTACATGTGAAGGTACACTGTGGTGTATCCTTTTGAGGTAAGATGATTTAAGAAAACATTGTAAGAGGTAGAGATATGCCGCATAATGAGAAATGCTCCAATATGTATCAACGTCTGCTGGATTTTCTTGAAATCTGATGTTAATTTGTTCCTTTTTTTTTAAATCTACATAAGTCGTTATTTCGCGAGAAGCCTGAAAGTTCACTTGAGGAAAATTTGAACTTCATTGCTTTAAGCTCCCTTTTTTATTATTCATTATTATTTAGTACATAAAGGCTACCCTTTCCTGTTTTTGATGAACTGATAACTGGCTTACTTTGTCACGATAACATTCATTTATTCGCCATTTATTCATTTATTTCGTCAAAGTATATTAAACTATTCCATCGTTCCTCCCACTACAAAAACCAAGTTCGTCAGATCAGGTTAAGCGAAAGGATGATGAACAACCTTTTTCTCATAAAATGGTGTTCCAGATATTTATCTGAGAGCAATCAAAAGTACATGCAATTTATGGAATGGTCGAGTATACTCCATCTGTGACTCATTTTCGAGAGTTCTTTTTCTCTTTTACTGTCAATGGTGACTTAAATGCCTTTTGCGGGCCGCGTAGATCAATATCAGACTGCACAGAACGTGCAGTCTGATCTTGGATCTACACTGTCCGCTACCGGTTTCTCACCTATGACCAAAATCAAATGAGCCAGATGCATTATACAAAGCAAGTTATGATGTAATTAATGATCCATAAAATCCATTTTGTATAAAAACCGATTGAATCACGAGGTATACTTGTCCTTGGACACGCAGAAAACTTTTCGACCTATGTCAGGCTGCACAGACTGCGCAGCCTGACATGCATCGATACTTTTTGCAGATGCATAACGCCCCTTTTTTACAGAGCATAAGTTATATACGTACAAGTGCTGTTGAAAATCTCCCTTTCGATCTGGAAAAAAATTCGAATTCATTCAGTTGGTAGCGAAAGGGCTAAACAGAGAAGAAAAAAAAGAAACTCTTTGAAACAAAAAATATTTGCTTGCTTGTTTTGTTTTTTGTTCTTGCGACCGTTACTGCCTTTTTAATGTGAGAGGTGTTTCTAGACCGTCGTTTATGTACCTCCTTGATACTAGTATCTGTCCCTTATTGGCTTAAAATTTTCATTGAATTACACCTTGGACGGCTGATTGTTACTGCGCATACTTGTTCTCGTCTTGTCCGTACTTAGCTTGTTCGCCCCTAACTTAGCTGTCAATAGTCACGATAGGTTTATGTATTATAATGAAGAAGAAAGATCTTAAATATATGATTGATAAATCATTAGCAGCTGTGCGTACACACTAGCGGAACAATGAGATCTGAAGGTGCTCGTGTCTGAAATTACGTTGAATTCTTTATTTCGCAAAGCCATTGACCTAGCCAGTCGCAAACAAAACCATGCACTTTCCATAAACAACAGGCTGCTCGTAAGTGTAGTCTGATCTCTGATCTATACTGTCGGCTTTGCCGCTATACCAGGACATTCATGCCAAAAGCAACACTGAAACGGTGGTTGTTTTTTTTTGTGTTTTTTTTTTTTCTTTGACTAACTTTAAGTCTTGTTCATTTGACGCTCTAAAGATAAAAAAGTTTTTTTCTGAACCTGCTTAGTGCGATCAACTGTTAATAATTTTTGAAAAAAAAACAACTTTTTTCCAGAAAAATTTTGAAAGCCCTAGCTTTTTTTTTTATATACATTGGCTTAAATTGACCATTCCCCATTCCACAGGTATGTTTATCCTCTATGAAGATCCCCAAAAGAAAACCTGCAGAAAGAAACATTATCAATGATTTCCTTTAATCTCTTATATTTCTACCGTCTACATTTATCTGCCGTTATACCCCCGTCACACCAGAGTCGTTCTCACTCCGTTCCGAAAATTGTTGCCAACGGACTTAAACTGTGTACAGACGGAGTGGACATATTAGCAACCTTTTACGATCTGTTTACGAGCTTAATGGACGGGTTAGGAAGGGAAGGGTGCCCCAGAACTTTGAGCCTACTCAAAATTTTTTGCCGTTCATGCCGTCCTCTTATTAGACGGATTGACAACGTACTTAAAACTAGATGGGCGTACTACAAACGGAACAGCGGTACTTCGATCCTACTAGACGCGAAGTTTGGCAGCCAGGCATCAATTGGCAGTGCGTTTGCATTTCACGTAATTACATGTCCTATCCCGACCGCAGCCCGTTTCATTATTTTATTGACCGGGGTAAGACTTTCTAAGAACAGGTTTGGTGAAACAGGGGCTTCAGGCACTATCTGGCCAAAATTACACTTTCTACCCCGACCGCAACCCGTTTTCCGATTATGTCAGGACATGGTAAGACGTTCTAAGAACTATTTTGGTGTGACGGGGGGGGAGGGGGGGGGGCTTTAACTGTCACATACCCCATATTGTCTTCACAGAATATGACTGCTGTAATCGATGACAGCCATCGTTAGACCTTTTTACGTGACACTTCTTACGTTAAATCAATTTCCGGGTTACCTCGCCTTTTATCGTTCTGGAAAATGTGATTTCGTTAATAGAATTAACCCTGTACCACACAAGCCGGTGTTTTAATGACCCCGAGGAAAGAAGCCTTGTGAAAAATACTGTGGTAAAAGGAGAAAATGCTTGTAACCGGCATTTTCTCCTTAACCCACTATGATTTCTACCCTGTCAGAGCTAGATTTAATTGTTTGAGCCTCATTTAGGTGACGTCGTCCGCAGATTTTTTGAATTTTGACGAGTCTAAAGTCTCATTGTTTGATAGAGTTAAGCCTGCATGTAGAAATAGTTCAAAGGAATACAGTCGTAACTATCGAAAAGTTGACATTTTCTGTTCCAAGCGGGGGACATTTACATATATTTTACGGCCTAGCCTGGGCACAGTTTCACGCAAAACTTAAGTCTCTTATTTTGCTCAAATTCCGTAACAGACTCATTTGTTGACTTAATTGAAGTTTGTTATTTGAGACACATTTGACTAATATTAACAGACTTTAGTAACGTTATCAAATTCTGAGTTGACCTAGAATGTTTCAGACTCAAATCAGAGAAATAATGGACTAAAGTCTGTTAATTAAGTCCGTTTATTTTGCTGAGCCGAGTCTGAAACGTTGGGTCAACTCACGATTTAAGAACGTTACTTATGTCTGTTCTTGTTCGTGACACACATCTCAAATAAGGAACTGAACTTAAAAACTTAGAAACTGAGTGCATCGGTAGATTTGAGCAAAATAAGACACTTAAGTTTTTTGTGAAACCGGGCCTCACTTCTGGTTTCACACACACAAAAAAATTCTTACTTATTTTGCCGAAGTCCGCTATAGGGCTCATTTTCTGACTTAAAAGATAAGTTCGTTATTAAAGATACATTTCACTAACATTAAGAAACTTAAGTAACATTCTAAAAACCTGAGTTGACACAACGCTTTATACTCAACTCAGCAAAATAAATGGACTTAACTCTGTTAACAAACTTATGTCCATTATTTAAAGCACTTACAGGACACGACAAATTAAATAATACTATTTGTCTTTGGAGCGTTGAAAATATACTACTGAAACTTTGATGATGATCATAAAGATATTTCAATATGGGTGTATATTACATCAATGCAGCTTTGCATTTAATACATCCATTTCAACTGCTGGTTAATTATGTCAATGTGGCAATATAACATATTGAAAAACCATACATAATACATGTCACATATATATATCTGCTGAATCCAAACTGGTGATCCCTAGCAAATTTTGAATAGTATATCATGGAAAAAGAAAATGCTGGTTACTTTTTTTTTTGCCATTTCCCATAGTGTTTTTAGACCGTCTTCTTCTGGGTGTTGAATCACGGGACTGTCTGGTAAAAGATTATGTATCAAATGTATTAAAGAGGACATTTTCTGCCCTTGACGTACAGGGCTATTTTGGTCAGACTAATATAGATCTATTGAACAAAGTATGGGACAGTTTTGGTCAGAAAGATCAAACACCTGATGAAACCGAAACGGTAAATACAGCTAAATCTTGTTAGATGGAACTAACACAGAAAAAAAAAATATTTATGAACTTACTCGCATATGGATTATCGAGAAATAAAAGACTCGAAACAACCTAATTTTCTAGCTAGCTATTAATCTGATCATACGGTATTCACCTGAAAAAATAATAGTAATAAAAAAAAAAGATTATCCAGAAAATAGAAACTCGAAAATTCAACATCTCCAGGAAAATTGCAAGCTTTTGATCTGGTAATTTGCCATGCACCTAAATAAAGACGAAAACAGTAAAGTAGTTCTGGGTCCATATCACCAACTAAATCTGAAAGAAACACAACTCAAGACTGGCTAAACCAAACGGTTCAGCCAATCAGGAGTTTAGTTACTTTTGAATTTAGAACATTCTGGAGAATAAGACTAAAATGTACTTCAGAATAGTTTGGCCGAGTCCCGTAGCTCAGTCGGTAGCGTGCAGGACTTGAGAACACGGGGTCCAGGGTTCGATCCCTAGCTACGACCCCTGGCTCGGTCAATTTCTTTCCGAGGTTTGATGATGGTCACTGCGACAGGATTCATTCCTCTCCCACCGCTGACCATTGTTTCGACGATGATTATGTGGGAAAGCAGCCAGTGGCTTGGAAAGAAAATTGTGCAAAGTACTGGTAAAAGAGACTCCAGGAACGCATGGATAGGTGCACTGGCCGCCGCGATATAACTGAAATAATGTTGAAAACGGCGTTAAACACCATACAGTCAATCAATCAATCAGAATAGTTGGTGAATGCCAACCCTGTTCTCTGGATCGATGTCTTCATCATGAAACGTTCATTCTAACATGACACGTGAATTCGGCCCTATAAACACAGTGCAACGAAAGCGTGGTAAAATCTACGTCATTCTGTATAGAGTGACATCATTCTGTATAAAGTACGTAAGTAAGTTATTCAATGGAATATAATCTGCATCCGCGTTTTTACTCTAAGTATGAACTTGTTTTCCTTTCATAAAGAGTTGGTCATGATAGAATCGAAATAATCTTCTTTCTATCGTGGTTTATCGTTCAATAAACCACGTTGTGAGTTATGAGACGCTATGAATAACCCACTCGGGCTATCGCCCTCGTGGATTATTTATTGTGCCTCATAACTCACAACTGCGGTTTATTGAACGATGAACCACGATAGAAAGAAGATTATTTCTTAAATATTCAACCATATGATTTCAAGTTGATTATTCTCCTTCCGCAGCCTTTTGAGTGCGAGGTTGATGGTTCAACAGAAGGGAAGGGGATCGTCCTGAAATTGCCTGTAAATAAGCCGCCAGCTGATCAAATAAAGGTATCCGTATGCCTATCTGCCTGGCGCCTTGGCTTACATAAAACAAGGGAAAAGGCATGGAAAAATGCATTGCACAGGTATCTCATACAAAAAGACAAAATTTTAGACTTGGTTACCAGCATTTCACTTTTCTCACGATGTTTTAAGTTGCTTTATTTCTCAGGGTCGCTAAAACTCGAGATTGTGTGGTAAAGAGACCAATCAAATATTGGCTGTCCTTACATAAAGACAATTTAAACTTTTTAATTTTTCATTTTTATCCATAATACAATATCTATTTCAATCAAAAATTGAAAATACTTGTTACCAGCATTTATTTTCGTTGGAATCAAAATTCAATTTTGAATCAAACATAATTGCTGGTAACCGCTTTATTTCTGCTTTTCGAAAAATGTTTTCTACCCTGTCAATAGCAAATTTTATTATATCAGCCATATTTATTTTGTCGTTTTCAAATGCGTTGAGAAGGAACGAGTCTAAAATTTAGTCGTTTTGATGAAGACCGAGTTAAATACCGTCCCCAAACTCTTGTTTTTTTTTTCATCTTTTTGGTCTCGGGGAGTGTGTACGAGGGCTGTCTGAGAAGTATGTAGACTTTCCACATAACTTGATTATTTAAAAACATTTAAAAACCAATATTTAGCGACGTATTATTGGATGTATCACTGATACATACTTACACATTTCACCAAAATACAATGATCGAGTAACCTCGAGTGAGTGGCTTTTCATGGCAACATTTAAGTGACCTTATATAGGGCGATGGGAGGCAGTTAATAGTGTTTCTTAGTTTTTTTTTGTAACATTTAACTCGAGTATTGTATTTTAATGAAATTTCTTACATATATCACTAATAGATCTGATAAAAGTCGCCAAATTTTGGTATTAAGTGATTGAAAGATAATCGAGTCATGGAATAAGTCATTTAACTCGAGTATTGTATTTTAATGAAATTTCTTACATGTATCACTAATAGATCTGATAAAAGTCGCCAAATTTTGGTATTAAGTGATTGAAAGATAATCGAGTCATGGAATAAGTCCACGAACCTCTGAGACAACCCTCGTACGCCATGTGCTGCGGGAGAGGGAGAGAGACAGAGTGGAGGTAAGGGGGTAATTTTCAAGAGCGAAATAATTTATCAAACATAATATCGTGTAATATAATTAGATTTTTGCTCGTCAGATGAATGATGATAAACTTGTTCCCATATGCTATGACGATTTGCTCCATTACAACTCCATGGATACTCCTAATTTGCCCAGTCCTTCATAGGGACATTTTTTTAACATTTGTCTAGAAAAAAAAAAAAGCTTTTAGATGCAATCATTGCCAATCAAGAAATCCCTGAGTACTAGTTGCTTATTTCTATACCGCAAGATCCAGTGTTTTACCGACTCTTATGGAAGAAGGCTTTTGAAAACACTGGGGGAAATGGAGAAACTGCTGGTATACTTTGAAAGATAAATATCAAAGGATAGAAAACATTGTAGGAAAAGGAGAAAATGCTGGTTACAAACATTTTCTCCTTTTCCTGCAATGTTTTTAATTCTTTGAAAGATAATTTTTTAGTAGTATTTGCCATCTGCAAATCCTTTCAATTTGGACATTGGTCCCGCATGGCTTAGTGTTAAAGTGTAGGACTCGTGGCTTGGAGGCACCGGGCTCAAGCCTTACTGGATCAACTAGGCTTGTCGTGAGGGAGTCATTGGTCACGACACCTTAGACCCCCAGCTTAGTACTGGTGAAACACAGGAAGTGCATAAATATGTGACCTGTCGCCGTGATATGACTCAAATAAGAGTAGAAACATCGTGGGGAAAGGAGAAAATGCTGGCTACTAGCATTTTCTCCTTTTCCCACTGTGTTTTTAGAAGCATTCTCCTTCAGAGTCGTTAAAACTCGGCATCGTGTAGTAAATGGTTAAAAGATGCAATTTTTGGTGATTTTTTCTGTTTTCTGAAATTTTCCATTTTTTTTTTATCAATGGTTAGGATTCAAATAGAGTTTTTAGATAACATAACAACTTCTTCAAGACAGGCCAAATATACAGGTTTCTCGTTTTGTAATGAGTAATTCTGAATGTTAAGATGCTTGAGAATAAACAAAAAATGTTTTTATAAAATAGCGAAAGAAGAACTGAAAAGTGTATATTTAAATTATTTTATTGTGTCTCAATATGAACGAGAATAGTAATAATTATAGTAAAAATAACTTCGAAAGCAAGTGCATTTTTTCCCTCACTGTTTTTCCGTTGTGCAAAAAAGTGGAATTTTTAATTAGATATGTATTTCTAAAAGAACAAGTTAATAGAAATCATCGTTGAAAACGGGAGAAAAGATATAAATTGTAATAATATACACTCTAGCATTGCATCACTTTTTTATAAACCACCCAAACGCTAATCATGGTGCTCGTCGCTGCACTTCATCAGAGAGTCGTACACCACACTGTGCAGCTGTGATTTCTTGCTGATTAGACCTTTCGCTAACCATTCTTAAAGGCCCATTAAAGGACAAAATATCAAAGCAGTTGTCGTAATACATTTAAGTATAATTCATACTATTTAAAAGTATGGAAAATATTATGGAGATGACAGTCTGTTATCGTGTGGTCGGGCCATAAGTTAGTCGTTGGCAGAAAAAAATTTTTTTCTAAATTTGATAGTAACACAACTTCTGATTGGCTAAACCGTTTGGTTTAGCCAATCAGAAGTTGTGTTACTTTCAGATTTAGAAAATATCAGAGAATGAGACTAGGAATGTTATTATGGACGGTTGGTGAATACGGACACCGATGCTTGAAGTGTTTAAAAATAGATAACCGCCATCCATGACGCATGCGTGTATCATACGGCCGATTCCGAAATCTAACGAGGTTAGTCGAAATACACTCGTATTTAAGGATAGGGCATCCTAATGGGATTCGTGTAACATCGCCTTTAATCGCCAAAATCGTACGGATTCGGCTAAGACTCGGGTAATCAGTAATCGATGCGCAGAATCAGCGTCTATCGGCTGATCGATTACGGATTGCCCGAGTCTTAGCCGAGTCCTTACGTTTTTTCGGCGATGAAGCGATGTTACACGAATCCCATTAGGGTCCCCTATATGTAAGTGTCATAAATATGCCAGTGCAAAGACGGGTGGACCGGTAGTGCAGTGGTAAAAAGCCGGAATATCAATCTTGAGGCCAGAGGTTCGATATCCGGCCCAACCAGGACATTTCTGAGACATCTTGTGTTTCCTACCCAACTAGAGGTGAACTGGTTTGGAACCCAGAGGTAACCTCGCGTGTATCGGTGCCTTACACCGGGCACGTTAAAAAACCAAGGAGGTCTATTCGAAGAAGAATTAGGGGCTTGTACACGGATTTCCTTGTATCCGATTCTTTCTCTCTAATGGACCATACCATATATGCCTAGAGCAGGGAGGGACCTTAATCCTACAAATTCATCATCATCACCAGTGCAAAGACCAGCAATGTCCCACCGAATAAACATGTGCACGTTCTTTGACGAATCATAAATTACCATTTATTCATTCGATTTCGTTTTTCAAGAAGTAGATGGGAAGCCAGGACATTCAGCGATGGGGCTCAGCCAAAGGCTTTTTAGTCTGATTTTGACCTATGCAGTTGGCACCAAAAGTTGGAACCGACATTTCAATAATTCATACGTGTATAAAAGAAAGGGTATTTGTTTATTTCACGATAGATTTTAATGACTGTATTGTGAACATTATAAAGTCCGGTAACTGAACACAACATCCCGTATAAAATCAATGTTTCTTTAGCCTCGAGGGAATACGATTATTTTCACATGCATTAAGATTTTTCAAATGAATTAAATTGCATTAAAACGTTAATGTTGTGAACGAAATCGCACGGTATGCTAGCATTAAAATGATAACATGAAAATGCCATATAAAACACATTATGACTAAACCGGCACCATTGTCTTCATGAACTTTTTACAGCGTTACATAATAATGTGCCATGCTCTGTGAAAATGGGGTTCAATGCATCTCTATGATGCGTGATACCAAGCAAGTCATCACATAATTATAGATCAAAAACTACATTTTGTCTGGCAACCGCCTGAATCCTAAGGTAGAAGGGTCCTTGGACATGCAGATAATTTATCAAAAGCGAAAAGTTTCGGCCCAGGTCAGCCTGCGCGGACTGCGCAGGCAGACCTGGGTCGATACTTTTTGCAGATGCATTAAGCCCCCTGTTCACAGAGCATACCTCTAATATTTAAGTATATAGGATTGTTTGGTTGAAACTGACGTTATTTACTTCTCTAAAAAACAACGCAATGTTCTAACTCCTCTGTCAGTGTAAGCATTTGAAAACATCGAGTAAAAAAGAAGAGAGCTCTGGTATTCAGTCATATTTCCTTGTCCCACAATGTTTTCTGTTGTAACAAAGTAGAATCCAACCCTTCAGTTCACATGTAATATTACTTTTCCTGTATTATTTTGGACCAATTGAGGAGGAGAAGCAGAGTATGATTGAAGATATGGACGGCAGAGATCAAAGATCAGACTGCACTCTCTGAGCAACTTGTTCACTTTATGAGTGTGAAAAAAAATATTAAAGAAGCATCCTTACAACTAGAGAGAGAGAGAGAGAGAGAGAGAGAGAGAGAGAGAGAGAGAGAGAGAGAGAGAAAAAAACCGCTGTTCAAACTTGAAAGTGTTTAGAATGACTCAGATTTGTAAACATAGATAAATTACCTATATATGGTGTAAGGGATGGAAAAAGTCGAGGGATTTGTCCTCATTTAAAACCGGAAACGACAACGGTGATTGCTTTGAAGGCCTCCAAAACATGAAATGCATTTTCTATCCATCGTAATCCTTGCAACATTGCAGCCGTCAGGGACAACATTTGCCATGAAGAGACAAGAATGATTATAGTTTCATAAAATAAGGATGAAAGGGTTTAAACTGGCTGAAAACTGAATGATAACGTTTATAGATGTATCTTTAAGCTGTATGAAGACAAAACATTCATATCATAACAATATCTGTGTACAGATGAAAGAAATTCGAACAAATTCTGCTAAATGAACCATGCTCTGTTAAATAGGGGATTTAATGCATCTGCAAAAAGTATCGACACATGTCAGCCTGCGCAGTCCGCGCAGGCTGACATGGGTCGAAACATTTTGCTATTTGTAAATTTAGATTTTCTGCATGTCAAAGGACCATTCTAACTCTGCATTAAGTCGGGTGTTAGCCAATATGAGTTTTACGGATCCATAATTACGTGATGACTTGCTTGGTATGATGCATCGCGGGGATGCATTAAAATTCCTTTTCCGGAAGCACAGCTCAATTTTTTAAGGTCTAGAAGTTGATTTGTACCGTGCTGAAAGATGACTTTTGTCATACTTTGGCAAAAGGAATCGGGAGCGTTAAGACTTTCTTTCGAATTTTACGGTTAAAAAAAAAGAAACATCTTTTAAGTCCACTATATGGACCAATGCATCAAATGTACAGAAAGCAGCCTTTCGAGGAATCAAGGGAGGTAACTGACTAATAGTGCACGTTCGAAGAGATAAAGGAGAAGAAATATCAGGCCTTCAGCGATATTTATTGGTTGCAGATAACATTGATCTGCCTTTATGACCAACATTCTAGTGTCACGTTACCCCGCAATCATCATAATAGAAAAAAACATTAATAGTAATTGAGTTTGCACGTTGTTTCCAGAGAGAACATTGTATGACCGTTTGTGCTGCAATCACGTCACGTGATATTGCACTGTATTGTGATAAAAGAGATTTTAAAGGAAATGAATGCAATTTTATGTGCACCTTTTGTATTGGCCTTAATGCTTATTTCATGTTAACCTGATAGAAAGCATTGCGTGATGAGTATGCATTGGGAAACCTAAACTGGTATCAGTCCGTTAAATCGACCATTTTCGCAACAAAAACATCGTCATCATCAACAACAAAACCTGTGAAATAAAACTGCAACGCAAATACCCTAACATAGTATTCTCAGTGTATGTTATAGCATAGATAATGGGCACATAAGAATGCATGCTTCTGTAGGTTTACTATTATTGCACTCCTTGTTTATGATTCAAGGTGCCATGCCCCGGTAGCTCAGTCGGTAGCGTGCAGGACTTGAGAACAGGAGGCCCTTGCTTCGATCCCTGGCTCGGCCAATCTCCTTCCGAAGATTGATGATAGTCATTGCGACAGGATTCATTGCTCTCCCACCACTGATGATTGTTTCGACAATGGTTATGTGGGAAGGCAGCCAGTGCCTTGGAAAGAAAATTGTGCGGAGTACTGGTAAAAGAGACTCCAGGAAAGCACGGAAAGGTGCACTGGCCGCCGCGATATAACTGAAATAATGTTGAAAACGGCGTTAAACGCCATACAATCAATCAATCATGATTCAAGTGAAGGCCTTAATTCTTTGGTAAAGACCAATCATTGAGTCCTTCTGGCCGACAGACGCGATGGTTTATTTAAAGAATTACTATTTGTCAAACGATCCCTGGTTTTAACAAACCTGAAGGAGAAGGCTTTTGAAAATACTGCGGGAAAAGGAGAAAATGCTGGAACCCAGCATTTTCTCCTTTTCCCACAATGTTTTGTACCTATTTTTTACCTGTCAAAGAACTTAAGTCAGTTTGTACCACCTTTCGAATTTGTCGTCTGCAGATGCTTTCAATTTGGAAGAGCCTAAAATATGTTGTTTGGTAAGGAGTTCACTTTTTCACTTTTTTATCCACTAACTGGATGATTTGGCCAACTTCAGTTAACTTGAATAATTCATTTGTTGCGATTTCATTCAACCCTAAATAAGTGCAAGTTAGAAAAACAAAATATCGTAACGTTACTATTTTATACATAGTCTAGTATAAAACTAAACGTTTTGTCCTGTCAGGTCTTGATATATGCCAACTACAGAAGAACTCAGTGTTTCCTTCGTAATGCAAGACAATATTTATTGTCCATATATGTAGGATCTGACATGAGATGGCGTTTTAGGTACAATTTAATTTAACGAGTCTAGGGAAAATGTTTTTAAGCGAGCCTTTGGCGAGGATAATAACATTTTTTCTTGACGAGTTTTATAAAACTGTATCTCAAATGCCAACGAATGTCAGATTCTTTTTATCACATAACGATATTTCACAAATTATAGATCAGAAGATGCAAAACCATCTTTAGTCTTTGTCCTACTTTTCCATCCAATCAGAAGGCTCATATTTGAAAATTTTTGACCATCTATTTTCTATAAACTACCCAACGCAATTTTATTTTGATTATTAATCCATTTAAACGTCGCAGTTTATCTGGATTTACTGCGCATGCGTACATAAACCCTACCCCCTCATTAATATTCAACAATTACTTAAATTAGCACATGCCAAGTACTTACGCTGTTGACAGAAGAAAAATGGTAAAACATAGATACAAATTGTGTAATAAAAGCCGATCAATCTATATGGTCGGTTTTCCTCTAAAACATAGCACCTACAGCTTAAAACAAGCTGTAGTTACGAGGTTTTAGAAGTAAATCGACGATATCTTGAAATTTAAAGAAAAATTAATGCTGTAGTAAATCAGTAGAAATTTCCATAAGTTGAGTAGTCGTTACTTCCTCAAAATCTTGGTCAAAAAGATCGTCGAAATCGCCAAACTTAAATTCTGCCTTATTTGACATTGTGTAACACTGGCGATAGTCAAGTGTGTACTGGAAAAGATGCTGATAATAAAAGTACACTAACCCTTTCCCGTACGACAAATTTTAGACACTTCCAAATTGAAAGCATTTGCAGATGACAAATTTTGAAAGTGGAATAAATGAAGTTGAGTTTTTTGACAGGGTAGAAAACATTGTAGGAATATGAGAAAATGCTGGTAACCAGCATTTTCTCCTTTTCCAACAATGTTTGCAACAACCTTCCTTACCAGGGTCGTTAAAACCAGGGATTGTTTGGTAAAGGGTTAAATATCACGTGGTCGTGTACGAGTTGTTTAGCCCCGATATTCACGTGGAAATTACGTCATTTTTTAGCGATGATGCAATTAGGACGTTTCCTTGTCAATGAGTAAATCAGCCAACTCCATATATGGGTAAAAGGGCGTTTCTTTGTGAATAGTGGACTCCGTGTATGGCACATTATTTTAGCAATGATTTAATGTGGGCGGAAAAAGACTAGTAATAGTTAAACGCTAAGAAGTTCAAAATTAAACGATTTAAACAGCCAAAAGGAGGGAGCGTAGCGACCGACTGTGGCTGTTTAAATCGTTTAACTTTGAACTTCTTAGCGTTTAACTGACTAAGTCTTTTTCCGCCCACATTAAATCATTGCTAAAATAATGTGCCATACACGGAGTCCACTATTCACAAAGAAACGCCCTTTTACCTATATATGGAGTTGGCTGATTTGCTCATCGACAAGGAAACGTCCTAATTGCATCATCGCTAAAAATGACGTAATTTCCACGTGAATATGGAGGCTAAACAACTCGTAGTACACGTCCACGTGATATTTAATGAACTTTCATTATCAGCATCTTTTCCAGTACACATTTGACTATCGCCAGTGTTAAACAATGTCAAACTTGGCAGAATTTAAGTTTGGCGATATCGACGGTCTTTTTGACCAAGATTTTGAGGAAGTAACGACTACTCAACTTATGGAAATTTCTGCTGATTTACTACAGCATTAATTTTTCTTTAAATTTCAAGATATCGTCGATTTACTTCTAAAACCTCGTAACTACAGCTCGTTTCAAGCTGCAGGTGCTATGTTTTAGAGGAAAACCGACCATATATTGATCGGCTTTTATTACACAATTTGTATCTGTTTTACCATTTTTCTTCTGTCAACAGCGTAAGTACTTGGCATGTGCTAATTTAAGTAATTGTTGAATATTAATGAGGGGGTAGGGTTTATGTACGCATGCGCAGTAAATCCAGATAAACTGCGACGTTTAAATGCATTAATGATCAAAATAAACCTGCGTTGGGTAGTTTATAGAAAATAGATGGTCAAAAATTTTCAAATACGAGCCTTCTGATTGGATAGAAAAGTAGGACAAAGACTAAAGTCAGTTAAACGCTAAGAAGTTCAAAATTAAACGATTTAAACAGTCACAGTCGGTCGCTACGCTCCCTCCTTTTGGCTGTTTAAATCGTTTAATTTTGACTTCTTAGCGTTTAACTATTACATAGATGCACCTGCGGTAATATCCATAAAACTCATTCACTTCTATGAAATACGTACAAAATGACGTCATAAATGACGTCACACAATCGTGATATAAAACGTGTAGAAGATAAGAAAATTCGTAATGGATATATTACACTGAAAACAAATAGAGGTTATTACACGGCTGATGAGGGCCAAAGAGTGATATCGGCCCGCCACCTTGATATCTGTCCCGAGGGCTTTAGCCCGAGGGCAGATTTCGAGGTGGCGGGCCGATATCACTCTACGGCCCTCATCAGCCGTGTAATAACCTGTTTATTACATTCATGGATCATTTGCTCGATTTTTTTTGTTTGTTTTGTTTTGTTTATGTTTTACACTTAAAACAGACAAATTCTTGTCTTCATTCGAGACAACCTTTTTTTTGCGGGTAAACGTCACGTTCATGACGTAATCATGCATCATGACTATTGCAGCTGCATATACAGTATACGGACGTTTAAAATAAACAGTTCTTCATCTTTATTCCTAGTTGAAAAGATGTCGGTATATGTGTTTTTCCGAGCTATATATTCAATCTAGTATAATATGGATTATGAGAAACAGGTTAAATAGAATAGATGGTTGGTGCTTTGGATTGGGAAACATAACCAGGCTCGGTTCCCCGGCTCTCCACATAAAATTCGTACGCCTTACCCGATAAACTTTCCCAATCCAAGACAACAATCAATCTTCTTTTTATCGTGTCTTTGCTGGTTTTGTGATTCAATCAATGTCTATAGATCCGAAGATTTGTCCGCTAGCGACTGACAGACTGATTCAGCCATTTTCTTTTTGCAAACTGGATGTTTTGAGAACGTTAGTTCACGAGCGAGTGTTCTGTTGCTATAGATTTAGAACAAATGTCTTGTCAACGGGCAGGATATCAGATATCAGCCCGTTGCCCCGCCATATCTGCCCTCGCGTGATACTGATATTACACCATTTTCAGTAGAAAATGTCATTATTATTAGTAACAGAATGTAATAAGGGAGGTTATGTGATAAATCGTTGTTTTACAAAATCTGTAGCGGAGGAGTTTTAAATTGTTGTCAGATTTCCTACTCGGGCCGAGCCTCGGTAGCGCAGTCGGTAGCGTACAGGACTCAAGAACCACCGATCCCCGGCTCGGCCTTTTTCTCGGCCTATAAGTGTGGACATTTTAAGAAAAATCTGTCCTTTAGAAAGTATGTATTTATTAAGGATCAACCCAAAAATTCGGTCAAATTATCTCCCTTTTTAACTCGGTGTTCTATATATAACATGCATATTTGTACATTTATCATGCTCAGAACCAGGCTTTTAGATCTGTATGTTTTTTGTGCAAAACTAAATAAATTTTCATTAAAATGGTGTATATTTTAATATTTTTCCGGTAATTTTCCTGTTTAACTAACTATTAAAGAAAGACGTGCTAAACCCAATATAAGCTGAATTTTGGAACTGTATATACCTTTTTCAAAGGCAAATTTCTTAGAAACGAGAACGGTGACCCATATCTTTTTTTTACTGTTATCTCCTGGAGACACGATGAGCTTTGTATGTGCGAAGTTTTAAAAAAAATCTGTCCGTTAGAAAAATTTGTGATATACGTCGTGAAGACTGCTCTTCACATGAAAATACAAATTTTAATGTCGGTTACAAAATTATAGCTGTCTCCAAAATAAAAATTCAATAACAATATTGTTTTTCGCGAGAATGACGCAGAACGATCAACATTGATCTACATACTTCCTTGAAAAACGCCAAAATCTGAAACAGGTACTATTGTTCTAAGTATTAAAGACCAAATTACATTTGAACAGACGCATATGGGTCAAGCATCAATTACCTTTAACAACTCTAGAATAAAAGCTTACCAAAACATTGTAGAAAAAAGCAGAACATATTGGTATCAAGAACTTCCTCTTTTTCCACACTGTTTTCTTCCAATTGTGTGGATCTCTTACTTTCAACGTGATTAAATTTGCCATCTTTAAATGTTTAAAGTTCTTTGAAAAATGGGCTTAATGCATCTCTGTAAAGCATTACACCAAACAAGTCTTTGCATTATGTGAATCTATTTTGTCAAAACAAACGGCCGTATAATTCAGGAGAACGGTCTTTTTGCGTGCAAAAAATTTACTTGCAACAAAAAGTATCAACCCATGTCAGTCTGCGCGGACTGCGCAGGCTGACATGGGTCGATACTGTTTGCAGTTGCATTAAACCCCCTTTTCATAGAACCTGGCTTAAATGTTTTCACTTGGTCAGATTAACAATTTTGTCGTTAGGAAAAGAGTTCATAGTAACTCTTTTTTTTTCTGCCTTTGTACCTTTGCCTAATGTAAATTGAAACTTGTTGATTAGATTTCCCTCTCTGTGATTATAACCGTGGAACCGTTGATGGCAATACTCTGCCTCCGAAAAAAAAACATACGCTTGTTTGTCTGATAAATGATGGACTGAAATTGTTGATTTTTTGAATTGATAAGAATGTATTTGTTAAGGAACATCTCTTAAAATTTACGCGAAAAAGTTGGAGAATAGGCCCTTATAGAATACAGAACTATTTATCCTACGCGCTATCTTACACATGACATGGGTTATTCGGTATGCGTGAAGTCAATAAAGGGCTGTTCCAATATTTCCCGATAATGTGTGAATAAACCCGTAAAAAGACAGATTGACAAATTAAATTCGCTAATGGCGGAATTTCATTTCTAAAGTGTGATGGGTGATCGTTCCGCTGAGTTAAAACGAAACTGACATTTGAACGGCTCACTGAGGGGAAAAAATAACACTTTCTTTGAAACTTCGTAATGATGGAATACTGAGAAAGTACTTTACCTTTTTCAAAACAGACTAGTTTTTTAGCCAACATAGTTTTTTAGCTAACATTGACCAAAATACATTTGATCGACGCCCTGGGAAAATGGGGTTTTATGTACTTCCGTGACCCGTTACACCGAGCATATAATTCTTGCTCAATGAAATCCATTTTGTCTAGCAGCCAATGAATAATGTGGTAGACTGGTCGTTTGACAGACAGAAAGCTGATCAAATGGCAAAAAGTTTCGACCGAGGTCAGCCTGCGCGGAGTGCGCAGACTGACCTGCGTCGATACTTTTTGCAGACGCATTAAACCCTTTTTTCACAGAGCGTGACGTAGTAGAAAGTGGACAACTATTTCAGGGAGAGAAGCGTATTTTGTTGTACTGTTATGAAAAACAGTTCTAGAAAAGAAGCAATATCATTTTCTCAATAATCTTTCCGATAGGTGTCCGCTATGGTTTGAAAGCTTACAATGTTTTCAAAAATGATCTTTCAGGTCCGTTAAAACAATTGATTTTTCGGTTGCGAGTCAAACGGGAATTGCCTAAACCCTTATAATGCGAAATGAATAACCAGTAAATGGATACACTCTGCCAGTAGAGAAGACACGAAAAATTGAATTATTGAGTAGATCTATGTCTGAACAGACTAGCCTAACTTACTGAATAGCAGAAATTGGTGATCTATTATCAAACTTCACGTGGTGTGCAGTCTGATCCAAGTCTATCAACCGCTATATTGTTTACTGCGCTGCATTGCTAAGAGTGAACAAAAAAAAATCCCAATTTACGTCGGGGTTGAAGAGATAATTTTCGGTTAATGATTCATGGCGTGCGCGCTTCAACAGAGGTCGAACAATCAAAGTAGTGACGTTACTCTACGGGGTTGACGATGCGGCCGTTGTAAATTTTGATTATATTACAGCCCGCGTTATATGATATACAGGGAAGGAGATGTGGATTTTTTGAAATATCGTAAACCATATTAATAGATCACACACACACACACACAAAAAAAAAAACAGCATGGCACATAAAGAAATTGATAACTGTTTGTTCCATTTCCACTTATTCTCAAATGTCTTCTGTAACAGGTGATCCCTAGATTCAGGATCCAACAGGATTTTAGCGAGTGTGTTTATATCTTTAAATGCAACTGCAAAAAATATCCACCCTGGACCGAAACTTTTTGCTATTAGTCAATTTTCTGCATGTCAAAGGACCAATTTACCGCAGGATTTAGCCAGTTGTTAGACCAAACACATTTTGTGCATCCATAATTATATGATTACTTGCCTGGTATAATGCATCACCAAGATGCGTTAAATCCTCTTTTGCCAGAGCATTGCTCACATAGTTTCGCAAGTCAGAAATCGTATTCCGCTGCAATCGTGGAAATCAGCAATTGATGAACCTTTATGCACCGAATGCGAACATTAGAGCTTTTTCGGTTGGTATTGTTAGTTGTACGTTCAGGTGGCAGGGGACTTGGAAACTTGTTCACGGCTGTGGTGAATCATGTCGCCACCTCGCCTTCGGCTCGGGGCGACATGATTCACCACAGCCGTGAACAAGTTTCCAAGTCCCCTGCTACCTGACCGTACAACGAATTTATTATCCTGTAAAGTTTTACCATTCCAACGCGTGTTAAGCGAATTTTACCTGTTTTTCGGTTTCAAAAATTGAGTACGCTGACGAAGTAGAATTTCCCTTCTGAGTGCCCCAATTCAATGAAAACTGACGTCACTGGGAACTGACGTCACTGAAACCTTGGTAAAACGTGCAGTTTGGTGCATAATCTTGATGTTAATCTTGATCAACGCCGCCATTTTGGATGTTGTGTTGAAAGTGTAGTCATCTATACGGGACTCCCGAAAGGGAAACTGCTCTTACGTTGGTTTTTGCCAGTGAACATGATATATATGTTCGGGGCATATTATCCAATCAGATCACGAGAAATTTCTTTGCAGTATAATAAAGTTTGTAGACCTATATTCAATAGGACTCCATGTTCTATTTTTAGTTATTGTCGAACAACTTGAACGATTCAGCGTCAACTTGAATTCTGTCTGGGTGATGCGTGGAGGAACAGCCGTATTCCGATGTGAAATAAATCCGCCATTTGTCAAAGATTACGTAACTGTGACGTCATGGATCCACAACTCAAAAGGTAGGTACATGTAAACCATATGGCCTGCAACACGCGAAAAGGGGCATTCGGACATTTACGTAAAGTGTCGTCTCGGATCAGCTTGCGCAGTCCACGCAGGCTAATCCGAAACGACGCTTTCTGTTTTTATGTAATTTTCTGTTTTGCGCAAGTCTACTGTATCACAAAATCTATTGTAGTCGTAAAGTGCCGTCTCGGATTAGCCTGCGCTGACTGCGCAGGCTGATCCGAAACGACACTTTACGAAAATGTCCGAATGCCCCTTTTTCGCGTGTTGCAAGCCAGTTATATACTCAGAGTTGAAGCAATGACTGACAACGGTTTCATACTTTTCTCGTGACAGGGATCAAGTTTTGTATTTTCGTATTTTACACTTTTCCCAACGACTAAACGGTGAATAAGCAATTTATCACGGTCATCTTTGTCTCTACTGTCTGGTACTTTTTGTTACTAAGTACAAATGTTTACTTGTCTTAAAATAAACTTCTGTTCTGTTCTGTTCCTAATTTCACTTAAAGTTTTGTTGTAGATTTAGAAAGTAACACAACTTTTGACCGGGTACATACTGACCAAGGTTGATTTCTCGGCATAGCTGAATGTGCTGGCTTCTGACATCTTTCTTGGTATTGATATTATCGAATAAATAAATAGATAATTGTGATTGGTAAAAAATGTGGCCATGTTTATGCTGAGGGCCCTTCAGGCCAATTTGCGTGCAAATCTACACCTACTTTTTTTTAAAAAAAGATATTATTTTTTTTATCTCCAGAGGATCGCATAAGCATAACAGATGGGGGTGAATTGCATCTCCGTGACGTCAGAAAAACAGACGGGTCCGAAACATTTCGTTGTACGGCAACATGTAACATAACTCAGACGGAGAGAGTCAGTTCACCAGCCGGCCTTAATATACACGGTAATATCGCTTGATTGCTTGTATTCTAGTTTTACGCCCTTTTCAAAGCTTAGGTCATATCGCAGCTGACAGTGCACCCACACATGTGTTCCCTGGCTTTCTCACACCAGTACGTACACAATTTCCCACTGACTGCTTTTCTCACATGAATCACAGGTGAGAGGCGAAAAATCGCCTGAAAGAAACTTTGCCGCAATCGGGGACCGAACCCGCAACCACAACGTCACGAGTCGGATACGCTAACCACTGAGCTACCCGGCCGGGCGGTAATATGACATTTTTTCACTCTTTACAAAACAACATTTTAGATTGGTGCAGATTAATAGCATTTGCAGACAAAAAACTGAAAAATTACTCAAATTAGGAAATTTCTCTTTGAAATAATAATAAAAAAAAAAAAAACATTGTGGGAAAAGGAGAAAAAAGCTGGTCACCAGCATTTTCTTCTTTTCCACTATGTTTTGAAAAAAAAAAAGAAAGAAAATCATTAAAATTAGGGATTTTGTGGAAAAGGATTATACACTATTCTCTAATAATAATAATAATAATAATAATAGTAATAATACTTACAATGATAACTTTATTTAGAGAAGGTAACATGTTCAGACATAATCTTATTTTCTAAATGGCCTTCTTACACCACAACTTTCATACAGTATGTTATAAAATGTATGGTCGAAAGCGACGTGTTGAAATGAACATTCTGGCTCTATAGATGGTCCTGGATGCGTATTCACCAACCGTTTTTTGGTGCATCCTCAGTCTTATTCTCATCAATTTTCTAAATTTGAAAGTAACATAACTTCCGATTGGCTAAACCAAATGGTTTAGCCAATCAGAAGTTGTGTTACTTTCTAAATCTAGAACTAGACGAAGGAATGTTCTTAAGAATGGTTGGTTAATATGGACCATGATGCTTTGTAAGAAATAACATTGTAACTCTATCCTCCAAACGGTCCTTACGAATATAACATTCTTGCACTAAAGATGCTCCTGACAGTCGATATGAAATAAGCTTTTTTAGAAGGTGATGATCTTCAGGTCTCACTTTCTTATGTCAACCGTCAAGCTGAAATCCTGTGAGGACGAACTACTCCTTTGTTTGAAGAAAAATAGTTCCATATAGATCAATAAACGGACGCATCTGTGCCATTTGATACGTGAAAATAACAAACGGACTGAAAAACTGTGCAAACCAGTTACACAAACAAAGAATTTCAGAATTATTTTTTTGTAGAATTAGGTCTAGATTTGAAAAACAAATGGCCTCATTTTGGAGCTTTGATATGACCTAGTTTATCAAGTTTACATCGCGGAGGAAAATACGTAAGAGAAAAACCCAAACCACTTTCCTAACACCTATGCAAAACACTTAGATGTACCATTTTTTGGAAAATGGTCATGAAATAATGCTACCAATCTTAAAAGAATAATGTCAACCGTCAGATGAACGATTGGTTTAATGAAAATGCTAGCAAATTTCTACCATCACTTTCTATTAGTACTTTCAGTACCTTGATTTATATTACAGAGCCTCCTGCCGGTGGCAAAGGTCCCTCCATTGAAGATAATATGTATCAGGATGTACAGACAGATATCGGGGAAAAGGTAGAGCTGACTTGCGTATCGGACGGCTGGCCCCTTCCCGCCTACAGATGGTACAAAGACAACGCTATGGTCAGTTTAAATGACCCCAGATACTCACAGCTCGGCGGTAACTTGGTGATTTTGACCGCCATTCCGTCTGACAGTGGGGAATATAGATGTAATGTGACCAATTCAAGAGGCTCGGCAGCCGCCATTAGACAGTTAACAGTTAAAGGTATTGAACTCTTATACTGCTAAATGAGTTAACCCTTTACCAAACAATCCCTGGTTTTTACGACCCTGAGATAGAAGCCTTTTGAAAACATTGTGGGAAAAGGAGAAAATGCTGGTAACCAGCATTTTCTCCTTTTCCCACAATGTTTTCTACCCTGCTCGAAACAAATTTCAATTTTTGAATTACGTTTATTTTGTCGTCTGCAAGTGCTTTCAATTTAGACCAGTGTAAAATTTTGTCGTTTGGTAAAGGGTTAAATGAAACTTTCCAGCCGATAGTAAAAATCCGAATGTTACTATTTCAAGCTTTTTTTTTTTTAGGGATAAAAATCGTTATCGGACAGTGTAAATCCAGGATCAGACAGCACGTTATGTGCAGTCTGATCTTGATTTATGCTGTCCGCCAAAGGTGATGGCTTCGCACCTACTCAGAGGACTTCCTTTTCGACTTGCCTATATTGAAAACATTTGCAGACAACAAATTAAATATCATTCAAACGACAGAATTTTTCTTTTTAAAGGGTAGGAAACATTGAGGGAAAAGAAGAAAATATTGGTTACCAGCATTTTCTCCTTTTTTCACAATGTTTTCAAAAGCCTTTTCGCCTAGCACAGTCAAGCGTACAGGACTTGAAAACGGAGAGTTACTGGTTCAATCCCCGAGCATTGCTGATATAGTCATTGCGACAGGATTCATTCCTTTCTCACTGCTGACCATTGTTTAGACGATGGTTATGTGGGAAAGCAGCCAGTTGCTTAGAAAGAAGCGTGCGGAGTACTAGTAAAAGAAACTCCAGGAAAACATGGATAGGTGCAATGGCCGCCGCGATATAACTGAAATGATGTTGAAAACGGCGCTATAGACCACACAATCAATCAATCAATTAATCAATCAATTAATTCCATCCATCCATCCATCCATCCATCAAAAGCCTTCTCCACCAGGGTCGTAAAGTAATAAACGTTTTTCTGATCATCACCAGTAATCATCAACTATTTTACATAGCTTCTTAGTCTTGTTTCGAATTTAAAAGTAACACAAATTCTCATTGGCTTAATCAAATGGTCAAACTGCGTTATCTTAACTTTAGAAAATTGTCGAAGAATACGTTTTCCACTAAAGTTTTACTCGGGGTTGTTAAAAACGAGATTATGGCAAAAAAGTTTCAATAGAAGATATCAAGATATGTATTTTAATTTTTTCAATGGTCTGTAGGAAAGTTTTCGGAAAAAAATATGAAAAAAAACTTTTGTTAAAGTGTTAGTTTTGTTTTAACCTTTCGCCAACAATCCCGTCTTTTTACGACCCTGAGGAAGGAGAGTTTTGAAGACAATGTCGGAACAGAAGAAAATGCGGCATTTTCTCCTTTTCCGACAATGTCGTATAGCATTTCAAAGATAAATTCCATAACTTGGGCTGCATTTAATTTGTAATCTGCAAATGCCTTCAAAATGGATAAGCCTTAAATTTTGTCGTCTGGAAAAGAGACTAAAGAGGGAATCATGTCATGGACTAAAAGTTCGTCATGAGCAAATCAGTTTCGTTTATATGCAAAAGCAAGAAAGAATTTGCATAAAAAAAGAATAACAGACCTATAAAAAAACTAAGAAGTTATTTAAGTTCGATTGGAAAATAACAAAAACCCCGGAATGAGGCGTGGAATGTTTGTGTTGCTCTCATTCTCTCACAGTGTTGACACTCAAGTAATTCTAATACATTGTGTTATTTCTCTGGGGAAGGTTAGCTTCAGATGAGAGAGAAAAAATCCAAATTAAAAGCACGCTGTGACACTTGTCAGGGATACCAACAGCCGGAACTATGTTTATTTTTTGCTTTATGTACTCCATGACCGTTTCATGAAGAATAATCAAGTCTTACTAAAATCAAATGTTTTTTTTTTTTATATGAGGAATGCTCTGTGAAAAGGGGGCTTAATGCTTCTACGAAAAGTATCGACCCAGGTCATCCTGCGCAGTCCGCGCAGGATGACCTGGGCCGAAACTTTTCGCTATCGGTCAATTTTCTGTATGTCCAAGGACCACTCTTCCTCCAGATTTAGTCATTCATTAGACTAAGTGGATTTTTATGGATCTCTAATTGTGTGATTGCTTGCTTGGTGCCATGTATCACGGATGTGTATTAAGCCCCCTTTTGCCAGAGCATGGCTCATATATATATAAGTCATGCTTTGGGAAAAGGGAGGTTGGTTTAAATGCATCTCCATGATGCATTATTTCAAGCAAGTCATCACATAATGATGTCCATTTTCTTTAACAACCGACTGGATCATGAGGTAGGATGGTCCTCTGACATGGATCGACACTTTTGGCAGATGCATTAAACGCTCTGTTCACAGAGCATGGCTAATCTATAGGTATACATGTATATATTTAGTGTGTGTTAAAAATCCCTTTCAATCCGTCGTCGAAAGGCGTTCCGGGATATGGTAATAGAAGCCGTCCGTCCTTCCGTCATTCCGTCCTTCCGTCCACATTTTTGTCCGGAGCATAGCTCAAAAACTATTAGAGGTGTAAACATGATGCAAGGACCATAACTCTTGATTGCATAATTTAGGAGTTATTGCCGTTTGTTATTTTTCTTACTTAAATCTTGTCCAGAGCATAACTTGAAAACTACATGAGATATAAGTATAAAACTTTACAGGTTGATAGATGACATTGAGGAGAAGTGCAGTGTATAAGAACTATAACTTCCAGTGCCATAATTTAGGAGTTATTGCCCTTTGTTATTTTTCATACTTAAATTTTGTCCGGAGCATAACTCAAAATTATTAGAGGTGTAAACGTGATACTTCACAGGTGGATAAAACTCATTAAGGAAAAGTGCAGTGGACAAGAACCGTATCTCTTTATTGCATAATTTAGGAGTTATTGCCCTTTGCTATTTTTCTTACTTAAATTTTGTCCAGAGCATAACTTGAAAACTACTTGAGATATAAACGTGAAACTTCACAGGTTGACAGATGACATTGAGGAGAAGTGCAGTGCAAAGAGCCAAAAATCTTGCTTGTAAAGGAGTCATGACCCTTTGTTATTTTTTCTTCCTTTATTTTTGTTCAGAGCATAACTTGAAAACTACATGAAATATAAACACGAAACTTCACAGGTTGATAGATGACATTTAGGAGAAGTGCAGTGTACAAGAACCATAACTTTCAAAGCTATAATTTAGGAGTCTTTGCCCTTTGTTATTTTTCATACTTAAATTTTGCCCAGAACATAACTCGAAAATTATAAAAGGTATCAATGTGAGACATCAGAGGTAGGCAGATTTTATTGAGGAGAAGTGTAGTTCCATCATTTTGGAGTTATGTCCCTTTGTTAATTTTTGAGTCTCAAGGTTTCTTTGGAGCATAACTCGAGCTGTATTAATTTCACAACTGGATAGTTGTCTTTGAGAAGGAGTGCAGTACGCAAGAATGATAACTCTACCGTCCATAATTTTTTTTATGTATTGCTCTTTGTTGTTTTTCAGATTTTTTTTCTGTCTGATTTCATATGTGTTTACGCTTGACACCTATAAGAGTGTACCTTGTTGAAGCTTTTTTTTACCGTATTTAGCATTGCAAGAAAATATTTCTTAAATGTACCTGTATCAGCCTTTAAACCAACCTACAAGAAAACACACATCTTCTATTGAACAAGCATTCGGCGAGGCATGGACATGTCAACATGGCTTATGTTATTCTGAAATCCCTCTTCCAATGAACCAACTCGCTGTGCTGATTGTGGCTTTTTCAATGTTCTCGAGATGTATTGTCTGGTTGCACTTTAAACTAAATTTTTCTGCAAAGTGTTTGTATTATGAAATACGCTATTTGATAAAAAAGATGTCATTTTATCACATAACCTCCCTTTCTTTCAGCGAAATTTTCCCATTACGAATTTTCTTATACACGTTTGATATCGCAGTTGTGTGACGTCACTTTTGAAGTTATTTTGTACGTATTTCATAGACGTGAAAGGGTTTTATGGATATTGCCACGGGTGCATCTATAGATGGTTTTGCATAGTCTGATCTATAATTTGTGAAATATCTTTTACATTCATTGGAGTTTGAGATAAGATTTTATTAAACTCGTCAAGAAAAATGTTATTAAGCTCGCCGTAAGTCTCGCTTAATAACATTTTCCCTAGACTCGTTTAATAAACGCCAGCTCATCTCAGATCCTACATAAATCTAACCGGGGGATAGCTAAAACTGGCATTTGTTTTAAATACATGTAAATCTATATAGAACAAATGCTACTTTCAGTTTTTCACGCATGCGTTGATATTTAGCATACTGTACACATACTCCTTTGTCTACATCTCAGATCAGAGATCAGGGTCCGTATACAGTAACCATTCTTGAAAACATTATCAGCCTTATTTTGAAGAAATTTCTAAATTTGAACGTTACACATTTTCTGATTGGCTGAGGAAAATGGTTTAGCCGATCAGAAGTTGTGGTACTTTCTATATCTAGAGACTAAGAATGAAACTAAGACTGGTTGTGAATATGGATGCCAGTTTGATCTTGAATCTGGATGTACATTTTTCAGATTATTTTCTATAATAATCAAGCACAATAAAGTACAAAATAATGATTCTTGTTACTTGGTTTGAAAAATCACAATTATGTATACCATTATAAAAGTCAATCCAAAGAATACATGCAAAAAGAAGACACATTGAATAATTTTTGTAATTATCTACTTTATTTACTTTCAGTTGCATTATCAGCTTCTATAAAACCAGCCCGACAAGTCATAGATTCCGGACAGTCCGCCATGTTTAACTGTACCGTCGCCGGAAATCCCATCACTTCCGTTGAGTGGTATAAAGATGGCGTGTTGATTGAGAAGGATGACGATAGAATGGTACCTGAGGCGGAAACTTTGTTGGAAATTGTAAACGTGCGACGTCATGATCAGGGGATGTATCAATGTTTTATGGTGAACAGTGATTCAGAAGTGCAGGCAACATCTCAGTTATTGCTCGGAGGTATCATGTCACTTTCTTTTTTCCTTCCCCTTTGACACTCGTTGCACTAGGTTTTTGCGCTCTTAAATAGTTCGTTTGGCAAACTTTTGATATAATCATTATTGAAAAAGAAAACACACTCCATGAAAAACCTTTACAGCTAAAGGGTTTTTTTTTCATATTCCAAAGTGGATGTTTTGTTTCTTCCTATTGTCTTATCCTTTTCTACTAATCTAGCTCTGAGTGTCGAAGTAGATGACTCGTAGGTACTGCTATATAAATGTTAAATCCAGAAGCAGGTTTTACAATATTGCTGGCTGATTAGATTCATTTAGATTTGTTTGAAAGTTTGCTGTATTGTATTTCAAGTGTTTTCCCTGACAACTGCCATAGATCTATTATAGATGAGAAGCGGTCTAGTTAAAGAGTTCGTAATGCATTATACAGTGCAAGTTGCCACAGTGTACGTGGTCGTGAGGTAGAGCGTCGGCCTCGTGACCAAAACGTCCCGAGTTCGATACCCGGGAGCGGGTGTCAACTTTGGGATTTTTCATTGTCCCACACGATCGGCGCGAGTGCTGGTGTAGTTGCCAGGAAGCAGAATCGAGAGAGATTAGTATAAATTGTTGTTACGGGAGACCACTCCTTCATGCATGGATTCGTCCCGATTTAAATACAATACCTAACAGCTGCGTTAGGGAGATATCTCTTTAGCTCAGTGGTTATGGTATTGGTCTTTTAAACCTCGAAAAACGAGGATCTTGTCCTCCGTGGGTTCGAATCCCGCCAGAAGCGGTTTTTATTTCAGCTATGCATTTGTTCATTTGTTTCTTTGTTACGGACTTAGTTCGTAAGATGGGGGCTCGTCCGGGATTAGCCATTGAGCCATTAATCCCATTTGTTGTCCAAAAAAACGGACATTTGTTGTCTAAATAATAAACTTACTGCCTAATAAGGCTTTGAGTCATCAATAAATGATGACTTTAAGAGGGGGTGTGTTACGGGAGACCATTCCTTCATGCATGGCTTCGTCCCGATTTAAATACAATACCTAACAGCTGGGTTAGGGAGATATCTCTTTAGCTCAGTGGTTATGGTATTGGTCTTTTAAACCTCGAAAAAAGGAGGATCTTGTCCCCCGTGGGTTCGAATCCCGCCAGATGCGGTTTGTGTTTTAGCTATGCATTTGTTCATTTGTTTCTTTGTTACGGACTTTGTTCGTAAAATTGTAAGAACTTTTTTCTCAATCGATATAAAATAAATATGTTTAAACTTAAATTAAACTAAGTTGCCACAAAATATAGACCCATATTGTGTAAAAACAGGCTGAATCTTGAAATAGTATGCCCTTGACGTGCAAAATATCTACCAATAACAAACAGTTTCGAACCGAGTTACCTTGCAGGGACTGCGCAGGCTGAGCTGGATGGATGCTTTGCAGATGCATGAAACCCCCTTTCACAGTGCATGGCTTATTTACTTTGTAAATTTTTGTCGCGTTATTGGCCGAGTTTTGTGATCACCGTATACCCAGTTTAGCTGATTTTTGGGGTATTTCTTTTACAGCTGCGCATCCAGTGATTGATGGATTTAACGATCTCTTTAAACAAACCGGGCAGCGGACCAGCATGCGCTGTATTGCAGCTGGTAACCCAACTCCGACAATACAATGGTTGTTAGACGGAGAGCCAGTCCGAGAACAAAGCCATGTCAGTGTTGGTGATTTTACAATGGCATCCGGTGACGTCGTTAGCTACGTTAACATTACCAGTGTCGACCTGCTCGATGGCGGGGAATACAAGTGCATTGCAAGTAACAATGTCGGAAGAGCGGAGCATACTGCTCGTCTAAACGTTTATGGTGAGTCTTGTTGTTCTTGTAACTTCATATGTGAAACCAAACCAGTTGAAGATTAACAAACTTTTCCAAAGGAATAGACTTTCTAGTGTTTATACATGTGTAAGATCTGCCTCATACGACTGCCTGAAGTCTGAAACCTGAAGTGGGCTTTATGTATGTTTAAGGGTTTATGATGCAGCTTTTCTACGTGCATGAACACAAAAGTGTTCAGTTTAGTATCTTTTTTTTTATTTCATTGATAGAGATCTAGAATTATCTTGAGACGATACCAGATGTTTTTGTGTAATCGACCATTGCGCAGAATGACCTAGACCAACATAACCTGTGGTGGGTGGTTTTGACAGTGCGTGGCTCTTGATACGAAAAAAGAACAAACTGCAAGACCAAAAACAAAATTAACCAAACAAAAAATAAAAAACAAACAAAGAAAACTGGCTTCGACTTTTTACCTATATATCCCATTGCTCCGATCAGTGATTGTCGACATGGAGTAAACAGTTTTTGTGCAGTTTTTAAATGGAACGTGGTCCAAATGTATTATTTTCCTTCTTTAAGACCTTTTGTGTCGCACTTATTGTAGCAAACATGGATAATATGTGTTTTCGTTATATACATATAAATGATCTGTCTAAAATACGGACGTTATCCAAAATACGTTCGCAACAAGATAGAATACGTTTTCCGTATCACGCATGTACTCTGTGTAGGTTTTGTCGTATCACGCATGTCCTGTGTGTAGGCTTTTCCGTATCACGCACGTACTCTGTGTAGTTCATCACCGTGTTCACGGACTACTTTTGCGTGTAGGGACACTTACTGAAAATTCATGTTGCCTTTAAAACCCGGTGAAAAGGTTATGAGCGTTTTTTTTTTCTATAAAAAGAAGTGGATAACGTGTAGGGACACAGAGGTTATATGAATAGAACGGATCCATACTAAAAATAAATCACGTTCTCTTGAAAGAGGGGTTTGATGGATCTGCAAAAAGTATCGACCCAGGCTGACTTGGGTTGAAACTTTTTGCTATCGGTCAATATTCTGTATGTCAAAGGAGCAGTCTACCTCATGGTTCGGTCATAAGAAAGCAGTGTAATCGATCCATAATTTTATGATGATTTGTTCGGTATAATGCATCACAGAAAAGCATTAAACCCCCGATTTCTAGAGCGCTGCTTATTTTTTTTTAAATATGTTCTACAGTGAAATTGTGGGGTACAGTGTTTAAATTGGAGCGTAAAGTTATACGATAACAAACAATTTGCATAATTAAAAGTAACAATTCAATTACACCGTAAAATAAGGGATGAAAATATGATGATTGTGTTAATTATGATAATAATAATAATAATAATAATAATAATAATTGTTATTATTATTATTATTTTGTGTATTATTATTATTATCATCATCATCATTATCATCATCATCATCATCTTTTCTTATAACTGCGTTTATCATGCATTTCAACTCTCCCCGTTCAGAAAAAAAAAAAACAGCTCATCCTGTCTGCATCTGCTTCCACCATACATGTACGTGTAGAGATGCAGTTCCCCCATCCATTGTCTCAAAGCAAAGGTTCATATGCACTGAATTACAATTAAGCTGGAGAAATGGTCGGATATTGTCGAGCTAATTGCATGTCAATTGTCCCAAAGATTTGCCATGTTTTCTTGATTCGACCCTTTACCGATCGACCCCGGGTTTTTACGATTCTGATCAAGAAGGCTTTCGAAGACCTTTAGGAAAAGGGAAAAAAATGTTCTTTTACAACATATTTCTTTCTGCCCATTCAAAACCAAATTGCATCATTTGAACCACATTTCTTTTGTCGTCTGCAAATGCTCTCAATATGGACCACTCTAAAATTTTGTCGTCTGATTAAGATTAAAAAAAATCTAGGCGACGTGACAGGCCGGTGAGGGGATATTATCTGACAACATTTCCAACGGAAATTCGACACGCACGCAACTCGTTTTAATGTGATTCATTGCTTACCCTTCGCCAGATGATGAAATTTTAGACTTGTCCATTTTGAAAGCAATTGCAAACGACATTATTGAATTGGATTTAAATGATAAGATTTGTCTTTCAAGGGAAAACATTGTGGGAAAATGAGAAAATGCTGGTAACCAGCATTTTCTCTTTTTTCCACAATTTTTTATGAAACTTCCTCAGTGTCGTACAAACTCGAAATTCTTTGGTTAAGGGTTAAATCGGAAAAAAAAACGGCAATCGAAAAGAGGTCCAGCCATCAAGCATTACGGCTCAGAGACTTTTCCTGTATGAATATACATTGAACAAATTAAACCCACATGTAAGAATAAAACCTTCACAAAACGTGCAGTCTGATTCTGGTTCTACACTGTCTGAAACGGTGAAAAATTGCCGGCCAAACAAAACTTGAAATCAAAATATCTAGATTTTCAGTTTCCTTATTGGTTTGAAACGTTTATCTAATTTATTAAGCATGTAACATTTGACCAAACAATCCTGTGGTTACAATGCATGAAAAGCAAGGCTTTTGAAAACATCGTGGGCAAACGAGAAAATGTTCTTATCTAGCATTTGCATTTACTCCTTTTCCAACAGTGTTTTCTACACTATCAAAGACAGAAGCCATCAATAGAGCCATGATTAATCTGTAGTCTAAAATTGATTTCATTTTGGACGAGTTCAGATCTTTGTTGTCTAGTAAAGAGATATGGGGTTAACTTTTTACTAGAAGACAAAAGTTTCGACTAATCCAAAATGAAACATTTGCACACGACAAATCAAATGTAGCTCCAGTAATAACATCTGTCTTTGAGAGAGAAGAAAACATTGTGGAAAAAAAGGAGAAAATGCTGGTTACCAGCATTTTCTCCTTTTTTTCCAAAGTGTTTTCAAAAGCCTTCTTTCTCAGGGTCTTTAAAATTCGGGACTGTATGGTAAAAGATCAATTAAGTCTTTGAAATGTAGATATCTCACTTATCGAAATATCTGATATATAGAAATGTAATCGTATAAGCATTTGAATATTTACGACTACAGTAGTACGAGACCTCTATCGTACCACGTTTTATCATGGTGCGGCCCCCTGAAGCCATGCAATTGGATGAGACTTGTGTTGCTTGTAAACGGTTTCATTATTCCAGAGAGCATGATATCCCTCATTTCTCCAACATTTATTAGCTCTAGTTAGAAAGGATCAATCACTGAGCCTCGAGAGTTGTATTTAGCGCTTTTTGCGACCATTGTTTGATATTACTTTTTCTTTCAGATGGGACCCATCAAAACAAAGCGAGAATTATGCATTGTAAATCATACCTCAGCTATTGAGTACTCTTGCATCGATGACATGGATTCGTATTCAGCAACTATTTTCCAGGACATTCTTAGTCTTATTCTCAAGAATTTGAAAGTAACGCAACACCTGAATGGCTAAACCAAATGGTGTGGCTAATCAGAATTTGCATTTCTTTCTATGTAGATCTAGAATATGACTAAGAATGTTTTTAAGAATGGTTGTTGAACACGGACCCTGATCTCGTAGCACTGAGAAATAGCACACCATCTCTATAGTCTCACCGTAACATTTCTTAGACAGATGTCAACCTGACAAATAAATGTGACGAAGAATTATCTGGAGATCAGTATTTTTTCTGATTTTTAAGTTGGAATGACTGAGTTAGGAATAGATAAGCGAGGGCAGCAAGTTTGCCAAATCCATGTTTCACGTTTTTCTGCAAGATCTTCAAGATACTTAAAATTACGAGTCGACAGTGGTTTACGATGTGTATTTATTTACTGTTGATTATGATTTTAAAATCTCATTGAATTTACTGAGTTTTATAACGTTTGGTGTCCACCTTCAAAATCAAGTGTTTTTGTTTTATTTTTTGAAATATCAAAAGGGGTTCATAGCAAGAAAACTTTTGCCTATGGCTGGTTTACTCTATGATCGGGACTGCAAGGTTTAGAAGTGGAAATTATCGTGTATATATGCCATCAAAAGCTTAGATTATAGAAACTCATACTATCCAGTCAATGACCATTTTGATGCTCTGAAAATGTAAGGTTAATGTATTTTAAAACTTCATCTTTTCGTTCTGTTTATTTCTGAAGGTATTCCCTACATTCGAGAGATGAAAAACGTGACTGCTACAGCCAATGAACCATTGTCTATCAGATGTTACGTCACAGGCTATCCACATAAAAAGATCACGTGGTCTAGAGGTAAGCCAGAAAACCAAAAATTAAGTCCATAGCTTCCAGTCACCATTGCAAGGCTTCAAACTATTGCAGTTGTACCCTCCGTTTCAAAGTGAAAAAAAATGAAAACATTTCAACCACAGTATGTCTTTGCAGGTTAGCCATTATTATATGCCAGTCAGTGTTGCTACTGATGAATTTGCAAGAAAATAATTATTGTTTTACAAAATAACTCTACACAAATTTTTCATTATCCAGATGCAAGTGTTTAGGGACACATGGAAAGTTATTGACAGCATAATGACATCTAGAGGCAGAACTGATTTTCATTGTATCGCAGTTTGTTTAATTATTTATACACTTTATTTTCCCCACTTGAGATAAATAAATAAATGGTATATGGAACAATTAACAAAGAAACAGTGAGAACAAAAAACTTTGGCATAGACAATTGAAAATTACGACGACTCGACTAAATGTATTCAAATAATGTTATGTACAAGATAAACTGAATAAGATCTACACGACTGATACTTTTGTATACAGAAGCATGTGTCGATCTAACAGTACGTGACAGATGTCACAAGCAACCGTACTTTTGAATTTTGTCATTGGACAAATGTAATACTACTGGGTACTTTTGTTTTTTTTTTTACAGACGGACGTCAGCTCCCGTTCAACCACCTACAGAAAGTTGTTAACGACACTCTTGTTATACTGAAGGTACAGAAACGTTTTGACGAGGGCAAGTACACATGTAGTGTTGTCAACAATTATGGAATGGGGATGGATAGAAGTGTCTTCATTAGCGTTGTTCGTGAGTATCTGTTACGTCAGAAACCCTTACAGCCCATGGACTTTTGTTGACGGCATAGATCAAGATCAGACTGCACAGAACATGCAGTCTGATCGTGGATCTATGCCAACCGCTTGTTAAGCCAAGCTTATGAGATAAAAATCTTTTTGAGTTTCAGTGGATTGTATGTCAAGCCGTCGATAGAGGTCGAGTTTATAGTTTTGGCGCTGCAAGAGTTCATTAAACGACCATCATGATTTGAGACTCGTCATAACTTAAAGTTCAAAACTGTTTTGACTGCAAAAAGTACTTTCATAGCGTAGTTAACATTGCTGGGATAGATATTAACAGAAATGTTTACATCTGGATAGGTCGATATCGAAAGCATTTGCAGACGACAACTTAAATGTGGCTAAAATGATGAAGGTTGTCTTTAAAAGAGTAGAAATATTATAAAACAATAATCACAGGGCTGTAAATACATTTGTACATGTACCGTGATTTGTTTGGTATCGGGTGAACTTAATACCTCGTTAAATAATTTTGAAACAGACAACTTTTGAAAAATACACATGCAAAACATGTCGAATGCAGGGCTCACCGAATATTGCTTTTGCTACATCGTCTTGAAAATTGAGCAAAAAGTAAAAGTTGTCTGCAGAAGGTTGGTTAATGAGATAAGGTACTTTAAATTGGGCAAAAGAAAATCTCAAAAATTAGATTTATAATGCATGTTGGAATGGTTTGTACCTCATTGAGGTATTGTACTTCATCGAGAAATCACAAAGATGAAGATACATGTAAATACAAAACAAGTTTTTTTTTAATAATTTCCCCTGCAGAACCTCCCGTGATTGACCCGTTCAATATCCCACCAAAGATACAAGGGGACCGTGTTACCTTGCCATGTGCAATCAGTAACGGTGACCCACCCATCAACATCACATGGACCAAGGACGATGCTGAAATACCACCGGATATGGGCATTGTTGTTGAGGTAAATATTTCTAATCTTTTACCTGTCCAAAATAGTTTAGCTTTATCGAAACTATAATTGTGGAGAATACGAGCTCATAAGTGCATGTAATCGTGACCAAATTATGAGCATAAGCTGGACTAAGCTGATTTATTCTATTCCTATCAGTGAATTACTAAGGTTTCACAGCGAATAACACGACTAGTGATGATAAAAATGGTATCATTACTAGTGACGGTATAGTTTTAGAAAGTTTACCGGAACTGCTTTTCTTACTGTAGTGCTCATATTGTACCATTCTTGATAATTATCCAGACGTCAGGACCATACAGCAGTTTGTTAAAGATAGGAGATGTAAGCCCAAACCATGACGGGAATTATACTTGCCATGCCTCCAACTTAGCCGCCAGCACCAGTTATACCGCAGAACTACATGTCAGTGGTAAGTTTACCTCGAAATGTAGCTGAGAATCACTTTATTTCTTAACTCTTTACCAAGCAATGCAATATTTTAACGAGTCTAAGGAAGAAGCCTCTTTGAAAACATTGATGTAAAAAGAGAAAATGCTGATAATCAGCATTTTCTCTTTTTCAAACAATGTTTTCTACGCTTTCAGAGAACTTTGGTTCATTTTTACCAATTCTGCATGTCTTGTCTGCAGATGCTTTCAACCTCGAAGAGTGAGTCTAAATTTTGTTGTTCAGGAAGAGGTTAAAGGAAATTCTAACATTATACGTGAATTCGGTTCTATAAACACAGTGCAACGAAAGCGTGGTAAAATTAAGAAATAATCTTCTTTCTATCGTGGTTTATCGTTCAATAAACCACAGTTGTGAGTTATGAGGCACAATAAATAATCTACGAGGGCGATAGCCCGAGTGGTTTATTCATTGCGCCTCATAACTCACAACGTGGTTTATTGAACGATAAACCACGATAGAAAGAAGATTATTTCGATTCTAACATGACCAACTCTTAACCAAAGGAAAACAGGTTCATACTTAAAGTAAAAACGCGGGTGAAGATAATATTCCATTGAATAACTTACTTACTTCATACAGAATGACATAACTCTATATAGAATGACGTCACTCTACAAAGAATAACGTAGATTTTATCACGCTTTCGTTGCACTGTGTTTATAGAGCCGAATTCACGTGTCATGTTAGAATCTACGTTATTCTATGTAGAATGACGCCATTCTATATAGGGTGACGTCATTCTGTATAAAGTTAGTAAATATGTAAGTTATTCAATGGAATATAATCTGGATCCGAGTTTTTACTCTAAGTATGAACTTGTTTTCCTTTGATTAAGCGTTGGTCATGCTAGAAACGAATTAATCTTCTTTCTGTCGTGGTTTATTGTTCAATAAACCACGATGTGAGTTATGAGGCGCAATGAATAAACCACTCGGGCTATCGCCCTCGTGGATTTTTTGTTGTGCCTCATAACTCACAACTGTGGTTTATTGAACGATAAACCACGATAGAAAGAAGGTTATTTCTTAAATTTCAGATTTTTTTATGGACACTTTTATGTGCAATACCCTAATTTTTTCGATGTTTGAAGTCTTTACCAGACGACGAAATTGTAGACTTGTCCATTTGAAAGCATTTACAGACGACAAAGTAAGTGCGACTCACTGGATTGAATATGTCTCTGAAAAGGCGGAAAACTTTTTGGGAAAAGTTTGAATAGCAAGTTACCAGTGTTTTCTCTTTTTTCCCACAATGTTTTTAAAAGCCTTCTTCTTCAGGCTCATTAAAAACCGCAATTGTTTGGTAAATGTGATAAAGGGGCATGTTTAGAGTTGTTGTCATAAATTTAAACTTCTTGTAAAAAAACTGAGTGACAATACTACTAAAATATTTTTTCTTTGCAAGCGTGAAGAAACTTATATAGGATATTTGTTGTTTTTTTTCCAGGGAAAGATCGAAATTTATTTCATCGAGTGAACATCATTGGAAATATTTTCACGAGTGGCGCAGGCTTACGTGAAAATATTGGCTTATGATGAAATAAATGTTGATCTTTCACAAAAAAACCAAAAAAAAAACCACACGAAATATTCTATTTTATTCGTGTTTCTAACTCGTTTTTTAGTTGGGACTTTAATTAAAATCAAGTACAGTTGTTTTCGGTAATCCCCTGTGGTGTACCCCCCACATAAGACCGCATTACGATGAGAATGTATTTACCAGTCCACACAGAAAAAAGTTTCTTTTGAAAAGACCAGAATTATGACAGTAGTGCTTTTAATCAATCTGAGAGAACATCACTTTAGTAAATTAGATAAAAAGGACAAAAATCTATTTTCAAATTAACACTTTTTAAATCTTTATTTCACACATCTTCCAAATATATCCTTCCGCATTAGTGTCATTTGTTCACATCAAAACAACAAATCTCAGAAATCTTAAATAAACAGGACCAATCAATATTTTGAAAAGGCTGGATTTTTTTAGATTGCTCGATTCAATCACTGTCTGAAAATAGATCTGATGCATTTGAAAGGGCGAAGTACAAGGAGTCCCGCGCCAGTGAATTTATAAAACTGGTAAAATTCACTAGTCGAAACGGTAAAATTGTCAAACATTAATCCACCATTATTTCCCGATAACAAGAAACACATGGATGCGTCACTGACCGCCATGATATGACCTAAGCTGTTAAAATGGCGTTAAACTCCAATACAAACCAAAATGTCCGATAAACTACCGGAAAGCATAAAATAATTATCATTACATTTCCCCGCTGGATACCATTTGTAACACAGTCGAAATGTACATCTTTATTTAGGTGGCTGACTCTTGTGTGACGTATATTTTGAAACATCTTTTTTTTTAATTTCAGTTCCACCAACCTGGGTTCATGAGCCCGAAGATATTGATGTGATACGCCTGAAGTCTGTGTTTATAAACTGTATGGCAGCAGGCATACCAGATCCGAATATTACTTGGAGCAAGGAGGAAACTACAGGTAAACTCTAGCTTTGTGAACCTGTAAACAAGTCACAATACACTTTAAAACCTTGCTAAGTGTGACTCATTGCGGTTTTGCAGACAGTTTAGCCCGAGATCAAACAGCACAGAACGTGCAATCTGTTGTTTGATCTATAGTGTACACTAGAGGAACATTTGAAAACGAAATATAAGGTTTTAACCAGCGGCTGGAAATGCCCAATTGGTTTATTCAGCGTGGGAAAGCAGCCATTGGTTTGTAAAAATATTGGGTGGAATGCAGGTAAAAAGAAACTCCAGGAAATCATGGAGAGATGCACTGACCGCTGCAATATAACTCAGATAATATTGGAAACGGCGTTAAACACCATACAACCTTACAATCACAGTCTGATACTTGTTAGGTTCTGGGTCACTCTTAATGGCTCTAATCCACGGATAAGCGACGTGAAAAATAGTGTTGCTGAAAATTAAGATCTCATCCAGAGAGGTAAATGCACATATCTATGCGCTACCAACGACGTTTTTATTTTCTTACAGGTCTATCGCCTCATCTGTATGTCCAGCTAGATGCCCAGGAGAATGAGAGTTACCGTATCCATGACAACGGCACACTAGAAATACGTAATGCAAGGGAAGAAGACGATGGAAACTATCTGTGCCAAGCTGACAATGAAATAGGACATGGAATCAGCAAGATTATATACCTTACCGTCCATGGTAAAAAATTTATTTCTTTATAGTCACTTATTACGCCAACACTTTACCATACGGTGTTTGACTCTGTATCGCAGACAAAAATATTTACTTGTCCAAATTGAAAGCAAAATATGGCTAAAGTGATGGAAACTGTATTTGTTAGGGAGGAAAACACCCTGGGGAAAGGAGCAAATGCTGTTGACCAACATTTTCTCCTTTTCCCACTATGTTTTCAAAAGGTCTCTTTCTCTAGTTCGTTAAAACTCGGGATTGTGTGGCAAAGGGTTAAATGACTCTGACGGAGATGGCTTTTGAAAACATCGTGGGAAACGAGAAAATAATTATTATGAAGATTTCCTTTCTGTTTCTCTTGATGTACTTAGTTAAAGCTTTTCTCAGTATGGCAGATAGTACATGCGGATAAGATCGTTTATGGTCTTTTCGAAAATGCTTTAACAATAGCAAAAGTTGTCTTATTGTCTTTTATAAATACTGTCTCCACCGATGACATCTTTTATTGCACATTCAATACATTCAGATATTTATATACCCACATTCACCTCTTTCGTGAAGTACATGTCGTAGTCATTTTAATTTATGCAACAAGCATGATTGTATGAATAATTCACCTGTATTTCTAGCCGAGCCCCGTAGCGCAGTCGGTAACGTCCAGGACTTAAGATCAGGTGGTCGAAGGCCCGAATCCCCCCCCCCCCCCCCCCGTCCGACTAATTTCTTTCAGAGGATTGTTTATAGCCATTGTCTTTCAAGGCTGGTAACTGTTTCGACGATGGTAATGTTGGAAAGCAGCCAGTGGCTAGGGAAGAATATCGTGCGAATTACTGGTAAAATAACCCCTCAAAAAACAGAAAGCAAGGGTAGGTGTGCTGGCCGCAGCGCTATAACTGAAATAATGTTGAAAACGGCTTTAAATAAAACGCCTTACAAACAAATAAATTAATCAACCATACCTTGAACTTTTATTACAGTTCCAGCTCGGTTTGATGCCCCAGAGAAGAACTATACAGTCCTACGAGGTCGTAACTTGTCCATGGACTGCCAGGCGATCGGCGACAAACCTTTATCGGTGTCCTGGAACTTTAAAGATAGTACTGTTGGAGATGGTACCGTGGGCAGGTAAACAACTCACTTGACCCTTAGGCTAGGGTGCTCAGCACGACTCAAGGGACTTTTGCGGACAGTATAGATCAAGATCAGACTGCACAGAACGTGCAGTCTGACCATGGATCTACGCTGTCAGATAGGAGATATTTATCCTCAATTAATAACTGTAATTACTATAAAAAAAAGCGTCCTCTATTTAACGAGTGTCTTGAAAGTTCCATTTGACTTATTCAGTAGTTTAAGGGTTACAAACTCTAAACTAGCCATCAGATTTCATACTTGTCTGTATTGGGAAAATATGCAGACGATAAATCTAATGTAGCTCAAATGATTGAATTAATCATCGTAGGTGAGTAAGAAACATTGTAAGAATAGGAGAACAAAACTCTGATTTAAAACAATTTCAGCTCTTAATATATAGTGTTCGAAGATCTTCTTCCAAAGTGTCGTTATGATACGGAATTGGAATTAATTGGAAAAGAGTTTACCCGTTACAAAACGAGAAAGTGCTATACTCGTTCATAATGAAAAGCATTTGCAGACTCCAAAACTATTTTATTATACTGCAAAGAAATTTCTCGTGATCTGATTGGATGATAGGCCCCGAACATATATATCATGTACACTGGCAAAACCAACGTAAAAACACTTTCCCTTTCGGGAGCCCCGTAAACATGATTACACTATAAACACAACATCCAAAATGGCCGCGTCGATCAAGATTAACATCAAGATTATGCGACAAGCTGCACGTTTTAGCACGTATTACCAAGGTTTCAGTGACGTCAGCTCCCAGTGACGTCAGTTTTCATTTAATTGGGGCACCCAAAGGGGAAATTCTACTTTGTCAGCTTACTCAATTTTTTTTAAACCAAAAAACAGGTAAAATTCGCTTAACAAACGTTGGAATGGTAAAACTTTGCAGTATAATAAATTCGTTGTACAGTCAGGTGGCAGGGGACTTGGAAACTTGTTCACGGCTGTGGTGAATCATGTCGCCACCTCGCTTTCGGCTCGGGGCGACATGATTCACCACAGCCGTGAACAAGTTTCCAAGTCCCCTGCCACCTGACCGTACAACTAATAGTGTCAAAAATAAAAGAAATTGTCCAAGGAAGGGTAGAAAACATTGTGGTAAGACTCTTGACAATTTTCCTTTAAAGCATACAGTTATGATAATCTCCCTTTAAGGCATACGGTTGTGGTGCAGAATACGTCTCGAGGTAAACTCTCCCAGATGTCACTGAGGCCGGCACTAAGAGAAGACACGGGATTGTACACCTGTACCGCTAAAAACGCATTTGGATATGACACGATGTCAATGTGGGTAATTGTATTAGGTAAGTTGGATCTTTATTCTTTACCAAACAATCCCGAGTTTAACGTCCCTGAAAAAGCAGGCTTTTGAAAACATTGTGTGAAAAGGAGAAAATGCTAGTGACCAACATTTTCTCCTTTTCCCAAAATATTTCTACCCTTCCAAAAACATATATCAGTTTTTCAGGAATATCATTTGTCATCTGCAAATGCACTTAATTTGGACAATAAATTGCAATTTAAAAGTTCTAAAGAAGAATTAAAATGTTCACCATGTCGGACAGTATATATCTAAGATCAGACTTCGCGTTTTGGGCAGTCTGATCTTAATCTACAGTGTCTGCTAAAGGGTCTCGAGTCTCACCAGTAGCCAAAAGGTTAAACGATATTTGTTTATATTGTAGAACCTCCAGATGCCCCGGCGAACTTGACCATACTGGAAATCCAGAGTCGACTTGTGAAACTTTCCTGGGACAGGCCATTTAATGGAAATTTCCCGATCTCTAATTATATAATAGAATACGAAAATACGACAGGTAAGGTTGAAATGCATCTCTTTAACAGACAGCATTTAAACATTTGTCTACGATTAGACGTTCGTTTATTAAATCAGATATAATAGCAGGAGTTATTTCTTAACACGTTTCTAACTTTTTTTCGTTGAAATATATCTATTCAAAACTGTGTCATGAAAGTTACCAACCAGTTGTTACCACAGATTTATCACATAAACGCAAATGGGTTTGTTTCTGCATACTAAAGCCCAATTGTAATGGACCATTGTAATGGGACCATTTTCACCAACCAAAGACCAAATGGTGTAACCATCAGAAATTTTTTTTCTTTTCAATTTTAGAAATAATGATGCATTTATTTTAGTTTGGTTGGTGAATACAAGCCCAAGGTCCATAGTCTCCAACTATTTTTAAGAACATTTTTAGTCTTATTTTCAAATATTTTCTAAATTCACCTTCTGATTGGTAAAACCAAATGGTTTGGTGAACACTGGTCATTTTATATCCCTCTTGTTGCTATAGAACTATGTTTTAACAAAGTCTACACATTTACAGGTTTGACTGTAGCCGCAACACAGTCACCTCAGCCCTCATTTTCATTTGATGCTCATTCTTTTATCTATTTGCTTTCAATTTTGATGAAACTAAAGTGTGTATGAAGAAGTTCGTGATAAAGATTCCATTATGTTATATATTACTATGAGGCAATTTCATTTCTTTCTTTTTTCCCTGATATGTTTGAGAAAAAAAATGAAAAGACTGAATTTCCTTTGATTGATTAATTGAATCGATTGAATTGATTGAATGATGTTTTACGCCGCTTTCAACATTATTTCAGTCATATCACGGCGACAGCTCACATATTAATGTTTTCCTGGGTTTTATCAAAACTAGGCTAGGGCTCTGAAGTGTCTTCCCAAAGGACACTCCCACGAAAAACCCAGTGGGTCCAGTGCGGCTCGAATCCAGGGGCCTTACAAGTCTTACTGAGCCACGCAGGACCCCGGATTATTTTGAAGCATAAAAAACTCTGTTACGATGCTTCAACTTTGAATTTGACTCAACACTGCATGATGGCCCAATTTTAACCCCATATGATTGAAATGTGTCATTTTCCCCCTCTACGTATGTTTTTTTCAACAGATGTTTGCGAATTAATTTAAACAACGTTGAAATCTTTTAACATTTTATCATTCTTCACAGATAGAAATAGAGGCCCAGTAAGGAACGTCACTGTACTCGGTAATTTACTGACCACGACATTAGAAAATCTTCACCCTGCCTTTAGATACAACATAAGGATTCGTGCCAACAACTCAATTGGTCTTGGCTTAACAAGTCATCAGGTCACAGCAGTTTTATTGGAGGAAGGTAAAATGTTTACAGTTTGAAACTTTCAAAGGTTTTGATTTGATAAATGCCAAGCTGTATGTCAGGGCTTAGATAAAGCCTTTTTAACACTGAATTTAATAAATAAATTTAATGAACATTTCAACCCGATGGAAGCAAACCCTCACCATTTTTAGGTCTAAACTACACTTCTTGTTCTTCATCAATGTCCACTCCCCCCTTATATATATTGTCTGTTTATCTGAATGAACTATTACCAGTACTTTAATCAAACCCTTAGACTGCTTTGAAATTAGTTAAAAGACCAACACCTTTATTAGCAAAGCTGTTCTTGAACGAGACCATCTCTAATACTATCATATCATGTAGATTCAAGATCAGGCTGCACATCATTTTTACCTCATTCACAACAAGCAGCTAGAGATGTCCTCAGCATGTTAGAAGTTTGATGCATGTGTATGATTAGGGCTACCCTACTACACTCTTTTTTTAAAAAAGAAAAGATGTGATCAGACTGTTTAATGACAAGATTAACTAAGCAATAAAAGGCCACATACCTAATAGACCATCGGTGTGTATGATTAGCAAATGATAAAGTTACAAAACCAACAATGGTAATGAGATTCCGCATGGAAATAAATAGATCAAAGTTTAAAAAACCCGTCAAAATGAACAGGAAAAGATTTTTCAACTAATGTGTTTTTTCTGTATCTCGTTTTTAGCACCAAGTGGTCCGCCATTAGATGTTGAGGTTACTGCAATAGGATCTCAAAAGTTAAGAGTGACATGGAAGGTATGCAGTTAAGTACTTTTTCTCATTTGTTCATTGGTATTTGACTGTTTTCCAATCCATACATAAAGTGAAATATGTTTGAGGCAGCTTAATTTGAAAAGACAAAAAGACAGCACCATTATTAAAAGGTTCCTGTTTAGTATATCTCTTAAACGTAGGCTATATTATTAAAAAAGGATAAAAGAAGGAATACGGGTGTATTTCATCTTTTGAACTATAGATATATTGGCACAAATATAGCAAATCTCTTCCTGGTACAGCTAGATTATCTCTCAAAATATTACAGAGATAAAAGCTCACAATCATATTCCGTTTTGTCTTATGTTGATATTATACTGTTTGCATAAATATCTAAAGTTGACCATAGTCCATTTTCACCAACCACTCTTAAAAACATACTTATTCTTACTCTTAAAAAATTTCTAGATTTGAAAGTAACCAATTGGTTTAGCAAATCAGAAGTTGAGCTACTTGCTAAATCTAGAATAAGAATAAGAATGAGCTTATAATGGTTGGTGAATTACGTGTCCAAGGCTACCAAATTCAGTCAAGAAAACATAATACATGTTTTTCATGTTTTCTTAATGATCAAGAAGTGGTATTTTTGCAGCCTCCAGCACTTGAGCACAGAAATGGTATCATTCTGAGATACTTTGTGGGCTACAAGGAAACCCATTCCACCACCCAGTTTAGGTTTATACCCAAAGATATTGTACAGGAAGACGATCCCGAGGATATGGTGTCCGTTTTAATTCCAAACCTTAAGAAATTTACAGAGTATACTGTGAATGTAAAATGTCAAAACAGAGAAGGTGTTGGACCTACTTCACCTGATATAAAAGTGTCGACACTAGAAGATGGTATTGTTCAATTTGTTACATTTTTCTAGCTAATATAATTTTTCTTTTGCATATGTAGAGCCAACAAAAGACTTATATGTAACGAAGTAAAAATTTAAAGAGTTCTTCAAAGAACACTTGACATTGTATTGTGAAATTCACAATTTTTAATGCAAATTATAATAATTCTGAAATCTCGAGCGATTACACACGAAATCATTTGATATCATTTAAATGGAATTTAGTTCTTAAGGTGCTACATCAATTTTATAGAAATTTCATGCAAATCTACGCCGTCTTCACTTTAAGCACCTTCAATTGAGCTTAATATCCCAGGATTTAGTTGAATGAATGACCTCTGAAGCTAAACAAGTCTTTCACGGTAGACCAAAATTTGGATTGGACCATCATTAAACACTCTTACTATAAATAACACATTGGCGCGTTGCGTCTATAACGTATATAGAGGCGATAGATGCGATGCACCATTGTGCTATTTTTAGTAACAGTGTTAGATGATCGTCGAATGAAAACTTTGGTCTTCCATGATAGACCAATTGAGCCGCAGAGGCCTATGGTTGAATTGATGACCGGAATGGGCATGTCTATGGAAAGCAGTGGATCAGTAGTTCTGGTTCTTCTCAGCATCAATTAGAACAGCATCTGCACAGGTTTTTTTCACATTTTTTATAATCTGAAAATTCCTTATGGCATGTATCTACCCATGCAAGGCCACTGGTAACTTGACCCTTATTTCTTTGTTCTCTATATTTATCCTAGTCTGCTTCCTGCGATATGGAAGTGGTAAATACCTCTACATAGTTGAAATATTCAAGAAAAAACTTGTTTCTAGAACATCCTCAGTTTTGTCGATAGGGGCGATTCAGAGGGTTAGAGGATTAATATACAAGATGGCAACCGAGCAAAGACTAAAGTATTCAGTTGCTTTCTTGATATCTCAAAATTGATTAAAATCTAGTAAGTTAAGTGAAGTCTTGTATTGTAGGTTTTTATTGTCAAAATCTTAACTAATGCAACATTAGCCTTTTTGACTTTTAAGACACATGAAAAGTGAACAGGCATAGCGGTTTGATAAAGTTCACAAACCATTTGTAACAATGTTTACAAAGTTGCACGAAGCAATAGATGCAGTAGAAACACCATATAAAGTTGCTGCTTTACTAAGCATACATACACATTACATTATTGCAGTCCCAAGCCAGCCCCCGGAAGGTGTCCAAGCCTTTCCTCTCAGCTCCCAGGCCATCAAAGTCATATGGGGTCCCCCACCTTTATTCACACTCCATGGTGTTCTACAAGGATATAAAGTATTGTACAAGCCTGTCAGAATGGATGAAGGTACATTATACAATTGATTATATATAATTATTATTATCATTATTGATTGTGTCGTTTGTCCTTAAAATCACTTATACTGCCTAAAATCTTGGCCATTGGACACAAATAAGGACGTCACTACCATACACTTATTAGCTTGTGCTCTACTCCATCCTGCACAAGTACGAGTACCTCGTACAAATAACTTTCATTGGAATACTTTAATTATCATTCATTCTAAGCTGCACTCTAATTCTTAAATCTGAATTGAAAAATAAGACTTGATTTGCTAAACCAATTAGTTAAGGTAATGAGAAATTGTGTTATTGTCTAAAACTTGGAGTAAAATTCACTGTTGTTAATCCTTGAATCTATATAGTCTACTTTGCAAATATACCTAGGACTTTTGCTCGAAATGCCAAGGATTAAACTTGACAATTGCAGACGAAACAGATGCAAGTCATGTGAGATCGACAAACCTGGAGGTAACCATTGACAACCTTGAGAAATACACAAACTACAGCATTCAAGTTCTAGCGTTTACCAGAAAAGGAGAAGGCGTTAGAAGTAACGCTATATATGTCCTTACAATGGAAGACGGTAAACATTAATCTTGTTTTTGGTGACGTGTCTACAAAGTCGTGCTCAGGGTAAAACAACATGTCTGACATATTTGCCCATTTAACAAATACGGACACCAAATGAAAATTTTGGCCAATAATCAAAGTCCAATTAGTGCGATTTAAAATGTCTTTTTGCTCGAAAATCTCAAAATACCGTGCACTGTAGATCCAACATCAGGCTGCACATTTTGCATAGTCTTTTTCTGATTTATAATGTCTGCAAAAGTGTCTTGAGTCGCGCTAAGCAGGTTTTTTGTTTACTTTTAAATTTTTTTTTTACTTTTTAAGTTCCTTTACATAGGGGCCTTTTGTCAGTTGCTTTTTATGCCACACCAAAGTTGAGGGTAAGAATCGATTCTATTTTGATTTCTTCGAAAAAAAAAAAACATTGATAATGAAGGCATCGAACTTTCCTATAGACGTCTTTCTATTTGCAATCAGTATACCTATAAAATTACAAAACCAAAGAATTTGTTCCTAAAGAACAAAGCCTAATAAATCATGTCATGGAGTCGCCTAATAAATCATGTCATAGTCCTTTCGCTCGGACTCCTTCGTTTTTATGCGAAAAGTTCATTTGTGGTGCCAGTATTTGTGAACCTTGCACTTTGTTTTGCTATACCATCAACAGCTTAAACCACTTTGAAATTGGCGGAAATTGAGAAGCCAAGAATGGCCATTATAGAATGAAGGCATTCATTTCTTGTTTGTACTATAAGTCTGTAATTTAGAAACTATTCTTTTGAAACTTGCACAGATTATTTGTTCCTTCCCGGACTTGAACCTTTGGAGAAAACCTTTTTGTCCGTCAGTCCGTCCGTCTATTTATCTATCCATTTAATAGACTATTTTCCTATATATGCTAGAAGATCCACTTTTGTGTTCTCATTTTCGTGAAACTTGCGAAGTTTGTTATATCACTATAAAGATGAATCCTAACAAAAGGGTCTTTTTCTAAGGATACATTTATTTAACTATTTGTATTATCAGTTTTAATTTCGTCTAAGGTAAAATGCAATGGCTAATAGTAGCCATTTGAGTTATTAAGTCCCTCATAGGCACTTTGTTTCTGCTTTTACAGTTCCGGGGCGACCTGCAGGAATTAAAGCCTTGCCTATAAACAACAATAGTGCGCTAGTATCATGGTTAAAGCCAAACAGTCCCAGTGGTGTTCTTACATCCTACAACATATATTTTAGCAACACGTCAGCTACAGCTCAAGTAAGATATACTGTATTTTCTTTAGCAATCAAGAATTATTGGCACATTCCAACCTCTTCATAACATTATTGTTGGGGTCCATGGAAAGTTTCATGTTTTGTATACATCCATGTTTTAACCATGCAAAAATATATGAGCCATGCTCTGTGAAAAGGGGGGTTTAATGCATCTGCGAAAAGTATCGACCCAGGCCAGTCTGCGCAGTCCGCGCAGGCTAACCTGGGCCGAAACATTTCGCTATTGGTCAATTTTCTGTACATCCTAGGACCATTCTAGCTTAGGGTTCAGTCATTAGTTAGAGAAAATGGATATGATGGCTCCAAAATCAATTGATAACTTGCATGGTATGATGCATCACGGAGATGCATTAAGCCCTCTTTTTCTAGAGCATGGCTCATTGGCTTGCAACACGCGGAAAGGGGCATTCGGACATTTGCGTAAAATTTCGTCTCGGATCAGCCTGCGCAGTCCGCGCAGGCTAATCCGAGACGGCACTTTACGACTACATTAGATTTTGCGCTACACTAGACTTACGCAAAACAGAAAAATACATAAAAACGGAAGGTGCCGTCTCGGATCAGCCTGCGCAGTCTGCGCATGCTGATCCGAGACGACACTTCACGCAGATGTCCGAATGTCCCTTTTCGCGTGTTGCTGGCAATGGAGCGCTCTGGCTAAAAGTGGTTCAATGCGTCTTCATGATGCATAATGGAAAGCAAGTCATCACATAAATATCAACTTTGCGTAACAACCAACTTAACCATGAGTTAAACTTGTCTTTTGACTGGTGGTAAATGACTAATTGCAAAAAGTTTCTACCCAGGTCAGCCTACACGCGCGGACTGCTCAGGCTGACCCGGGCTGATACACTTTGCAGATGCATTAAGTCTCCTCTCACACGGAATGGCTTATGTAGAAAATGACCTTGTATGGTCATTCTTTTTAATAGTATGTACATTTGTTGGTAAAATTGTGCTATATTAGAAACCATTGTATAATTGTATAAAGAGTTCTAAGGATTATTATTGTATAATGAGTTTTACTGTTGTTTATGTTATGTCAATTGAAGAATATTATCAGATCATTATTCAGTACCACCGATAACAGGTCGTCTTCTGAAAATCCCACATAGCGTACTACAGAACTGTACCGTTTTACTGAAATTGAAGATTGCAAAACTCAATTAATTTAAATGTATTGCTGTGTTGGTCCAAGTACCTCCCTTATTATTGTTCATTGTTAATCCAGACTTGAAGTACAGGCTGATAGTTTACCTACAGGTTTTTTTTTTGTACCTTTCCTCTCAAAAGAACGCAGTACAATGCAACTGTACAACATTGCCCAGATATAATTTTAATTTTGAATTTTATCCATAGCAGTCGTGAGCAGGGCATTTTTGTAAAAAAAAAAAACAACTTTTTCCTACATGTTTTAGGAGATCAAGATTGAGGTGGAGCCGAGTGACCTAAGTTTTGTACTAAGTTACCTTGAAGCAGATGTAAATTACTGGGTCAGGGTCACTGCAAGCACTAGAATGGGCGAAGGGGAGAGCACTCAGATTGTCACAGTCACGCCTATAAATAGAGGTAATACTGTTTGTATATAATTTTATGAAACACTTAATTTTATACTGGGGCAGTATATGCATTTATCACATAACCTCCCAGTGTAATGTAGCCATCACGAATTTTCTTATTTTATACACGTATAATATCACAATTGTGTGAAGTCATCTTTAACGTTATTTTGTACGTATTTCATGAATAGAAATGGGTGGGTTTTATGGATATTACCGCTTGTGCATCTATCGGTGGTTTTGAATCTTCTGATCTATAATTTGTGAAATATAGTTTTGTGATTAAAAACAATCTGATATTCCTCGGCGTTTGAGTTAAAATTTTATTGAACTCGTCAAGAATTTTTTTTTTTTTAAGCTCGCCAAAGGCTCGCTTAATAACATTTTCTCTGGACTCGTTTAATATTTTTTTTTATTTCACACTTACAATTTAACGTCCAATGAAATCGTTTTAATACTTCCACGTGAGTACAGAATATCTTATTCCATATTGGACGCTGTAGAGTCCAATATGGATTTTTCAGAACGAGGCAAGAGTCCAATATGGATTTTTCAAAACGAGGCTAGAGTCCCGAATATCGATATTTGACCGGAAGAGTAGTCTGCGCAAGTCCGTTGTCAAAAAAGCAATTTCAAAACCCTCTTTTGATATGGTTTTATTTTTTTTTTTATTATTATTATTTAAATTGAAATGGCCCTATACTTGTAGTTTACTTTAAGTAAGTCAATACGGAAGTGTGAAATAAAGAGGTCATTTAAATGCTTGGGTACAAATACTGAATTCAATTGGATTCGTACACTGCAGAACCAGTCTATATTTTGGACGAGGCGACAGCCGAGTGTCGCCTCGTCCAAAATATAGACTGGTTCTGCAGTGTACTCATCCAATAGAATGCAGTATTGTACCCAAGCATGTAAAATAACCTCATAATCTCAAACACCAACTCGTGTCAGATCCTATGTATCATTCTTAATGCAGTCAAATTTTAAGTCCAAAAACTGGCCATCCGATAGACTTAAATGGATCCTGCTAGTTTGATTTGAATGACGGTAATTTTTCTAGTACTTGTAAGTATGATGCCGCTTTGCAAAAGTTTACACTTTGTGCATCTATTTTCCACTAGTGACTGATATAGAATGAGATGAAATATAGGACAGTCACCCAATCGAATTTATCTTAAAGACTAAACTGGGTCTATATCTCAGAGTAATTCACCATTTGAAATTAAAGTACAAAATTTATAATTTATGTGTCATGCTCTGTGAAAAGGTGGATTAATGCATCTGCAAAAAGCATTGACGTTAGTCTCACTGAGCATTTCGTGTAGGCTAGCCTTGGTCGAAACTTTTTGGTATCGATAAATTTCCTGCATGCCGAACGACCATTCTACTTCATGTTTAAGATGGATTGCAGACAAAATGGATTTGTATTACGACTTGTTTGGTATAATGCATTATGAAGATGCATTTAACACTCTTTTTTCCAGAGCGTAGCCCGTTAATTTAGAACAAACTCAGACTGTGTAAATATCAAAATTCTTGTGCACATTTTAAGTTTTAATTTCTACAGATTCCATGAAAATTAATTCGTTGAATATAACAGTACACTCAGTGTACAAAATTGCACTGAATTAATGCAGAATATATTAATTCTTTATATCAGTTCCAGCCCGAATTACAAGTTTTTCCCACGAGTTTATCGCATCTTGGCAAGATAATTTATTATTGCCTTGCACAGCTGTTGGAGAGCCTCAACCGGAAATAGTTTGGATGACAAGGTAGGTTTAGAGAAACTATTTTACACACAACAAAATTTTGGCTCGTGCAAATTTAAAATAATCTTTCCCTCGTGACCGTAAAACATGACACTGATTAGTAAAGGGCTGAAATGGAAGTAAATCATTTTGCTGATCAATTTCACTATTTATATACTAGACAGCAGTGTTTTTCGTCTTAACTCTTTACCAAACGACAAAATTATAGACTGGTCCAAATTGAAAGCATTTGCAGACAACAAATTAAATGTGAGTAAAAAATTGAAATTTGGTTTGGGAAGGGTAGAAAACATTGTAGTTAAAGGAGAAAATGCTGGTTACCAGCATTTTCTCCTTTTCCTACAATGTTTTCAAAAGGCTTCTCTCTCGGGGTCGTTAAAAGTCGGGACTGTGTGGTAAAGAGTTAAGGCTGAATCAGAACGGATAAATACACAATGATAAAAGCAGTATTTATGCCCTGTTCAGTATTTTAGTTGCGGATTTAGCTTTTTGAAGCCGCTGTTTGGGATGGAAAAAGAAAATGCAAAAAGAATAAATGAAAGATTTTTATGTGCGTGCTTTTTGAGCTCACTCTCATAAAGGGTGGTTCCCCGCAGTGTGTTTTTCGTCTTCAGACTGTCACACAACGTATAAATACACAATGATAAAAGCACTGTGATTGTCCTTTTCAATGCTTTAGATGAGGATTTAGATTTTTGAAACCGTTTATTTAGGATTAAAAAAGAAATTAAAGACAAAAGTATACATGTACATGTAAATGTGTAATGTTTTTTGCGTGCTTTTTGAGCTCACTAACTCATAATTGATTTGCTTATAGCAGTCTTAAGAAAATGAAGGCCTGGTTTGTTTTTAGCATTTCTTTCAACAAAACGTTTTAATTTCAAAAATTCTTTCTGGTCATTCAAACCCTTTTTTTTTTAAACAGCGAGTACGTAATTGATGTTTTAATAATATCGGTTTCAAATATTTCGATTTTTTTCGATGCGCCGTTCTGACAAGCTCCCCCTGGCGACAAAATTCGCTGTCCACCTCTATTTTTCAAATCCAATTTTACCGAGTGTGCATTACTTTTGTTTATTGATCATATCGCCTTTTTGGGTATTTTAACACAATCTTTCTCCTTAACTCACCCATTATACGACAAATTATTTCTATAAAACAGGATAAATAGCAAAAAGTTTGACTTACATAACCTTCGAATCCTCCGGAATCAACTCCCAGAGTGAACTCCCCTGTAAAATTACCGGATTTACAATTATTGTTGAATGACAGTGAAATAGATTCTGATCCTTCAAACTTCTTTTCTTCGAAATTTAGATCTGTATGCTAGTTTTCTGATATTTTTGGCACCTTTTTAAAAGAGAGAGGAACTATGTTTCAACAAGGAAGAACCATAGCAGTGTTCAAATTCGTCAAGATTTACACCGTGTCAAATTACGAAAAGAAATATGTCAAAAGTATAGCTACATGTGCAGACAACATCTGGGAAAAAAAGAGTTGACTGTATATTTTATTCCATTGTCAGACAAGGAGTGATTGAGGACAATGACAGACGCCAAATACTGGAGAATGGTTCCCTGCTTCTGGAGTCAGTTATAGGTAGTGATGCCGCTAACTATACATGTAGAGTGGAGAATACTTATGGAAGTGATGTTATAACCTGTAGTGTCAGCGTACAAGGTAAATTTACAACTATGATTTAAATTTCAGATTATATTTAATATAATTTATTCAGATGTACTCGTATATGTATCGATTATCAAAACCTGTTTTATGAACTTCGACTTCGACTTTCTGATTTTCATTTTCATTAATTTTCTTTTGGACTGTTAAAATGCCCATATAACATTTTATCCTTTAACTACTTTTGTTGTCAATGCGAAATAAGGGATTCGTTCCCTTTTTATGATATCCTTGGTGTTGATGTGCCTGATATGGTTCTGTGGATTTCAGTCATAGTTAACTTTTTATTTAAAATATATCGTTTGCTATTCTTTAAACCATATTATATACATTTAGTGCTAAATAAAATAAAATAAAAAAAAATGAATAAATAAATTAATGGATGAAATAAAAATAGCCATTGCGAATTTTATTGTTAAGCACATGTTTAAGATAGGTGTTGCATAGTGTATTCATTCTTCAAAATATTGAAAATATATGTGCCATAACTACTACATTGCTGACCTATATTTCCATGTTGACTTCACTTTCAAAATTGATGGTCGTAAAAAGATACAGTTCTTTTTTAATATTACGATTTCAAATAAAAAAAAACCGTGAAGCGTATACAAGCTTCTGTGCAACTATTTTCCGTCCTGTACGTACACACCTGTCCAAGACGCAAGTTGGTCTCATTTATATAAATTTCAATGCATATGGACATATGGGCATACCTTTTCAAATATTATCACAGTAATCGCACTCTGTAGATCAAATTTCAGAATGCATGTTCTATGCAGTCTGATCTTGCCCTATACTCCCCGCAAATGCTCTCCTAGAAAAGTAAAGTTTGAAGAAAAAAGAAAACAATGAAGAAGAGAAATATAGACCATTATATTATATTTCATTTCTCTATTTTTAGAAATGTTATGGGTAAAGAAATGTCGTAATTTAAGCTGAGGGGAATTATTTCCCCGTCACAGTGAATATTTTCCTCCTGCCGAAAATCTGGAACTACTTTTTTAAGTTTTTTAAGTTTTTAAGTTTCAAAAGTGGCGTTCGTTGACAAAATAATCAGAGGAAATATAAAATATAATTTATTTCATCAGCTTGTGGTTAATATGGGAAATATTTACCGAAAAAGGGAAAGGTCCGCGAAAATAACTCGTGCCTTACGGCACTCGTTATTTTCGCATACCCTTCCCTTTTTCGGCAAATATTTCCCCATATTAACCACAAGCTGATGAAATAAACTCTATGTATTGTTGTTTCATACATATTTATTAAACCTTTTCCTTTTCACAGTGGACACAGAATCAAAAAGTGAGTAAAGAACATGTACGAATATCGTTTATTATTTGTTTACCTCATTTTCCCTTATCAAGATAGGCACACGAGAAAATTTTAGAAAGCGTTTGCAGACTGATCTGATTTTACTTGTCTTTTCTTTCAATTTAGTGCTGTATCTCTACTTTCTTCGTGTAAAGCAACACGTAGATGTAGCTTCATTACTTTTGGGAGTGGAACTTTTCTCAGATTTCGAAACAATTTTTGCTTTATTCTACCTTAGAGAAACACTATTTGGTACACTGTCATCTGAGCAAACTAAAACAAAATTAAGGGAAAAAAAAAAAAAAAAACTGCAAAAAATAAGAGTATGTGAATCTTTCTTTTTCATAAATTTTGACTACTGGTTTATAGGTCCTATTTATATGCGTTAATTTGTGTTTTAACCCTTAGAGTGCTAAATATTTAATATCAGCGATTTAAGTCGATGGTAAAAACCCAAATGTTGCTATTTCAAAATTATGTTTGGATGGAAAAATATTTCCTTATCAGACTGTCAGATTGCACGTTTTGTGCTGATCTTGATCTACACTGTTCGCAAAAGGTCAGAAAGTCGCAACAGGTCAGACAGCCTAAGGGTTAATTACTTTTTCTGCATTCAGAGCTCTCGTATCGGGAGAGTTAGTACTTTTTATAGATAACAGGAGTACTTTGATTTTAAATTGGCAACAATATATTTGCTCACCCTTTCTTCGACTACATATTTAAACTCTTTCAAATCAAAAGCATTGGCAGATGATAAATACCAAGCTGGTATGAAATTAGCTGAAGTTCTCTGACAGGATAGACAAAAATTTAGGTAAAGGATAAGCTGCTTGCTACATGTAGTTTCTTCTTACCCCTCTTACGAACAAAGTCCGTAACAAAGAAACAAATGAACAAATGCATGGCAGTACGAACCGCATCTGGCGGGATTCGAACCCATGGCGGACAAATAACCTAGTTTTTCGAGGTTCAAAAGACCAATACCATAATCACTGAGCTAAAGAGATATCTTCCTAACGCAGTCGTCAGGTATTGTATTTAAATCGGGACGAAGCCATGCATGAAGGAGTGGTCTCCCGTAACACACCCCCTCTTAAAGTCATCATTTATTGATGACTCAAAGCCTTATTAGGCAGTAAGTCTATTATTTAGACAACAAATGTCCACTTTTGGACAACAAATGGGATTAATGGCTCAATGGCCAATCCCGGACGAGCCCCCATCTTACGAACAAAGTCCGCATAAAAAAAAAAAAAAAAACAAATGAACAAATGCATGGCAGAAATACAGGGACCGGGCAGGATTCGAACCGAGAGCGCCCGGACGAAAGACCACCATAACCACTGAGCTAAAGGGAATTCTCCCTAACGCAGTTGTTAGGTATTGTATTTAAATCGGGACGAAGCCATGCATGAAGGAGGAGTCTCCCGTAACACCCCACAATCATTTCAAGAGTTCCTTAGTCAACATATCAAAACAGGTCTTTGTTGATAGAGGGATAAACCGCATTTCCAGTACTAGACATCTAGATATAAATTACTTTTGCAAAAGCTTGTGTTCTAGTAAAATTTCTCTTTTCGACGAAAAATTGGACTTTTTCAAATTGAAAGCATTTGCAGATGATTTTTTAAATGTGGTTTTATTAATAAAATTCGACCGTGAAAGGATAAAGAAATTATGGAAAAGGAAAAAATACATTATGTTGGCATTTCTTCCTTTTCCGCCAATTCTTTTAAATACGTCTCTCTCATTTCTCTCATAACAAGTGATTATTTGATAAAGACTACAGGAAGCCTTAGTACATTTATTACTTTGATTTTATTCAATCCACAGCCCCTCCGAAACCCCCAGTATTGTCAGTAGTAGCTGTGACATCATCATCAATACAGGTCAACTGGCTATCCGGTAGCAATGGTGGAAGTCCAATACAAGGTTAGTATAGCAATCAACACACTATCATGTTTATGTAAACATTTTTCACCGTGGTACAGGCGTGGAGGGAATCTCGGCCCATAATTAGAAATTATTCTAAACTCGTAGAATTTTCAAAATGGTCAATCACACTTGGAACACTATGTACAGCCTTTTTGTGAATTTTCAAAGTTACACGATATCACTTGTTTTAAACCATCTCATTCAGAAAATGCATTCCTTCGAATATGAGAAAATGTTTGAGAATGCGATCTAGTTGGTGAAAACAGTCCCTGTACCATTTTAATGATGTAAGAAATTTTAGAATAGATATTCTCCTCTTGAGAGCAATAGCAGTAATGATCACAGTATACTCTTTTGAACATTGAATTTCTGTCCCGCCCGTTACTTTTGAAACTCTTTTAGTATTAGTATATGGTCGGTTCTTCGTTTCACTGCAAACAGGTCCTTTTACTGTTTTAAGTTCCTGTAGGTCCAAACTTTAGACAATGGGTTATATCTGCAAAGGAATGTAAACTAAAGAATGTCTCATGAATAAAGAGTTTTGGATGGTTGGTTCATCAGTAAGCAGCAGTTTAGAAACCTATAAATAGTGATGCTTGTCCCTTATGTCCACAAAAATAAATAACTCTTTATCAAACGACAAAATTTCAAAATGGTCTGACTTAAGCATTTACAGGCGACAAATGAAATGTAACAAAAAAAACCCTAAACTCTGCCCATGGAAGGGTAGAAAACACTGTAAGGAAAAGAGAAAATGCTGATTACCACAATTTTCTTGTTTCTCACAATGTTTCTAACGGCCTTCTTCCACAAGGTCGTTAAAACTCGGGGTCATGTGGTAAAGAGTCAAAAAACGAAGACGTCTTACAAAAACATAAAGAATGACGTCAGGCGGCAAAAGTTGCAGCATTTACCTTACCGTCTGAGTATTCCTCTGAATAAATCATTTTTTTAGATATCTAAAGTATACTCTAAATCAGCATTGTGTCGTCCATTTTGCAGGTTTTGTGCTGAAATATAGAAAAGAGCATGATATTTGGAAAGAAGTTAACCTTGGATCAAAGAACAGAACATTTACAGATAATAACTTACTCTGTGGAACAGGCTACAAATTCTCTATAACGGCCTACAATAAACTGGGCCACAGTGGACTAAGCAACACGGTGTCAGCAAGAACTAATGGTTCAGGTATTGGTTCATGTGCTTACAACTTTGTGACAACATTGAATACTTTACTTAGATGTCATTTATGTAAGTGTTCCCGGGCTTCCCTGTAGGCTTTTTCTGAGGGTACATATTTGAAGCATACATGTTTCTGTGGAATAACTAAATGTATAAATATCAAAACTCGTGTCAATTTTGAATAATTTGTAAAGAGTTTCTTTTACCTTTTATAACAAACAACAAAACTGTATAAAAAGAAATTTAATCTAACCACGTAAATCGAGTTCAAAAAATTATGTTGCCCACCAGAATAATAATAATAAAGAAATTTTTTACTGCATGTACGAGTACAGTAAAATCCTTTTGGAAAGTCATCTTTAAAATACCATACAGCCTAATGCAGGAATTATTTCTGTTGCAAGGTAATCGCGACAAACTATAATGTAACAGCCAAAACAGAAAAAATCTCCATTCAGGATATAATAATGCAACCTTTCCCCCATGCACTTGACTTGTTATGCATCTTCTGTAGAATGCATTTAAAATTTTAAGATGAAGGAGCACTTTTTTTCCATTTCTTGCCTGGTTAGCTTAGCGGCACGTTAAGACCGACAACGTTTGTGTTTCTTTGCAATGATGCTTTATGAGGATAGCCCTTTAGGTCTGCTGTTGCATCACACTTAAGAAAGAAACACTATTTAAAACATACATTTATTTCATTTCTTAGCTCCAGTAGCGCCACCCATGAGTGAAATCCTTAGAACTGCAAATGTTACATCAATCGAGCTAGATCTGCGAACATGGCAGATAGATTTTTGTCCAATCAGATTTTATTCCATCAAGTACACAATACTTGGAGATGAAAATAACTGGGTTGAAGTCACCAACAGCGTGAGCTGGAACACGGTATTTATTTTGTTTTAGATTCGAGGATAATCAACTGCTTGTGTGTGATATTAAGAGTCTGTCACTCGAATGGGGTGTAATACAGTTGGAAAAACGATTCCGAAGGACGAGTTTTTTAACCGCATCAAACCCCATTTGAGTGACAGATTTTTAATGTCATATACAATCAGTTGATTTTCCTATGTATTGTATTCCTAATTTACCTTTTTTTATTCTAATATTTATCAAGAATGGTACAATATGAGAAATATAGAAAAACGGTAGTTCCGGCAAATATTCTAAAACTATATCGTCACTAGTGATGATACCATAATTATCATCACTAGTGGTGTTATTCACTGTGAAATTCCTGTAATTCACTGATAGCAATACAATAAATAGCAATTAAAACAGTCAAAAGAACCTTTCATCTCACCTCACACTGACGAAATGTAGCCCGGAGAGAAAAAGAATATATTCCTTTACTTAGCTGAAAGAGGTGTCTAGCTTCCAGAGAGATTCAGCAACTGAATCTGACCGGCTTAAAGGACCTTCTTTGAACAGTTTGTTTATCTCCTGCATAAGCGGAACCGAGATTAATTTTAGTATCAGGAACTTTGCTTTGATGCTAAATTGTTGGGAGGATTTTTGACAGGGTATTTCTTATTGTAAAAAGTCATAAGACAAATTATGAATGGTATAGCCGACTGATATTTGCGAACAGTTTGAGGAAAGGGACGAGATTTTGCAAGCAGGTTAAGGCATCAATAAATTGTAATGAATCATTTACGGGTAAGTTACAGAAAGAAATTGATAACTATAGATGACTTTAAGACGTTTTTGACATATGAAAACTTTCAACCCCGTTCATGGGTCAAATGCGAGAGTCTGCGATGTGATACAACTTGTAACAAGTTATGTATTGTTTTCGGACACCAGCTTGTTTATTTGGATTTTTCGACGGGAAGATTCGTAAGACAAAGTCGGTATTTCTGACTCGGGCTTTTTTGGTCTTATTCTGTCTTTTACAATGATTATGACTTCAAAAATTTCTGTTGTACAAAATTGTATTTGTAATATACACACAACACAAATTCGATAACAAAAGTCTCACTACAGTCACTGTACTTGAGACTGAATATGTTTTATCTATATATGAATTTTCACAGGAGTGTTATACAGGAATTGGAGCATTTGTATTATTCCACGCAAAAGCTTTGGTGATGTAGTCAGATTGTTTTGGAATTACTGGCAAACTCAAATAAGGGGCTACAGTTTTGAACATAATTAGCCAATATGTAACAATTCTAGGTTACTGTCTGACGATCCCTATTACATTTGTGTACCTTATATGACTGCTTTTGGACATTGTCGGAGTTGTCTTTTACGTGTCCTTTTTTTTTCTCAGACAATATTTACTGTAGAAGATCTACATCCAGCGACCAGATATAGAATGAAAGTGTCTGCACATAGTCATGCTGGGTCTACTGAGTGTAACATCATCTTCTCAACTCTAACATTCTCTGGAAGTAAGAACTTGCAAACTTCGTAATTGGATCTCAAACATTTTCTCTCCGCATATAATATTAGTTTAATAAGAAATTTGGTAATGTTTACAAATTCACCACCTTTTCATAGAAAAGACCGTTGAATTGCATCTTAGCTACTTTTTTTTTTAACCCTTTACCAAACATCCTGTGTTTTAACAACCCTTACGATGCCTGTTGAAAACATTGTGGGAAAAGGAGAAAATGCTGGTTACCAGCATTTTCTCCTCCTACCACAATTACTTTACCCTTTCACGGATAGATCCTTGTCATTTAATATGTTGTCTGCAAATGCTTTCATTTTGTACAAGTCTGAAATTTGCTTGTCTGATAAAATTTATGAAACTGAAAATAACTCCGAAGTAAAAAATAGAAATCTGTTGTCCTAAATCATGGTTTCAGAATAAAAGTTCACAGGTTATTTATAAAAGTTTGGTGCTGCTTTACCTAAATTTCTCGACACGTACGACACTGTAGATCCAAAATAAGATTATGTGTTACCTTGTACCATCATGTCTAGTTCTAAATAATTTGCAAAATGATCCAGTTTCACGTAATACACCGAGTTGTTTCTTCAATATCATACAGGTACATTGGATCCACTGTATGTCGTACACAAAGACGAGATTTATTTCTATGAGAAGTTGCACATTATGGTGCCACTGTGTGGAGCTTTCTTGGTCCTTATTGTGATGTCTGTTGGACTTGCATTGTTTTGTACCAGGAGACGTCAACTTATACGATATAAAGGTAATCATTGAAATCACCTTATAATTTCCAATAATCTAGAGGAATTCCCTGGTGTAATATTTTTTAGAATAGAACTTTCGATATTATGGCTAGTGTTGACTTTACCCTTTTCCACAAGTTACAGTTTACACTCAGAACTACAATTAGATTTGTGTTGGCATATACCAAAGAAGACAAACAATGCGATAAAGTTTATGATAAAATTTTTGTCTGCGAATAAAAGTAGCTGCATTTACCTAAAAGTTTGATATGTAAGAAATTCTATCGTTTCACACGCAGACACACGACAAGATTATCACAGGAGGTTCTTCCTCGTCTAATCTCCCGCTCGCCTGTATTTTAATTGCTTCTCGATGCTTATACTGAAAGTCATATATCCTTAATAAAAGATGCACGGGAATTTGTTATAAACGCACATGCACCAACGTTACAATATTCTTGAATTATTACTTTTGTTTACTGGATGTCAAGGCATTATGGAAAAATGTTAATTTATAGAAATCTTTAAATAGTCCAACTTAAATTAATTGAAACTAAGTTTTAGCTTGGTTGTTTTCGCTTAAAACATCGAGGTATGTCGAAGCCCTGTTGTCGTCGTCTGGCGTCGACTGCGTCGTTTGCGTTGTCGTGCAAAAACTTTGTCATCTTATAATATCTTCGTCATTATTAAATATATTTTTTCAAGTTTTGACTTGACGTAAACTTTCAAAATGAGATCCCATACAACATGGGCGAAAACAACTAAAATGTTTTGATACAATTATGCTCCTTTGTTTACTGAGAATTTTCACTTAAAGCAACTGCAGCCGAGTGTTTGCACCTGCATGCGAGGCTCTTGTTTCAATTACTTTTGATATCCGAATTTCATCTATCAAGATACTCTTTGTTAATCGATCATTCGGTTTGATGGAACAAACCTGAAGATTGTTGTATAGTCAACTGTTGTAACTGTTGTTCAAGTGATTATTTCAGTGTTCTATTCTTTCTTAAGAAAACAGCTCTAATATCCGACGCGATATAACAGCAGAAACGTCGTTAATGAATGACTTGGATAAACGTATCAACTATGAATTAGAAAGTCCACAAGATGCTCGATTCAACAGTCGCAATGTGAACCTTCTGATCTCACTCAACTCAGATGAGAACCTTGTGGGTAACAACGGAGCCTGGTGTTTCCATGACAGTAGTAAAACAACAAGTGATAATGCTTCCATTGGTCGGTCTGGAATAACAGACACATGTAAGTACAATTATGATAATTGTAATGGAACATGAAAATGATGTAAATGGAAGTGTCTTCTTTAGTTTTCCAAGTCCTCACTTATACCACAGGCCCGTTCAGCTCAATTTTTCTATCACGGAATGCCGAAATTTTCATTGGTTGAAAACACATTAGTGCTTCGCTTGTATAACGTATTTGTTGTTGTATACGATATAGAGGCGATGCGCAAATGCGCTTTTTTAGTAACAGTGTTCGATGATCGACCAATGAAAATTTCGGGGTTCCGTAATAGGCTTATGAAGCTTCAAAGGCCTATGTTTATAAAGATTAAAGTAGTTTATAGCAGACAAAATGAGTAAGTTATCTCTGATTATGTTTATTGATACAGAAAGCATGTAGGCCTGTATGTATTTTTGACAAACAAGTCATAGAAGTTTTGGACAATCAAATTTTAGATTTGGTCATTTGAAAGCATTTGCAGACGATATTAATTGAATTAAAAGCTTGTGGAAAACATGGCGAGAATGGAAGAAAAATAATAGTTACCAATATTTTCCTATTTTTACGTACAGTTTTTGTAAAGTGCATCTTCTTTAGGTTCGTAAAAACTTTTGATCATTTAGCAGGGTAAGCAGTTGGAAAGAAGAAGCCCTTTGGAAATACTCTGAACGTTTACGATAGTGAAATGATTTACACCCCAAACCATACAAAAACACCGTCATTCAATGTCTGATTACTGTCTTTCTCTTGCTTTAGATGAAGATGCTAATATTAACCCGTACGCTACATTTAATGAACTGAAGCTAGAGTTCAATGAAAATCCAACCTACCACAAAGCTGATCCGAACTCAGATGATGATTCAGTGAGTTTGGAGAAGGCAGAAGCACAAAAAGCTGTAAGTTTTTCTCTCAAAATTTCGAACATTTAACTTTGTTGCGTCCAGAGAGTCTGGAAATAGTATGCCCAGTTTTACAGAATCGGCAGAATGCCGAATAGCTTTTGTCATGGCTCGCTTTCCGTGTGTCGAACAGACACCAGGTATGACTTATTATGTACCAGTGGTCTGTAGTCTTGTACAGTCCTGTAGTGAATTTCTATCTTGAAAGATTAAAAACTACTTGGCAAAGGTGATCCTTGTATGGATTTTTGCCAGGTTCTTTCATGGTAACATGGGCTGTCAGAAACACAAATGCTATCTGTTCGTAGCTTATTGTCTCTATATAGCCTATACTGTATTTGGGGGAAAAACAAACAAACAAACAAATAACATTCGTTATAGACATTAAGGCGATGAAAGGTTTTTTAAATCAGAGGATAATATATTAATGGTGCTGTGCTAAACTTTAGTATTTTTCTTGTACTTGGAAGTTCGAAGTTTTTCTCGCATGAAAGACAAATAGGCTGGAATATTTTCTTATAAAAAATTAGTCTGTCATTAATTGTTTATTCATTTATCACAGATGCTTGTTCAGTTGGAAAAATCAGATGAACCAAAATACGTGTCCAAAGGAACCAGTCCGGACAATTTGGATCATCATAGCTATGACAACCAAGGTGAATCTCCTTACTTTTCACGCATGTAACTTAATTGTAAAATACTTGGATTTGGTTTATGATTTATACATGTGCTTACGATAAGTTGACTATTGTGCACAGTGTAAATCAAGATCAAATTCCTTTTCGCCCGATGTTTTGAACTTGTTGCACCGAGGAAACCCAGAACAGACACTAAAATGTTACAAGTAGTTGTCATGATGACAGATGAACAGATTTGATGTAAATATATATTGAGCCGCGCTCTGTGAAAAGGTGATTTACTGCATCTGCAAAAAGTATCGACCCATGTCATCCTTCGCAGTCCTTGCAGGCTGACATGGGTCGAAACTTTTTGCTATTTGTAAATTTTCTGCATGTGCAAGGTCCATTGTATGTCCAGATTAAGTAAATAAATGGATAAATAGATATCATTGATTCAATATTATATGATGACTGGCTTCAAAAAATGCATCACGGAGATGCATTAAACCCCCTTTTGCCAGCGCATGGCTCAAAATTTTCTTTACTGCCTAAATACATACCTGAGGTCAAACTGTCTATATATTCCAGCGATGGTGCTAAGCCCACGGAAGTACGCTAGTGCTGACCAAATTCATGCCTTATTTACCATGGCTCCGCCTCGTCCACAAAGTGCTTACAGTAAAAACAGAAGTCATGGAACAAGGAGTACTCCGAGTGATAAAGGTACCGGAATAGTTGCCCTGTCAGGGAAATATAAATCTCGACATTTTTGTTACATGAGGCTGCAATGCATGCTTGTCAATGTTCATGTCGGCAGAGATGGCTTTATGTTGACAGCGGATATCATTACTAGACTGTGTCATGAAAAAAAAATGTAAACAACGTTTTCCGTGTCACGCTCGTGCTCTGTGTAGGTTTGTCGGTATCACGCTTGTACTATGTGTAGGTTTGTCGGTATCACGTTTGTGCTATGTGTAGGTTTGTTGGTATCACGCTGGTACACGGTGTAGGTTTGTTGGTATCACGCTTGTACTGTGTGTAGAACATCACCGCGTTCCCCGACTTCTTTGATGTATTCACATTCGGCTGTTTCCGCTAAATCCCGGAAATATGCGGCACCCTGATATTTTTCATTTGTTTTGTGATAAGAGTTTTTCTAATAGTTATAATAAGAAGGTATACGGTAAAAGAAATTTCGTGAATGACATGAATTGTGATTTGCTAAAGCTTTTTTTGTGTAGCCTATCAGAAACTTCATTCCTTTGAAATTAAAACAAATCTTGAGAATGAGAAAAAGAATGCAAGTTAGGATGATTGGTGAAAACGGATCAAGTGCATGTAATCACCAATCATTCTGAATTAGCATTCTTAATCTTATTCTAGATTTAGAGGCTAACACATCTTCTGGTTAGCTTACTATGATTATGTGCCGTAGCCGATCAGACATTCGGTCACTCTGATATTTAAAAAATCATTGACAATTAGCCAGATGGTATTCAGACTGGTTGGTTCATACAAACCTTGTTGTTTAACAGGCAGCCAGCGTCACAGTCTCATATCCAGTGTAACAACGGTATCCAGTTCTAGGGACGAGCTGTTGGAAGCATTTGAAAACTTAAACAGAAATCCCCCACCCCCTGTTGTGTATGAGACAGAGGCTGATTCCCTCTCACAACCCACAGATAGTTCTACAGGTAACTTAAGTGATCATTTTTAACGCTAACAGACGATAAATTTTCACATGTTAAATTTGTTTGTCTGTTTGTTGTATAGTGTTCAACGCTGTTTTTCAACATTATTTCAGTCATATCGCAGCATTCAGTGCGCCTATCCATGTTTCATTTAGAGGTATTTCTCATAATATTTTTCCCAAGCAACTTGCTGTACTTTCCCACACAACCATCGCCGAAACAATGATCAGCGATCAGAGAGGAATGAATCCTGTCGCAGTGACTACAACGACTCCTTAGAAAGAAACTAGTCCAGCTGGGATTCGAACCAGCGAGCCCCTGGTCTAAAGTCCTGTACCCTACCCACTGCACTACCGGTCTGGGCTTGTTCAAACTTTATGTACCTGCAGCAGACGAAATAACAAGATGTTTTGGATTTTTCATTTTGAAAGGTAGAAACGTCGTTGGAAGTAGAGAGAATGATGGGCACCAGCATTTTCTTTTTTTCCAACCGTGTTTAGAGTCTTTAGTGTTTTTTGGTCTCGAGATGATAATGACATAATCTGGAGAAAGGTTTAATTTCACCAGCATGAGAAAACTCCTGTGACAACTTTGGTCCTACTTTACTTTCATTCATCCTTGCGTTGGTTTGAGCATCTTGTTAGCTGAATGGCTTTGCTTTACTTCTTTCATCCTTGCGTTGTTTAAAGTATCTTCTTTGCTGAAATTATAGAGACGTTTTGACCAAATTAAAAAGAAATGGTACTATTTAAGTCCTTTAAAATGTCCTGTAAATATTTTTTTTTTTGAAAAGAAGCTGGTCAACAAAGCGCCGAGGTTAAAGAAAAAAAAAAAAAAATTTAAGAACTAAAGGTTGGACTGGTTCTCCAGTATGGCATAATTCGTCCAACGATTGTTGTGTGTCAAGTTGCTATTTGGTTCCTGAAGAAGAGGTTGGAAATGAGTGTCGTGAGGATGGATTTTTTTCCTGTTGTGTACTATGTAATTCTCCAGTTTTCTCTTCTCTGTTGTGGCAGGTACAGAAGCTGGAATATGTTTATTTACACAGTCTCCACCGCAGCCTGATGAACAAAGGGAAGCTTCGTGTGAGGTCCCGCGATACGAAAGTAAGTATCCATAGATTGAGAACTCTTTAAAAGCAAATCTAGAGAACTATACGTATTCTTACCGCATTATTTACTGAATAAGCAGTTACATCTATTGCCTGAACTTCATGTCTTACTGTATGACGCTGATGAATCTAGATAACCAAACTTTGTCTAATGTTTGTCATGTGGATGAATGAATTCCATTCTTTTTTTTTTTTTGATGATTCTTAATGGTATCCGTTTGTATTTCTGTATTGAAAATGATCATATTCAATTTTTGGAGATAAATAAAGAATAGCTTTTGATCGAGAAAGTTTTACGAAGAGTTTCAAGAAAAGCAAAATGAACCATGCTCTGTGAAAAAGCCTATCAATTTATATTAATTAGCCATACCCTGTGAAAATTGCATTTAATGCTTCTGCAAAAAGTATCGACCTAGGTCAGCCTGCGCAGTCCACGGGATATCACTCCTTCCTTACTGCATAGCTTTCCCGTATAAAATCAATACCTGACAACTGCGTCAGAGAGAATTCTCTTTGGCTCAGTGGTTATGGTATTGGTCTTTTAAACCTCGAAAAACGAGGATATTTGTCCGCACGGGTTCGAATCCCGCCAGGTGCGGTTTGTATTTGAGGTATGCATTTGTTGCGAACTTTCATGTTCGTAAGATGGGGGCTGCTCCGGGATTGGCCATTGAGCCATTTGTTGTCTAATTAATAGACTTACTGACTAATTAGGCTTTCTGTCATCAAAATGAAGACATTTAAGAGGGGGTGTGTTACGGGAGATCATTCCTTCCTTACTGCATAGTTTTCCCGTATAAAATCAATACCTGACAACTGCGTCAGAGAGAATTCTCTTTGGCTCAGTGGTTATGGTATTGGTCTTTTAAACCTCGAAAAACGAGGATATTTGTCCGCACGGGTTCGAATCCCGCCAGGTGCGGTTTGTATTTGAGGTATGCATTTGTTGCGAACTTTCATGTTCGTAAGAACGTAAGCTGACATGGGTCGATTCTTTTTTAATTTCGGTCAATTTTCTGCATTTCAAAAGACAATGTTTCCTCATGATCCAGTCAGTTGTTTGACAAAATAGATTTTATGGATCAATATTTGTACGATGACTTTCTTGGTACAATGCATCATGGACATGCATTAACCTATTACCACACAATCCCTACTTTTGACGACCCTGAGAAAGAAGCCTTTAGAAAACATTGTGGGAAAAGGAGAAAATGCTGGTAACCAGCATTTTCTCCTTTTCCCACAATGTTTTCTACCCTTCACAAAGCCAACTTCAAATTTTCAGTCACTTTTATTTTGTCGTCTGCAAATGCTTTTGATTTGGACAAACCTAAAATTTTGTCGTTTGGTAATGAGTTAAACGCCCTTTTGCCAGAGCATGACTTATATATTTTTGGCTAATGCAGCGTCAGATGAAAGCAATTCCTTCAAAGAGGAGAGAGAAAGAGAACGTCATACCGGACACCAGCGCCATGGTTCCCATACTGAGCACATAGACGGGCGGGGAACTGGTCCTAGACGAAACAAAACTTGCTGTGCTCAGAAAACCAAAGAGACGGTTAGTCGAGGAACAAGTATGAATAGGTAAAAATGAATTTGAGCCATGCTCTGTGAAAAAGGGGCTTAATGCATGTGCAAAAAGTATCGACCAAGGTCACCCTGCGCAATCTGCGCAGGCTGACCTGGCCCGAAACTATTTGTTTTTTGTTCATTTTCGGCATGACAAAGGGCTAGTCTACCTCATGATTTGGTCAGTTGTTAGACAAAGCGGATTTTATGGATCCATGATCATAAGATGCCTTGCTTTGTACTATGTATTACGGCGATGCATTAAGCCCCATTTTTGTCAGGCCATGGCTCATTTGAATCAAATGAAGATCTATCTATTTACACATGTACTGTTAATTTAGTAAAGACTTAGTGTCCTTATTCCGACACTTCTATCAATCCAGTTGAGGCGGAACGCTATAAGGGCGTGTCCAAAGGTTTCATCGCACGAGCATGAAAATCCTATCATAAAATTTTGTCCTGTGATTATCGTTCTTTGCAGTCTGATCTTGATCAACACTCTCCGCAAAAGGTTAGTGAGTCGCGCTTAGCAGCCTCAGTCTTAATAGAATGCATGTAGTCGTAGATGACGAAGATTTATGCCACATGTATCTACAGAAAGGACAAAAACGTTCAATATGCCTGAAATCCGTTAACTTGATATGCGTTTAGTTGACTATGTGACAGTCTCAAAAGAAAACAGTCGCATTTTCTTCTTATCGTAAAAATATCTGTTTACGCTAAAAAAAGATACTCATCACATAAAGTCACATTTTGATACTAAAAATCTGTAACACGTAACATGATGACAATTTTTCTGGTACATGTATTGTAATAGTATATATTTTGTCTTTCTCATAGCCGCTATGCTAATAGGCCAAAACCTACAGAAGAAGTGACATACATGTTCAATGGTGAGGATTCACCGAGTCATACGCCCAGAAAGCCCCAGTCGTTTGAAGAAAAACTGCTTTGTGCTAGAGAGGGGAGAGAGACCTCGATCTGGAGAAGAGGTATCGTTGCTTGTAATTATTTGTTTCATTATCAGAGTCACTGATTTTCGTTCCTGTGTCTGTGAATTTTATACACTGTGTACATCTTATAAACATTTGAGCCACGCTCTGACAGTAGGGGGCTTAATGCATCTCCGTGATGCATTATAACCAAGCAAGCAATCATATAATTATGAATCTATAATAGCCACTTTCTTTAAAACCGACTTAATCATAAGGTAGATTGGTTCTTGGACATACAGAAAATTGACCAATAGCGAAAAGTTTCGGCCCAGGTCAGCCTGCGCGGACTGCGCAGGCTGACCTGGGTCGATACTTTTCGCAGATGCATTAAGCCCCCTTTTCACAGAGCATGGCACATTTCATTTGAGTAATAATCTGTGAAAAGGGATTTTGATGCATCTGTAAAGGTATCGACCAAGATCAACCTGCGCCGTCTGACCTGAATAGACACTCTTACGAACGAAGTCCGTAACAAAGAAACAAATGAAGAAATGCATGGCAGTACAAACCGCATCTGGCGGGATTCGAACCCACGGCGGACAAATAACCTCGTTTTTCGAGGTTCAAAAGACCAATACTATAACCACTGAGCTAAAGAGATATCTCCCTAACGCAGTTGTTAGGTATTGTATTTAAATCGGGACGAAGCCATGCATGAAGGAGTGGTCTCCCGTAACACACCCCTCTTAAAGTCATCATTAATTGATGACTCAAAGCCTTATTAGCCAGTAAGTCTATTATTTAGACAACAAATGTCGTTTTTGGACAACAAATGGGATTAATGGCTCAATGGCCAATCTCGGACGAGCCCCTATCTTACGAACGATGTCCGTAACAAAGAAACAAATGAAGAAATGCATGGCAGTACAAACCGCATCTGGCGGGATTCGAACCCACGGCGGACAAATAACCTCGTCTTTCGAGGTTCAAAAGACCAATACCATAACCACTGAGCTAAAGAGATATCTCCCTAACGCAGTTGTTAGGTATTGTATTTAAATCGGGACGAAGCCATGCATGAAGGAGTGGTCTCCCGTAACACACCCCTCTTAAAGTCATCATTAATTGATGACTCAAAGCCTTATTAGCCAGTAAGTCTATTATTTAGACAACAAATGTCGTTTTTGGACAACAAATGGGATTAATGGCTCAATGGCCAATCTCGGACGAGCCCCTATCTTACGAACGATGTCCGTAACAAAGAAACAAATGAAGAAATGCATGGCAGTACAAACCGCATCTGGCGGAATTCGAACCCACGGCGGACAAATAACCTCGTTTTTCGAGGTTCAAAAGACCAATACCATAACCACTGAGCTAAAGAGATATCTCCCTAACGCAGTTGTTAGGTATTGTATTTAAATCGGGACGAAGCCATGCATGAAGGAGTGGTCTCCCGTAACAATTTTTTTTCCATTGGTCAATTTTTCTGCATGTTAAAGAACAAGTCTTCGTCTAGGTCCAGTAAATTGATGGACAAAATGGATTTTACGGATCCATTAATTAAAATGTGTTGCCCTGGTTGGTATAATGGATCACGGAGATGTATTTAAACCACTTTTTCAAAGCACGACTCATTTATTCAGTAAGCCACCCCTTAATAACCCAGGGTCCTGCGTGGCTCAGTGGTAAAGTGTGAGACTCGCAACCTGGAACAGCACTGGAACCACTGATTTTTTCATGGGAGTATCCTTGGGCAAGTCACTTCAGAGCCCTAGCCTAGTACTGGCAAAACCCAGGAAATACATGAATATGTGAGCTGTCGCCGTGATATGACTGAAATAATGTTGAAAGCAACGTAAAACACCATTCAGTCAATTAATAAACCCTAAATACCCCCAGCCCCCACTTTGCAGAGCACGACTCATTGATTTAGTAAGCCATCTCTTACATGGAAAAAGGTAAGGAGTGTCCAGAACATTAAAAATATTCTTCATAGGAAGTATTGCTTGAGAAATTATGAGTAGTCGGGGGTATGTCTATATAAATCTACCGTCTTTGATGAGGCACAAAATGAGGGAATTTTCAAATCTATTTTTAGCTATGCCTATTGCAAAAAAATGTTCTAGAGTTCGTGACTAAAACGATGGGTCTTGTGCGAGTTGATAACCGATCGTTCTATAGCAGACAACATGTTTACCATATAAGAATATATGCTATGGTAAAACATAATGATAAGAGGGGTATTGGTCTGTGTATACTCAGCCCATACCAAGTAAAACAATATTCGACGTTGTAAAGGAGAAAACAGCATGTGTATATGTAAGAATGGTGCACTCTGATTGGTTGTTGGAAAAAAAGGACCGAGATAAAGTATTTTATAAGACAGGTTCTGTAAACTTTGTCATATCCAGGCCAGCCATCAAAGAGACAACATGTATTTTTCACAGTGTCCAGATTGCCATCAGGAATTCTTAAGAATGATGTCATGTAGGCAGTCTAGTATATATGTCGCCGCCGTCGCTGCTACCACCGCCGCCGCAGCCAGGTCAAGTGTATACGCCATCACCACCGCCGCTGCCGCCGCCGCCGCTGCCGCAACCGCCGCTGCCTAAGGGGGCTCCGGGAGTGCATTTTTGAGCTTCAGGAACGCATTTTGGAGTTCCGAGAGCACATTTGGGAGCACTAGTAGGGCATTTTGGGGTTCTAAGAGCACATTTGGGAGCATAGGAGCGCATTTGGGAGTGGCGGAAGCGGCGGTGGTCCCTGCGGCGTCGGCGACGGTGGCAGCGGTGATGGCGAATACACTTGACCTTGGCGGCGGCGGCGAATACGCATGACTGGTTTCTTTGTGCTTACTTCTTTCACAACGATGATTTCAAATCTTCAGAACTAATCCCAATATCTAAATCATTTTTAATAGGTCGCATGAATTTTTTTCTAATTTCAGCAAGTCAGTTATCTTGTTGTCTGGTTAACCATTCATATGAGCCATGCTCTGGCAAAAAGGGGATTGATGTATCTCCGTGATGCATTATACCAAGCAATTTATCACAGTATTATACATCCTTAAAATCCGTTTTGCATAATAACTTACTGAATGATGAGGTACACTGGTCCTTTGACAATCAGAAAAATAACCAATAGCGAAAATTTCCGACTCAGGTCAGGCTGCGCGGACTGCACAGGCTGACCTGGGTCGATACTTTTTGCAGATGCATTAAGCCTCCTTTTCACAGAACATAGCTTACTCATATTTTAAGTCTCTCTCTTGTTTTTCACATTAAGGTGGAAGAAGGACACCTCATTCTCGAGTACGTTATGATACCACTATTCAGACACCAGGATCGGCAGATAACAAACCTCTTGTAGCCGGTCAGGTAATACTTATCAACTCTGTTCTTGTAGACATATTCAGATCAAGATCAGACTTTTTTTTGCTGAAGACACCAAGATCACGATTAGATTGTAGAAAATGTGCAGGATCTAAGATCTACCTTGTGCGATGTCTTCTGTCCATACTGGATAATATTTATTTGATTTAACCGTTTAGCAAACAATCCAGAGTTCGAGACTCCCACAAGGAAAAGGACGTTTGCAAACATTTCGGAAAAATAGAGAAAATGCTGGTTACCATCATTTTCTCCTCTTCTCACAGTGTTTTCTACCCGTTCAAAGACCATTTTCATATTTTGTGTAACATTCAATTTGTCTTCTGCAAATGCTTTCAATTTGGGTCAGTCTAAAATTTTGCCGACTGGTGATGAATTAACCCGTAGACTGCTAGATTCGACTCAAGGACCTTTTGCGAACAGCGTAAATTAAGATCAGACTGCACAGAACGTGCAGACTGAACTTTGATCTACACTGTTTGATGAGGAGATATTCTCCTCCCGAAAATACCTTTTAAATGGCAAAACTTGGGTTTTTTTTTACTATTGTCTTGAAAGTTTCATTTCACATATTTGGCAGGATAAGGATTAACAGTTAGCGCCATTTATTTCGACGTCCGGCTCCGCCAATTTCCGGCTCCGCCAATTTCCGGCTCCGCCAATTTCCGGCTCCGCCAATTTCCGGCTCCGCCAATTTCCTAGGATTGATGATAATCATTGCGACAGGATTCAATCCTCTCTCACCGCTGACTATTGTTTCGACAGTGGCTATGAGGGAAAGCAGCCAGTGGCTTGGAAAGAATATTGTGCGAAGTACTGGTAAAAGAAAATTCAGGAAAGCATGGATTGGTGCACTGGCTTCCTCGATATCACTGATATAATGTTGAAAACGGCGTTAAACACCATACAATTAATCAACCAACCCCTTTTGTATGACTTTCCAGGTCATGTCTGTTCACGATGTCACTCCAGAAGAAGAAGAAACTGTCAGTCTTTTAGACAGGTATGAAATATTGGGGCTAAACCCATCCCACACACAAATGAGCAATGCTCTGGTAAAAAGGGGCTTAGTGCATCTTTATGATGCATGCGATCAAGGAATTCATCACATAATTATAGATTGATTTTATATAAAAACCTCCTGACTCATGAGGTAAACAGGTCCTTTGACATGCAGAAAATTGACCAGCAGCAAAAAGTTTCGGCCCAGGTCAGCCTACGCAATCCGTGCAGGCTGACCTGGGTCGATACTTTTTGCAGATACATTATGCCCCCTTTTCACAGAATATAGCTCAATTATAATTTAATAAAAAGGAATAAATAAGCAATTTCTCTATTGCATTTTGATTTTGAAGAATTGTCTTCAGTTAAAAGGAACGCACTTTCTGATTGGCGAAAGCAAATTGTTCAGCTAAACAATATTGTTCTTCCTTTATTTTTCCTTCAGAACAAAGTTCAATTAGTTTGTGAATTAGGGGCTAGATCAGTATTCGATATATCATATTTTTCTTTTGAAAAAATGTCTTGATAGTCAATTTTAAAGCACTCTTTTTTTTTTTCACAAAATTAAACCAGAATCTTCTGTATTAGTAAACACACGAGGTGATCTGGCGTATAACTCTTGCCAAAGACTAAGTTTCGCCACAAAGTTGAAATTGCACACACTACCCTGAATAAGGTTCTGAAAACAGTTGGCATTCACTAGATACAAAAGATAGAGTTTGTGACAGGAATTGACCGGTCATTGTTACTTTAATATAAGGATGTTGCTACATTTTGTACAGGGCAGAATCACCAATCTCTCTTTTGGCGTTTTCGGACTTAATGCGGTGTCACAATGGAACGTTTATGACGGAAAAGGATAAAATCAGTATACAAGACATCGATTCTTAATCTAAAAGAGCCACGACCTGGGAAAAGGGGGCTTCTCCGCGAAGCATTATGCCAAACAAGTCATCACATGATTATGGATCCATAAAATCCATTTTGTCAAACAACTGACCAAATCATGCGGTAAAATAGTACTCTGACACGCAGAAAATAGACCAATAGCAAAAAGGTTTCGGTCTAGGTCAGCCTACATAGACTGCGCAGGCTGACCTGGGTCAATACTTTTTGCAGATGCATGAAACCTCCTTTTCACAGAGCATGACTCACATGTATGCAACTGTAAACAGTCTTTTTTTTTTCTTACTGAGAGAGTACAGTATTAGTTGTACGGTCAGGTGGCAGGGGACTTGGAAACTTGTTCACGGCCGTGGCGAATCATGTCGCCACCTTGCTTTCGGCTCGGGGAGACATGATTTACCACATCCGTGAACAAGTTTCCAAGTCCCCTGCCACCTGACCGTACAACGAATTTATTATACTGCAAAGTTTTACCATTCCAACGTGTGTCAAGCGAAATTTTCCTGTTTTATTGTCTTAAAAATTGAGTACGCTGACGAAAGAGATTTTCCCTTCTGAGTGCCCCAATTCAATGAAAACTGACGTCACTGAAACCTTGGTAAGACGAGCAGTTTGATGCATACTCTTGATGACTTCACTGCGATGGACATCCATTTTGGATGTTGTGTTGACAGTGTAGTCATGTATACGGGGCTCCCAAAAGGGAAACTTCTTTTACGTGAGTTTTGCCAGTGTACATGATATATATGTTCGGGGCATATTATCCAATCAGATCACGAGAAATTTCTTTGCAGTAAAATAATCATGTTTCTTTCACAGCAGCTAAAAACAAGACGCGTGGATGCTGCACGTATATTACACATCATTGCATACTATCAAAACAGGCTTCGGTTATATAGAGGATATTCGTTTTTTACGGTGAAAGATCGAAATTTATTTCATCGAGTGAACATCATGGGTAAAAATTTCACGAGTTGCGCAGCCACGAGTGAAAATATTATCGATGATGTTCACGAGATGAAATCAATTTCGATTTTTCACCCTTAAAAACAAACATTCTATTTATTTCATGCTTTTAACCCTTTCTTGTGGGAACTTAATCAAAATCCAGTGCAGTTTTTTTCAGTTATTGCCCGTGGCGTACCCCTCCGCATAGCAACAAATTACAATATTACATCAAGCGCGAAAAATGTAAGATAAATTACGTCATATTTCCATCTGGTTGTGAGGCACGCGCATTTTACCTAGGTAAGTAGTGCGCAAGAAAAACTTGCCGCCTTCAACTGAAGAGTTGGAATATAAAAATCGGTATTTTAACTGGTCGTAACCATGAAATATCGAAAAATATTTCACCGATATTTTTTGATAACCTACCGGAAAGCATGAAATAAAGTGGCATGGTAAACCTTAAGCTACTGAATAAGGGAAATCAAACTTTTAAGTTGATAGTAAAAACGCAAATTTTGCTAATAACTATTTTTTTAATCGAAAAATATCTCCTAATCGGACAGTGTAGATCCAAGATCAGACTGCACCTTCTGTGCAGTCTGATCTTGATCTACACTGTTTGCAAAAGGTCTATCAGTCGAGCTCAGTGGCCTAAGGGTAAACTCTTACCTTACAGGTATTACCGCCCCTTACCCAGTCGACGAAGCACAGATGGCGCTATGATGTTGGAGGATGAAGATGACAAGGGTTATACAGAAAACTTTACCATTGTGTAATGTTTCTCCTTAGGGTTTGAAGTACTTGTGATTGTCTTGTACCCGATTATGATCATGTACCATGTGGGTCAAAAACCACACCATAAAGTTATATCCTGTTGACTTGTGTTAAACAAAAGTTCATCCATATATTGACCCAGATAGAGCAAGAAATATCTTTAAAAAAAGAGAGACGGCTTAAGAGGTACTAGAATATGAATATTCATACTCTTTTGTGGTTCAATAAGAAGTAAAAAAATAAAAAGTAACCTCGCATGCAATTGCCCCTTTTTCTCACCTTTTTTCATTTTGTTGAAAAGTAGGGTTGGGTTATTGGGTGACGCTTATGAAAATATTAAATTTCCAAAACGAACAAGAAAAGGATCATTCTCTATTACATTAATTTGCTATGGTATGAATAGAGGCCCCGGGACATCGATTGGCGGTAGTAGTGCTTGTAAATAGTGGTTCCTTAAATTTGCGAGAAAATATGGCAGCAGGGGCCCGCCATATAAACATGTGCACATTTTTGACCAATCAGAAATTACCATTTATTCATTCTTTATCATTACCTAGAAGTAGGTAAAAAACCACCGCATTCAGCTACGTCGAAAAATCTCTGTAAGGATCATTTAAATGCGGATTGTTGATGTACCAGTAAAGAAACAGATAGGTACTGCATAAAGTTTATCAAGAGTAACATTACTATGGTTTCTTTGGAAAAAAATATAAGTCAGGAAAGAAATTGACTTAGTTACTTGCTTTTGAAAGAGAATAAAGCAGTATTCAACAGAGATTGTTGGATATTTCAAGAAGTGTAAGCATTGTGAAATGAGGACTTCAAAAGACAGTATTTAGCATTTTACAATTTACAAAAAAAGACATTTTTTCGTCACAAAGCACATTTACTCTGTGTCATTTTCACGGAGTTTACAGTTTATATTGTTGTTTGTGTTTGGGATAACAAGTTTAAAATCACGTACCGTGACGAGATAATTTAAAAACCCAACACAAAAATGTTTATGTTAATCTGACTACGGTTCTAGGCTTTAAACCTGTATTCCCAAAAACAAGCAATAGTATAAAGTGTTAATGAAAGGTATATCATGTTAGATTTGTACTTATAGTTCTCACACGAAAAACATTTCACTATCAGTTTATATTATTGTTTGTTAAAGTCACGTACCGTGACGAGATAATGTATAAACCAAACTCGATCATTTTTATATTATCTCGTCACAGTTCGTGGTTTTAAACCTGTATTCCAAAAAACAAACATTAATATGAGAACTGTGAATGAAGAATTATCAAGTAAAAGTTATATCTGGACTTCAAAAAAAAAAAAAAACTCTATCGCTTTGTACTATATACATGAGAGAAAACTAAAGAAGTGATATTCATCTGACATCTTGTGTATTTTTACTTCAGTATTTCCGTCTCGTCAGTAGTCCGTTTGGCTTTGTCCAGTGGTGATATCTGTAACAGTATAGATCTACGTGTTGTTTGATTCTGTTAAATTAATGAGCCATGCTCTGTGAAAAGGAGGCTTAATTCATCTGCAAAAAAGTATTGACTCAGGTCAGCCTGCGCAGTCCGCGCAGGCTGACCTGAACCGACACTTTTTCCTTTGGCAAATTTTCTGCATGTTAAAAGACTAGTTCACCTCATTATTTAGTCCGTTGATAGACAAAATGGATTTTACGTCTTTATAATTATGTGATGACTTGGTTAATATAATGCATCACGGAGATGCATTAAACCCCATTTTGCCAGAGCATGGCTAATTTATATTACATCACCTTCCTATTTAACTCTTTACCAGGCGACATAATTTGAGACTTTTTATATTTTGACTACAATTTAAGACGACGAAGTTCAGTGTGAATCAAATTGTGTGGCACTAGTAGGGCTTTTGGAGGGTAGAAAACCTTACAGAAAGGCTGTTTCTCATTTTACCACATTTTCAAAAACTTCTTTAGGGTCGTGAAAAACGGGCTTGTTTGGTAAAGGGTTAAAATGAAAAATAAAGTCACTTATTCAATATTCATTTTTTTTAAAAATTTATTGTTAGATAAACTATTTATATATTATGTTAACAGATATTGATTTGCTCAAATCCGATATATATGATTATTTACTTCCTGACTAGTCATTACTTAATATACAAAATGATAAATGACCTGGTTTTGTGTTCTTTGAAAAAGAAATGTCACACTCTCAACACTGCTGTATTTCTGTTTATATTTATTGCTGTATAACACCCACATTGAAAATTTTATAAGCTAAATATCTTCTAAACTATTTCTAGACGTAAAGATTGTGTATATTTTACACAGTGATATTAAAATTGGACATACTGACATCTGCATATTTAGCAGTTTCGTAAAAGTGGAGGTTAGTGGGTAAATGAATTTATACCAGAAAAAATATCTAGTCGCAACTTCGTTCTTCATTATTTTTTTCGTATTAAAGTCTACATGTAAGCTTTTTTTTACGTCAATAGAAGTATTTGGAATTGATTTCCTTGGATTTTTCTGACAACATTTAACACATACATTTAAAAACTGTTTTCTTTGTGTGTGTTTTGGTTTTGTCTTGATATACGATATTTGTTAATAATTATACAAAAAACGTAAATATGCTGTTATGACTATATCATATTCATTTCTATAAAGGAATGGTCTTATGATGACCCATTACCATATACGTTAGTTTTAGACTGCAAAAACAGCAAAAAATCTCCAAAAGAGGGAATAAAATGTCTTATTGTAAAAATACAGGAATAGTATGGGAAAAGGAAAGAGACTTGTTTTAAGCATTGCCCTTCCTCAAACCTTGTTTTCAATAGCTTTTCTCTGCAAGGACTTAAAAATGAGTGGCGTTCTGTCAAAAGGGAGTTGAATGCATCTCTGTGATCATTATACCATGCAAGGCATCATATAATTACGAGTCTATAAAATCAATTTGTGTAACATTCGACCTAATCATGAGGTAGACTGGTCCCTGGACATGCAGAAAACTGACAATAGCAAAAGGTATCGACCCAGGTCAGCCTGCGCAGACTCCGCAGGCTGACCTGAGTCGATACTTTTTGCAGATGTATTTAACCCACTTCACAGAGCATAACTCAGATGTATATGTTCAGTTATATGTTGAACAGTTGCATACATACTTTTTTTTTCTGAATGGCAGCAAATATTCTACTTTGTCCATCTAACACATTCCAGTAAATGACGACTGAGTTAAAGTGAGCTAACTCGTTTTTTGCAATGAAAGGCAGCATTGTAACTTGATTTTTACAAACAATTTAAACTGTTTTGAATATACCTGCAGCCTTACTTTGTGAAATTTGTCCGTAAAAAGATCTATATATTCCAAATCATTTTCTGTCATCACTCATCACGTTTGCTCCATATATAATGAACTGTGAGTTACAAGCGATTATTGCTTATAAACTTTTACTTATAACTTGTATTAAATTGAGTGTGTTAAATTGTCACTTCTCTGATCAAAGGCTGATATTATCCCATTTTTTTTACATGTCTTCAGCGAAATGAAGGGTACAGAATTTGTACACGTCAGGCTTTACAGTAAAGATAGCTTTTTAACCCCTCAAGTTCTTTGTAAATGGAGCAAACGTCAGGTTTAAAAACGTCATCTTTTACATAAGATTTTTACTGTGTGTTGTAACAAGTGGTAGCTAATAACGTCACAAGTTGAGAAAATGTTCCTATACCTGGGATATATTCAACAACCATCCTAATTTGCATTTGAGTCAGATGCAGAATTTTGACAGCAACAAAAACTCTGATCGCCTGAACTGAGTGATTAAGCCAGTGTGAGTTAGGCCCATCAGAAATTTTGTTACTGTAAAACGGATTGTATAAAAACTAGGCTTAGAAATGAGCGGCACTGATGTAAAGAGATGTATTGAACCAGGATGAATCTAGGACGCATTGAACCAAGCATGTTATAAGTACGGATCAATAAAATCAATTAGTCTCACAAGCGGGAGAGTAATGAGATAGATTTGTCCTTGGACATTCAGAAAATTGACCCAGGTCGAGCTGCACTTACTGCACAGGCTGACCAGGGTCCATTCTTTTTGCACATACATTAAACCCCCTTTCGAAAGGTTGTTGAATACAGGCTCTGGTACTAATGTTTTTATTATGTACTGTCACGACTATTTTAATGTATTCTTACTTTTTAGCCTTTTAATTTAAATGCTAGCTGCAAACATAACCAAAATTATAAGAAGCGACACAAAACATAGGAGAAAAATTAGAAGGAAAGAAATTTACACCTTTCTGAGTGAAAGGAAAAACATCGCTTACGTTTTACTCTTTCTTTTCTACAACAACATTTGATAATGAACATGATAATTTGAAGAAGAAAAAAAATGCATTAGCAGCTGTCTGAAGGTAAACATACACTGTAAAAGTTATACAGTAAGAACTACTGCTGCACTTTTTTCTTAGTCCGTTCCATCATATATTTCAAATTATGCAATGTCTTTGAACAATTGTTTAAAATTTAAAAGTCACACTGTAGATATCAAACATCCTGATTTAAAATGTTATATTCTATTCTAACATGACACATGAATTCGGCTCTATAAACACCATGCAAAGAAAGAGTGGTAGAATCTACGTCATTCTATATAGAGTGACGACATTCTGTATAAAGTAAGTAACTTATTTAATGGAATATAATCTGCATCCGCGTTTTTACACTAAGTGTGAACTTGTTTTCCTTTCATTAAGAGTTGGTCATGTCAGAATCGAAATAATCTTCTTTCTATCGTGTTTTATCGTTCAATAAACCACATTGTGAGTTATGAGGCGCAATAAATAAACCACTCGGGCTATCGCCCTTGTGGAATTTTTATTGTGCCTCATAACTCACAACTGTGGTTTATTGAACGATAAACCACGATAGAAAGAAGATTATTTCTTAATTCTCCTGTAATGTGTATATTTTATCACGTTATCCGTGTCTCGCTAACGCTTATCCTGCGAAATAAATGAAATGAAACTTTCAAGATAATGATAGAAACTGCAATAATAGTAGTTCAATTTATTTTTTGTGGGGCAAACATCTCGTTATCGGACAGTGTAGTCTGATCTTGATCTTCACTGTCCACAAAAGGTCAGTGAGGCGCGCTTAGCAGTCTAAGGGTTAAACATATTTTGATTTAATGAAATTTTGTTTCTAAGTACATTATAACTTGTAGGTCTCTTATTTATAAAACTTATAGAACATTAACAGATCCAATTCATCATCCAATCTAAGTAATGTTCTTAGCCCGAGTTGCGTACCAGAAAGTAACACTCCCTGACTTGCTACATCATATGGTTTAGCTTATCAGAAATTCGTCGTTATTGAATTTAAGCACATTTTTTGAGAATTATCCTAGGAATTTAACTTTTAACTCTGGGAAAGCGGCCCGAGGCGTATTACAAACGTTAGTATTATAGAGCAGTATTATCTTTTGTATATTCCCGTAAGTTTCTTTTGCAGCGTAGAAACGTTGGTTTCTGAGAAACAAGAAATAGCTTTAAAAAAAGATACACGGCGTAAGTTTGCCAGCAAGTGGACAAAGGTCCTTAAAATAAACATGTCTACATTTTTGACCAACCACAAATTTCTATTTAGTCATTTGTTATCAATACCAAAAAGTAGGTCAAAAGGCAACACATTCAGCTACGCCGAAGAATAACATGGATACCATTTTTGAACGATACTTTGTTTACCTAGAGATTTACTCTGACATATTATGTGCAATTAGTTTTTTTTTCCAGTTTTCAAAAAAAAGTGTTTTTTTTGCGAACTAATAGTGAGATAAGTATTTTTTTCGATGTTATTGTCGAGGAATTTTCGTTCCATTTTCTGTTTCAAAGATGTAAATACGTTAAAAGGTTAGTTAGTTTTCTTTTTGACTGTGGAAAAATACTTACAGGGCATAGTGCAATCTTTAACGGTTGGTAAACCCGATAGTTATTATATGAAACATTGTTTTACGAGTGGAAAGTTCAGCTGAGATTCACTGTAAGAAATTTTGCTAATAATTCTGGTAATAAAAAAGTGTTGGTTATCTAGGCAGGCATGCTAGCTAACTACACTTAATGACAGGCGCTCATTGGCTCATTGGCTTTATTCAGTTCAGAATTCGAAAAGTGTGTGGTTTTTTTTTGTGTGTGTGTTTTTTTTAGGTGGTTAAAAAAAAAAGAGAGAAACTGGATATGTCAAGGTTTTTTAAATATGTTTTTCTGTTCAATTTTTAAATGCTTTAGGTTATTATGACAGCGCAGTTTCGAAAATATCAAATGAGAGAATCTTACGTGAAGTACATATATATATATATATGTATGTATGTCACCTCTTTACTCAAAACTTCTTAAACGCTTTCCGTCTATTGTGGATATGTGAGTTTTAGACTGTGATAAATGTTTGACAGTATTGTTCCGATGTGTAACCCTGTTTACTCAAAAGAAACAAGTCCTGATTTACGTCTGATAAAAATTGACAACGAAAGCGTACTACTTATGAAGGGCTACCGATTTATTATTTCTAGTAGAGTAGGTATGAAATAACATTTACAGAAATCTAACAAACGCTATTATAAGTATGTCTAAATTAGTTCTACCATTTACAAAATATTCCGATTTGTCTAATAGTTTTTTTTCTGTATCAGTTTGATCGACTTTAGTCTATATACAAGTGGACTGTATCGTCGTTGAAGTAGTATACACTGGACGTTGACACGATTCATCTATATAAGCAAAAAAGAATTATACATTAACAGAGAATGGTTTTAATTGTTTGTTTTATAAAAAATATTGTAAACGAATTTTTTGAGACATAAACTTTTATCAATATGATATATTTCAGTGCAATTTAATTCTTGCTTTGCCTGAAGTACAAATGGTTATACTGTTACGAACATGAAAGTTCGCAACAAATGCATAGCTCAAATACAAACCGCACCCGGCGGGATTTGAACCCGTGCGGACAAATATCCTCGTTTTTCGAGGTTTAAAAGACCAATACCATAACCACTGAGCCAAAGAGAATTCTCTCTGACGCAGTTGTTAGATATTGATTTTATACGGGAAAGCTATGCAGTAGGGAAAGAGTGATCTCCCGTAACAATACCCTAACTACGTGACAGACTTAAGTCGTTCAGTACCATCTCATTTTTAAATTAAAGGACTATAATTGTCACTGACAATTTTTGTATATTAGTTGAGTCCACAATCTTTGAATATAACGACGGGTGATTTAATATTTCAGTATAATGGATATAATTTCACTATATGTAGAATGAAAAGAATTGACAGAAATACTTATATATACCTACCTATAATACGTGCGGTCTTTCACCTAAGATACTGACTTTTTCACCATCAAAAATGAAAGACTAAACACATCAGTAAATAAATAAGGAATCCTGTTTTATGAAAATGTGAAAAATTGTTGGGCCAGTATTTTCGTGATGTAGTGCTTTTCACGCGTTGTAAATGAGGCAAGCAGTGCGTATCAATGTTTTAAAAAATACATGTGTAATGAACTTTGCCGCTTTCTCTCTGTCCCTACGACATGCATTATGACAACTTAATCATTTCCAATCTCCATGATGTGATGACTTATCTTGTTGTTTTTCTTCGCAAATTTTTTAAGAGGTCTCAATAAGCATAGTTTAATTATTACTCCCTTCAGTTTCTAAAGTAGGGTTCAACGATTGATTGACTTGCACAGCAAGAAATAGATTGTGAGCGGAGAGGCTAACATAGGAGTCGACAGTGAAGAAGACATTTGACGTTTTTTTTTTTAAAGAGGCGTGCATGAAAAACAAATGATTAATATTTCAGAGAGGTACAATATGACTCATTTAAGTGACAAACCTGAAAAATCCTAACGACACATTGGTTGTTGTATTTCGGATATATGAATCAAGATCAGACTATTTAAAAGCTCTGTATTGAACGACATATTGTGACATTAACTACTTTGTAATATCATGGTCTGTTTGTTGGCTGACATAATCATTTACATGTGTTAATTCCAGTCTTACAAATATAGCATTCGCTTTATGAGTAAATGTATTTGTGCCAAGCTCTTGCAAAATGGGGCTTAATGCATCTACATAAAGTTCGTCTGGTCCAACAACCGACTAGATCATGAGGTAATATGGTACCTTGACATGCAGAAATTTACACATAGCAAAAAGTTTCGACTCATGTCAGCCTGCGCGGACTGCGCAGGCTGATATGGGTCGATACTTTTTGCAAATGCATTAAACCCCCTTTTCACATAGCATTGCTAATTAATGTGAGCTTTTTTAAATGAAATGCAGTTGTCATGAGTTTCTTCTTTATTACATTACGTTTTTGTTTTAAATAGATATCGTTGTATTTGTCCCTTTGTTTCTATTTTAAACCTTTCCGTAATTGTCTTCGCAGACTGTGCAATAGACTGCAAAAAATGTGGAGTCTGATTCTGATTTAAAACTGTCCGAGAGTTTTTTGAGATATTTGAACAAACATGTATGTAGATGTTGGATCGTTTCAGTATTTACCGACTGAAAAAGTCCATTGGCTTATTTGTTATTGAGGTAGGGTCTGTTTTCATCAATCAGTAGAAATAGCATTCTTAGATTTGAATGAAGAAATGACAGAATTTCTTACTGCCTCAGTCATTTGGTATAGCTTATCAGAAATTGCGTTCTCTTGAAACATAAGATTTTTTTTAATAAGAAGAATGTTATGTAGAATGATGGGAGAAATCGGCCCCTATTAACGTTTTCTGTATCTTAATTTTTTATTTGTGTATTCTTGAAGACTATATATGGTTTACTGTATGAACTTACGGTAAACAGTCATGAGTTCCTATACGAGTAACTTGTATAATACACCCCTTTTTCATTTTTCTTGTAGTGTATACATTTATATATGATAATGTCTACACTATGTGTATGACTGAGTCTGTATGTTGATTTCTTTTCATTACGTTGTATATATGAGAAACTGTAATGATGAATGATATGTGTACAGTTTTGTAAATAAACGTATTTGTGAAGTAACGGGAATTTTGTAATTTAAGTTTACAGGAACATGTGAATGAGCCGTGCTTTGGTAAAAGGAGGCTTAATGCATCTCCGTGATGCATTGTACCTAGCAAGTCATCACAGTATGATACATCCCTAAACTCCGTTTTGAATAACAACCTACTGAATCATGAGGTACACTGGTACTTGGACATGCAGAAAATTAACAAATAGCGAAAAAGTTTCGGCCAAGGTCAGCCTGCGCAGATGCATTAACCTCCCTATTCACAGAGAATGGCTCATATCTATGAGAAAGAATACGGGCTCGTATCTCAGTATTCAAACTACATAGAAAGCGGCAAAAGTTTACGTGGCACAGTAGTCAGACATGTTCTGGAACTTAACACTTAACTCTACCACATGACAAAATACATTTTGTCATGTGGTAAAGAGTTAAGTGTTAAGTGCAAAGGAGAAAATGCTGTTTTCTCCTTTTCCCACTATGTTTTTAAAAGACTTCTTCCCAAGGGTCGTTCAAACTCAGAATTGTGCGGTAAAGGGTTAAACTGCTTGATAAATGCAGGAGTCCTTTTCTAAAAACCCTGACAGGATCATACAGCTACGCAGTTTCAACTTGATACAAAATGTCTGCAACACGTGCCATGAGAAGCTTTAGGGTAAACTGAAACCCCAGGCAACCGACAGAAAGATCACTTGAATGAGATAACCTCGCCAAGTGATATGAGGCAGGACAATCTCACGGCATATCTATGTTCAAGAATGTCGGAGCGACACGCTTTTCTTGACAAATCTAAAATCCAGCGTGTCGATATATTCGTATACAAGAACTCTTGATATAGCTTTATGAGCCATGTTCTGTAAACGGGGTCCTAATGTATCTCTGGGATGCATCATGTCAAGCAAGTCATCACATAATTATGAATCCATAACATCTATTTTGTCTAACCACAGATTTCATCATGAAGTAGAATTGTCCTTGAACATGCTTAAAATTTTACAATAGCCAGATGTAATATCTATATCAGGAGAGGGATGGGGAGTTCGAGGAGTACGATCCTTGTCATTTCCCTGTCACAGAGTGATTGAAATGCAATCGTTTACTGCGTGAAAATATTTCCGGAGGGGAACGGGAAGTATGAATGATGCTACTTAAGACTTACCGTAATCTAATAGTTTATCACAGTAACAGTAAAAGATCAGTTTCGAATGGATTTTATTGATTCTAAGAAGTTACATAACTACAAACAAAAGCTGATAGTTAACAGAAAGGACATTGTTTAGTTGTGTGACTGTAGTCGATAATGTACCAAAATCACGTTTAGATGTTTTAACTCTTTATCAAACGATAAAATTTTACACTTGTCCAAAATGAAAGAATTTGCAGACGACAAATTGAAATTATACTGAAACATGAAATTTGTCTTCCATAGAATAGAAAACGTCGTTGGAAAAAGGAGAAAATGCTGGTATCGGCATTTTCTCCTTTTCCCACAAAGTTTTCAAAAGCCGTCTTCTTCAGGCTCGTTAAAAGTCGGGATTCAGTTGTAAAAGGTTAATTAGAGCTTTAACGGTGAATAACTACAATCCATTTTACATTGTTTTAAATATGTAAATGAACCCTTTATGACCTCTGCGATATTGTGGCATATTTACTATTTGTAGAGTTGATAGTTCTCCTTTCTCCTTAAGATCTGCACTGACGTGTATCAGACCGACGTTTTCTTCTAAATCTCGAACAGTTATAAAAATCAATCCACCTGAAAAAAAGCACGAAGTTCTGACACTCTCGAGATGTATCGTGCAACCTCGAATCGTCAAAAATGAGATTTTAATCACTAGGCCGCATGACAAATAATGGCAGATACTATCTCGATCATTTTTGTAATTTAAACACTTTCAGAAATATCGTGGAGATGTAGAGCTTACACGCGCAGGTGGCCTATAGTGGCGAACCATGTAAAACATGTATATTCCTTATTTGAAGTTGATTTTAGTTTTTAACAAAACTACTCTTACATCCAAACAAATAATAAAAAAATATCTAACGTACCAATTTGACAAAAATATAAATTGAATCATTTGTTGCGTCAGGATTACAGGTACGCATATGTACGCGAAAGCATATCACTGGCCTGGGAAAATCTTCAATGGCTGGTTTGGACAACCTTTTAAGATTTGTTTTCATGCGTGAAAAAGTATGTTTTCGTGTAAGAGAAAATGACAAATAGATAAGAAAATTAAGGAACTAAAATATGTTCTCTGCTCCAGCTCTCCCACAATGTTTCTATATACCCTTTCGAAGACGAATCCTACAATATGACCTGCGTTTTAGGTACCGTTCGAAAATGTTTTACAACTTAACAAATCTGATATTTCAGCGTTTGGTTGAGGTTCGATAGGGCCTATTCATTTACTCTACCTGGTTTGAGAATTCGCCTAACCTCTACCAGGGCTTCTGCTGGTATATAGTTACCTCCAAAACATGCAGAGGCAGCAGCACAATTATAAGTTCCTGAAATAATTAGTATTTAAATTAAATTTAGGCAGCTAAGAATGACTCAAGACATTTGCGGACAACGTAGATCAAGATAAGAGTGCACAGCAGATGCAGGCTGATCTCAGAACCTCGCTGTCGGATGAGGAGACATCTTCCCCTCAAAATAACTTTGACATAGCAAGATTTGGCTTCTTACTATCGGCTTAAAATTTCATTTCACTTATCTATCAGCTAAAGAGTTGAACTTAATTGTGTTGATGGGAAGATTACTATCCCTGAAGAGATCTATATGTATATCAGCTCTCGTCGAGCGAATCGCCTCAGGCAATAGAAGACAATTGAGATAGAATGTGACGGGCTTACTTAAAGTTTTGCAAAACTTCACTTGTGGACCTTATTTCTATGCATCACATTTTGGGTCTACTTCTTGTAAACACTTATGTAGCCATTACAGCACTCAGTACAACTTACTTTGATTTGATGGACAGTGTAAATGAAGATCATGTTGTTTTCGGTCAGTATTAAACGCATGTAGGCTGATCTTCATAGTTTAGTTTATACTGCCCTTTGTGGGGTCATGTTGGGTTCAGTGATTAGGGAAGAGATTTCATATTCTGATGGTCTTGGGCTCGTTTATCATTTCCCCAACTGGGTTTGGTGGGACTGCCTATTGGATTGGCACTTTAGAGTGTCTGACTTAAAAAAGAGATGATTAAATTGGATGCTTTAAATTACGTCTCAGATAACAGAAAAATCGTGTTATCGAATTTCACACACACAAAAGTCATTGTTTGAAGAAGTGCATATTTTTTCCTTTTTTCCCCGTTCACTAATCGTAAAAACGTAAGGAATACTGTCAATAGTTTTGTTAAATCAGCAGCAATATAGGTAATATTATTTGAAAGGTGGCAGTGTCGACACAATATTTCAAAGCAACAGTGGTTCATTACAATGTTCTATGTTTTAATATTTGTACTTTCTTTTTGGCAATCTCATCTAATAACATGCATAAAAAGGACCACTGACCATGCCCATTGCTTTGATCATCGACCCTGACAGTCAAATTTGTCATCCGCGCTTGGATTCGTTGCGTCCAATTAACTTCTCCAATATAATGCTTATATAAAAAGAAAGATAAGTAGTAATAGCTGCACTACATTGATAACAGCGGTTTAACATAAGAAAATAATTCAATATTAGTTTTTTTCATGAACATTGGCGAGTTCTGATTGGCTGAAATTTTTTTTTCATAGCTCCATGAAAAAAAAAAATCAGCAGTGCCGGCACTACTGTTGCAGTCAAACTAATGTAAACAAACATGTATACGAGATTTCATGTTTTTCGTTCTGATTTTATATAGAGTCCGAAGTTCAAATTGCTAGCTGAATTTATTTTTTCGGAATACTAAAAAAAATGCAACAGTAAATTCAAAGAGAGATCTGTAAACTCATTGTTTCTCTGCTGGTTTTAAACAATCTTATTTTCAACTTAATTCTAGCGTATTGAACTTCTAATAATAAATCCACTCAATCTGCAAATGTTCAATACTATAATGACGTCATGAATTACTCCATTTTACGTCATGAAGGAGTAGTTTTACCGCGCTATGAAATATCAATGAAAAGGACAGTAAATAAATACGCAATGTTGGATTTACAAAAAAAGAGCAGTTAGAATTATTTAAGTGCATATTTGTTGTCTGTGATATTGAATAATAAGGAATGAAGATAATTGTTTTTGTTTTCATGGCGGTATGAAAAAAAAACCTAATCACACTTTTGTATGAAACCGCTTCGCGGTTTCGCGGTTTCATACAGTGTGATTAGGTTTTTTTTCATACCTCCAGGAAAACAAAAAAAAAAAAAAATCTCTTCATTCCTTAAATAGATATTTGTTAAAATTTTATGTAAGATTTAGAAATTGGTCATTTAGTAACAAGTTAATTTGTTGTTTCGAGTGTGGCAAATATTTTTTCAAGGACAGAACCCGATTTTGCATAAACACAAACATATTTTTCTAATATGCTTGACACAGCTATTTTTTCCCTCTTCGGTTTAATGTTTCTTTTAGAGGGATAATGCCTTAGCTGTGTGTACTGTAGGTCAAGGTCATCCAAAATGGCGGAAGTTAAGGTTTCATCTCAACCTCACGAAGGGCGGTAGACTTGCGGTTTATACTACTGAATAATCGTTAGATTCTGTAACTTGCATACCTACCCATAGTATCAAGAAATCGGCACAGAATAAAGTTTATACATATTTTTATGAAAAAAAAATACAGGCGCAAAGGCTCACAATCAGTAATTTTGCAACATTAAAATATCACATTGAATTTGAAACATTTGTATCTTCCCTTCAAATTTTTTCTCTAATGTATGTAAGTATTGTCTATAATTTACAGTTAATTTATGTATTAATTGATAATTTATTAGTAGATAGTAAAATGGTAATCCTAACGATTTTTAAAATTTTTTAATTTTTTTGATTAAATTTTTTATAAAATAAGCCAGAATGTCCATACAATTTTTTTAACTTCCTAATTTTTTTAATTTTTTGATTAAATTTTTATAAAATAAACCAGAATGACCATACGATTTTTTTATTGTTTGTATAAAATTTATTTCCTCATAATTCTAAAGAAAATAAATTTCCCATAATCATTATCCCACTAACCAACGCATCGATTAACAATTGTGTCCACTAACCAACGCATCAACTAATATATATCATGGCCCCCATGTGTCAACGCAAGATAAGTCTATGCATGAGGGACTATATAATTACTATATCCATTTTACCATAAATTCAAAAATAAAGAAGTGGATAAAATTTTTTGAATTTTTTAGATTTTAAGTTATAAATTAATTCAAAATGAGTGTGCTAGATAGATTTAAAGATTATAAAATTATACAAAACCTAACAAGAGTTCTTGAAAATAAACATCGTTTAGAGAGAATATATTTAGAAAATAAAAAATTAAATATAACTTTAAATCATAATTTACTAAATTCACAAATGTCTGACCCAATTGTTATATTAAAGAAATTAATACCATACAATTATTACTTACATAGTAAACAAAAGTTGGTTGAATCTGATTTTACCACAACTATTTTTATGGTTTGGCCAGACCAATGCCTTTTTAATGAAGACATTAATCGACAAAAAGGTAAAAATATGTATACTATCATTGAAATACCATTTTGTAGAAGTAATAATTTCATTGGTGATTATAAAGATGCTTTGTTGGAAATAGTGGAAGATAAAGATAGAGAACCGGTTCCAACTAATATAATAATATATCCTATAACAACATTTAGAAATGATATTTCCCCTCCTGGATATGAAGATACTTTTGCAGATTATAGAAAGTCATATAATGAAGAAGGTATAAGTCAGGGTTATATAGAGTTTTATGATTATTTTTGGGTTGGATTAGAAACTCTTACTAAAGTAAATAATTCAACATTAGGTTATACACAAATAGGAGAACCTCAAGAATTGGACCCTAAAACAAAACAAAAAATATTTCCAGAAGATAAATGGTGCATATCTTATATAGATAAACCTGATATAGCATTGTAATTGCGGCCATATACCAATCTGTGAAAAAAATGTAATAAGCTTATAACTAATATATGCCTAATATGTAGAACATAATCTTTTGGTAAAAGAAAAATTTTTTGAAAAGTTTTAAGTAAAATAAATTATAAAAAATAAGTATGAGCGCCTTACATACAAATGAAGTTTTTTACGACGTACTTGATAGAATGCCTCCTAAACAAAAAGTTAAAGTGTTAAAAAGATTGACCTCTAAAGAATTAACAAAATTAAAAAAACATATTAAAACTAAATATAATGAAATACCTATTTTGGACATTCCAGGGAAAAAAATATATTTCCCAAATATCCGCCATAAGGATTATTGTACCGCATTGAAAAAAGCTGCCCCTGTTATATATTATTGCTATAGTAAAGAAATGGGTAATTATAGTAATACAGATCGCACAGCTATGTGGGTTGGACTTTATGATAATAAAAATGAACAAAGAAAAAGAGTTGGTCCTTATTGGTTTAATACTATTCAAGGACTCGAAAAATATTTAACTTATCATGAAAATCAAATAGATTTTTGTGTAAATATTTTTTTTGAACTTAAACCTGAAGTATTAAGAGGGTTTAAAAGAAGAAGAAATATGAAATATTTTAACTATCTTTCACCTTGTATAGAATTTAGTGGTAGATTTGATAATTTATACGGGGACCCTGATGTAAATAAAGCATTGGAGAAAGTAAAAGAATTATCGAACTTGATAATCCTATCTAATTATGTTAAAAGTTATAGAGATGACGCTACACTCGTTAAAATTACTGATCCATTTGGTAAAGTAACTTTAATTGATGGAAGTGCCTTTGATGATTCTTTTTTTGATTTAAGAGATAAAGGTGATTATGAAATAATTTTCTTAGAACCTAAAACAGATCAACCTAAAAATAAAAAACAAAAAACATTTTCAGAAGATAAATGTTGCATATGTACTATTAATAATCCAAATATAACATTCACTAATTGCGGACATCTATGTATATGCGAGGAATGTGATAAAATACACCCCTTAAGTAGATGCCCTATATGTAGACAGTAATTTTTGTAAAATATTTAAAAATGACTAAATAAATATATAATATATTTTTTTATAATATATTATATATATTTACAAGTCTAATTCTATCAAAATAGATATGTAACCGTGTGTTACTTCACGGTTATCTGTTCTCGAAATAAAGTTTATTATGTCGCATTGATTTACCTCCAACGCCCTTGGGAAAATCGTACAGCTACAAATTTCGTCCGCTTTTTTAATAATAGTGTAATCAACCTGTTCATTTCCGTTTACCGTTATATTAACTTTTACCTCTTCTGGTACATTACGATCTCTTTTAACGATCGTTAAAGTTCCTCTTATAATTCTACCTGACACATTCATACAATAACCCCCTAAACCGTGTCTTTTACCCGAATTACCATTACCGAATGAAAACTCATAATTACCGTTTAAAATTGATCCCTGTTCTTCAGCCCACACGGTTATAACAGGTTTTGGCTTATATGCTCTGAAGAAACGCTCCATATATTCTCTAGTGACAGCATCTTTTTCATTTCTTGGGTCCGCTATATTATATATTCTTAAATTATTCATATCAATATTTTGGTTTACTGATAGTTCCCCATTCGCTTTCATTGAGAAAGATTTATACATAGCACCTTGGCCACCTCTAATATTTTTAACAAGATCATCAACATAACCTTTAGTGGTAACCGCATCTTGGGATGTGGGGCTTGATAATCCAGTAATCTGGTTACCATTCATATCTATTCCACCATCTATTGAATAGGACCCATCTCGTTTTTTCGTTAAAGCTTTTTCACCCGCGGTAGCTCTCTCAATACTACTATCCACGTAAAACTTATTAGAGGCTTGGTCGTGTCTCGTGGGGGTTCCGAGATTGTTAATTACTCGTCCTCCCATTGAGATTGCATCATCTGCCTCATACCACCTCCCGTCTTTATAAACAAAGGCTCTATCAACATTATCCACATAATTTTTAGTAGCAGCTTCACCCGGTTCTTTTGGGTCCTTAACATTTCTTATCGGATTAAAACCCATATTTAAATATCCAGTAAAGTGGTATCCACCGTTTTCATTCAACAACCCTGAGTTAGCGTCAACATAATCCTTAGTTGCAACATCATGAGAATTTACTGGATTACTAACCCTCGTTAATGTATTGCCATTCATGTCTATGGAACCGGTAACAACAGTTGTTCCATCTTTACGTAAAGAATTATTATTTATGTAAGCGAGTGACACACCATCACCGCTTGTTTCACCATCATCTTTCATTCTTCCGAATTTGTCAACAGGCATTCTTTTTATATAGTACTAAAAAAGTTCATTTAAAACATTTTGAAACCGGTTACCTCTAGATAACTCTTTTAGAATGTACAAACATAAATGACCGCAAAATACTTGCCCAGCTTGTTGTAATTGGTCAGTATTGTACTGTATTGGACTTTTTAAATAATCTCGAATTTCAATAGGTGGTTGTATACCATAACTATCGAAATAAATTTTAGTTTTACCATTTTTATACCAAGCGACCCAATGTGTACCAGGCCCATCACTTTTATCAAAGTTTACTATACCACATTCTTTTTTACTCGGTTTTCTCGGTAGTGAGTCTAGTACAAAAACTCCTCTAAAATAAGGAATCTTTAATTTTTTTACGGCACCCTCTAATTCGAAATTGTTCAACGGTTTATTCGGTAAAATTACGTTTTCAATCGAAATATTTGACATTTTTTTTATAGTTAAATATTTCTAATATCTTTATTGTCAACCCACGAATTAAATTCATCAGGATAACCTTTCCACTTTACGAGAGATTTCTTTTTTCCTTTTTTAATAACCTTTTCTATCCTATACACCTCTTGACTGGTTTTCTGCAGTTCAGGTTCATAAAAGGTACCTTGTATTTCTTCTCCATTAAAATCTTTAATTTTATATGTTATAGGTGATGTATGTTTAACCTCAGAAACTGTAAAAACCTCCTCAGTCCATCTTGTTGTATAACCTTTCTCAAAAGTCTTTTTCTTTTTAGTTATCCTTACTTTGTCTCCAACAGAGAAATTAGGATTAGAGTCTCTTATTTCAAGATTATCAGGGTAAAGATTTCTCCAAACTCTCGTTTCATTTTCTTTTTTACTAGCGTCTACCGGAGTCATCTTAATAGATGAATGCCTTGTATTATTATATTCTTTAACTAAATCCTGTAGCACATTGATGTAAACGTTTGTAGAGTTAGCGGAGAAATACTTCCACATTTTTTCTTTCATTGTTCTAATCCATCTCTCAACCACACTAGATTTTTCCTCATTTTCAGTAGAATATAATTCAACCAAGTCTTTTACATCTTTGTTATAAAACTCTTTACCCTTATCCACCCACATTTTTTCAGGTTTTCTCTCCTTAAAAATACTTTTTAATGCTATAGCAACAGATTTTCCTGTTTTGTCTTTTAATGGCACCAGATATCCATATTTAGAAAAGATATCAATGACAGCGAGAAGGTATTTAACACCACGATTAAACTTAGAAAATGCTTGCATGTCTACTAAATCCGCAGCCCATATCCTATCTATACCGTTTACTCTAACTCTCCTTTTCTTAAAATTTCTTTTTACAGGTTTATGTAATTCTTCCGCTAAATTTTTTTTTTTACTCCCATTCCAAATTTCATCTTAGTTCCAATGAGTCTACTTACCAAACCTCTTTCCATTTTTTCTCTAATACTAGGATTGTAAATACCTTCTAACTCCGTTAACATATTCTTATCACACACTGCGTTTCTTGTAGCAGTATCATTGTGTTGAAGATAGCAAACATCATGATTATAAGCGGCTTTATCAACACGGTTTATAGGTTTACTCCATTCCTTCGGTGTTAAATCTGGATTGAGTCTTTTATTTAGTTTGGTACCTGGCCCCGTAAAGTTGTGCCCTGGTAGATGCATTTCAACGGGTAAATTATTTATAAATTTGTTTAATATACTACTCCCGGTGGTTTTTTTTTTATAAATTGTGATTTAGTTATTCCACAAATAACACATTTCCCCTGCATCATATTTCTTCCATTTCTAGAAACAGAATATTTTATATCACTCGTATCAGTATGTTTTTTACATTTAACGCAATACATCTTATTTTATATATAAAAAATAAAAGTATTTAAATAAAAATGGATATTATGAACTTATCATGGAATGAAGTAGTATCAAAGAGATTTAATCACCCCCTTTTACCAAGAAGTATTAGGGGTTTAATTGTAGGTAAATCAGGATGTGGTAAAACTACTTTATTGTTAAACCTTTTACTCAGACCGAGATGGCTTGACTATAACGATTTAAATGTTTTTGGAAAAAGTCTTTTTCAACCAGAATACAAAATACTAAAAAAGGCTTTTGAAGAAAAACTACCAAAAGAATGTATCTTAAGATTGTTTAACATGCGTGATGAGGTACAAAAAGAAAACGCTCCACCAACAGTTTTAGTTGAAGAATGGGCTAAAACGATTAAAGACAAATCGGATATAAATTGCAACTTCTTTGAAAATGGTAGTGATGTACCTGACCCGAGAGAGTTAAACTCAGGAAATAAAAATTTAATGATTTTCGATGATTTACTTTTAGAAAAGCAAAATAAATGTGAGTGTTACTACATTCGAGGAAGGCATAGTAATGTTGACTGTTTTTACCTCTCACAGAATTATTTTAGACTGCCTAGACAAACTATTAGAGAAAACGCTAATTTTATTTGTCTTTTCCAACAAGACCTACAAAACCTTAATCATATTCATAGCGACCATGTAGGTGAAGATATGTCTAAGGAAGAGTTTAGAAAATTTTGTAAAAAGGCATGGGAAAGACCACATGGTTTTGCTATCATTGACTTAACCAGTGGAAAACATAATGGAAAGTATAGAAGCGGTTTTGATGATTTTTACTTACCTGGAATAGTATAAAAAATATTTAAATATTATAAAATGGAAGAACTTTTAGAACAAATTGTAAAAAATACGAGCAACAAAACATCATTTCAAATCATAGTAAGCGACAACAAAACACGTTTTAGAACAAGGTTTAATCCTCCAATTCAACTGGAAAAGGATAAAGTATATGAAATAGCTCTGGTAAACCTTGAAACTTACTACTCTTTTCCAAACATTGATGAAACGAACAACACATTCGTTTATTCTCCAGACAATGGCACCACATGGAATAAAATAAAAATACCTGAAGGAAGTTATGACCTCGTTGACATTAATGATACGATTCGTCAGGAAATGAGAAAAAATGGTCATTACGATAGAGTTAATGAAGAGTATCCTATTAACTTTTCTGCGAACACTAATACCCTAAAGTCTGTTCTTATTATTGATGATGGTTATCAAGTAGATTTTAATCAACCAGGTTCCATCGCTAAAGTATTAGGATTTACTCGAGCTAAATATTCGCAAGGATTTCATGAGTCAGAGAATGTAGTGAACATTCTTAGCATAAATAGTTTGCTCGTTAACATAGATATTATTTCAGGAAGTTATGTTAATGGTTCAACAAAAAATACTATTTACTCTTTTTTCCCAGATGTTGCACCTGGATATAAAATAATTGAGTCACCAGTTAATTTAGTATACTTACCAATAACGCTAGATGAAATACATAACCTAAATGTAAATATTACTGACCAAGATGGTAATTTACTAAATCTTAGAGGTGAAAATTTAACGATTAGGTTTCATATTAGAGAAGCTAGATGAGCTAAATAAAAAAATACTCGTATATAAAATGACAAGTTACACTAATGTTAAAGTAAATATATCTGAAGGGCAAAAGCAAAAACTTCAACATGCTGTTAAAGCTGGTTGCCCAGTAAGTATTCGTTTAGGTCATGAAGATTTACAAGGTAATGATGTTTTAGCAATTACCAATTCACAAGCGAAGAAAATAGCTAAAGCCTATGAGGATGGTGTGGGTATAACTATTAGAATGACTACAAGACAACTTAAACATAACATGAAAATAGAAGGAGGTTTCCTCGGAATGTTAGCCGGGTTGGCTGCTAGAGCTTTACCGATGCTTGCAAAAACCGTTTTACCAGCTTTAGGTGTTGGTGCTCTTTCTGGATTAGCTCAAACAGGTGTTCAAAAAGCTATGGGGTCAGGTCTTTACCTTAAAAAAGGAGGATGTGTTTGTCAAGTTGAAACTGATGGAAGTGGATTATACTTAAAACCATACAAAGGTAAAGGATTAGATTCCGTTGGTGATGGGTTGTATTTAAAGCAAGGAGGAAAAATGTATGATGGAAAAGGACTTTTACTTGGACCTAATAGTCCATTTGCTAATATCCCTATCCTAGGAGCTATATTGTAATATTTAAATATTATTTACAACAAATAAAAAATGGATATTCATAAATTTGGTATAAAACCTAATATTACTACCCAACATAAAACTATATTTTGGAAACCTCATTTAAATGGAGTAAGATATCCTCCCTTAAAGCAAGATTCTCTAAAATGGAAAATATACTCACAACTAACTATCAAGATTCCTCCTAATGATGGTATGAGAGTTCCGTTAGGGTTTGGTTATATAGCTACACGAGGAGTTGTAGTGATATCTATTAGTAATAAATGGAAAGATAGTTTAACCATTTCTAATGGTATACATCTTGATAATGATGTTAATGATATCTTAGTCTATATTTATAATTTCTCACAAAAACCAATCGAAATACCAGAGGGAGAGTTATTCTGCTATCTAAAATATTTGCCATAAAAAAATTATTATATTAATAAAATGGCAGATACAAATCAGGAACACCCTAATAAATTATATCCCCCACTACCCAAAGAACGGGTTACCCCTAACGCCCCACCTAATGAAGATATTGAAATGGAAGTAATGGATAATGGCCATTCTTATAGACTTAAAAAAATATCTGAGGTTTTAGATTTTCTCAAAAAGGAAATAACTGAAAGGGAAAGATTGAATAAGAAATATAGTAGGATGGCTAAAGCAGTTGATAATGTTGAAGGTGGATTGGTTGTTGTTTCATTAGCGTTAGGTGGTGTAGGTGTTGTTTTGCTTTCAACTGTTGCAGCGGCACCCGTTGCTGTAGGTTTGGAAGTTGCTGCTGGTGTAATCGGTCTTTCTTCATTGGTTAGTAAAGTATTTGTTAGGAAAACTACTAATAAAGCTGAAAAACATTTGAAAATTCAAACTCTTGCTGCTGCTAAGCTTAATACTATAGCTAATCATGTATCAAAGGCTTTAATGGATAATCATATATCTGATGATGAGTTTAAGTTGATAATGGATGAAATGAATAAATATGAAGAAATGAAGAGTGAAATAAGAACTAGCTTTAAGAAGAAGGTAACACTTGAAGAAAAGGAAAGTTTGATTGAGAAAGGGAGGGAAGAAGCGAGGGATTCCTTTCGGAGGCTCGTTGAGAAAAACCATGGTGGAAAGCTTCCCTTTTAAATTACCTAAGTTACCAAGTTTTAGATGTAAATGTCAATGTGAAATAGGGGATAATGATGATGAATAAATATATAAGAGCATTATATATTCTCTTATATATTAAAATTGTTGTAAAAACTACGTTAAAAACTATGATAAAAACTACGTTAAAAACTATGATAAAAACTACGTTAAAAAAATATGTTGCTAATTAAAAATGTCATTTCTAAAAATAACTGACCCTGTAAAAAGAGACTTACTTGTAAAAGAGTATCTCAAAACTAAAAAGAATATTCATGATAATCAACTAGCAGAGAGAACAGGTGAACGAGAATTACAAACTGGCCTTTCAAAGTTTTTTAGGCCTATTACAGAAACGCAAAAAGCTACAACAAAGGAGATTACAGAGGGGCTTAAACCTATTAAAGAAGGTATCGAACAGTTACCACAAGCTATTAAACTACCAGAATTTCCAACAATAGAAGCTTATCCCTCTGGAGAAAAACCAATTATTGAGAAAGAGGAATTAGAAGGACATAAAGGCGTATTTGACATTGGGCCACTTGCAAAAGAGTATCTAGGAAAATATCGTGGTAAAGATATTGATAAAATATATGGAATACGTGATGAAGGTGGTAAATTTGTTATTGGTAACAAAACTGTCGTAATTGAGCATGATGATATTCTTCTTGGTACAGATATATATATGGGAACACCTGGTTTTTGGGAGTTAATTGTTGCTAAAAACCCAAGATTAATTTTTACAGATGATGATTTAAGAAATTATCACGATTTAATGAAACGAACCAACATTCTTTATCGAGATAACGACCCAGATGAACGATATCCTAAAAGTTCTAAAGGGGAAAAATGGACTAGAATTCTTAAACCTCTTTGGGTTAGTATGAAAAAGCGTGAAGGAAAAGGAATTGTTATCCCATCTGACCCTAACGCATTACTAGAAAGACTAGACCTGTTGATGGCAAGTAAAGAAGCAGGTAATACAGGTGTAAGAAACGAGTTAGTAAGTATTTGTGATGAATTAAAAAGACAAGGTGTTATAAATTCACACTCTTATAAAAATTTAATGTCTTTACTATAAAAAAGATGATAATCACTAAGAAACACGGATTTAAAACAAGGTATTCATACGGTGGTTCCGGAATCTTTGATAGTATTGCTAACTTTTTAGCGAGGCTTTTTACTAGTAGTGCAGCTAAACAAATTGCGTCTTCTGCCCTTGATGTAGGAAAGAGTGTAGCTAAGGAAGGAGCAAAGAAAGCTTTAGAGGTTGGAAAAAGTGCGGCAGTAGAAGCAGGAAAAAAATTAGTTACGAAAGCCTTAACACCAAAATCGAAGCAAATTTTACAAAAATATAATACAACACCAAAACCTAATGATACTCCTAAAACGCAAAACATTAGCACATTAATAGATGGAAGTGCCATTGCTATTCAAGACTTAGTTAAAAGATTAAACAGTGGAGCGGGTATTAAAACAGTATGAAGAAGAAAAATATAGATAAGTTAAGAAAATTATATTCATTATAAAAAAGAATGTCTATATTAAATTTTAATCGTGTAGATCATAAAAAATACAATAGTGCTACTATTGAAATAACAGGCGCTTCTTTAAACATAGAAGAAGATTGCGATATCCTCGAAATTAATAAAACGAAACATGGTTATAAAAATGCTGTTGTGAAGTTATCTTCTGAAAAGGTAACCAAGATGAAAGAGATTGAGGAAAAGGTGAATAAATATTTAAAAAATCAGGGTATACCTGAAATAACACTTGTATACGGTAATAAAGTTTATCCTAAAGCTAGTCTGGATACTGCAAAAAGCATTAAACTTCGAGGTGTGTTTGTTAATGGTATTAATAAGTCTTTTCCCCAGCTTTGGTTTAAAATTTAAGTAACACAATTATAATTTTTATCTCATTTAAAAATTATAATCACTATTATAAAATGGACATTTTAAGAATCACCGAACCAATTCTAAAAGATGATAGTATTGATGAGTATGAACACCATGAGTATGAACCAATCACTGGTACCAATCTCAACAACTCAGGAGGAGAAATTAGGATTAACATCCAGACTCAAGATATTTTTACTCATCCTAGTGAGAGTTATTTACTTTTTGTAGGTGAATTAGTAAGAAGTGATAATGGAGCAGTTTATGATGCTAACACTAATATTTCTTTAACAAACAATGGTCTCATGTATCTTTTTAAAAGTATTAAGTATCAACTTTCAGGTATGGAGATTGAATCTGTATTGAATCTTGGTCAGGCTACTACAATGCTTGGTTTGTTAAAATATCCGGATGATTTCTCTAAATCACAAGGGTTAAATCAATTGTGGTTTAAAGATACAACAGCTAACGCAGGTGCCGGAAACACTGGTTTTATTATAAGAAGAGATTATATTATTAATGACCCTCTTCCAAGAGGTACCTTTAGCTTCAGAGTTCCATTAAAACATATATTTGGTTTTTGTGAGGATTATGATAAGATATTGTATGGAATGAAGCAAACTCTCACATTAACGAGAAATGATGATAATGATGCAATCTTTCGAGATGGTGTTGCTCCTGCTGATGGTAGAATTAATTTACTTAAAGTATCTTGGTTTATACCTCATGTGTTACCCTCAGATGAAGAGAAAATGCAACTTTATAAAATTATTGAGAAAAAAGAAAAAATACCGGTTGGATATAGAATGAGACAGTGCGACTCTGCTGCGGTTCCTCCAACAACATCATTTAGCTGGAGACTTGGTGTCAGATCATCACCTGAAGTGCCACGTTTTATCATTGTTGGTTTTCAAACTGGTAAAAGAGGTGACCAACAACAAAATCCAGCCATATTTAACCATATAAACGTTAATAACATTTATGTTACGTTAAATTCTACTAGATATCCCGCTGTTGATTATAATCTCAGTTTTACCGCAAACCAATTTAGTAGAGTGTATGGGGACGCTTCTCTATTTAGGTCTAAGTTTTATAACATTAATGAAATGGTGTCAAACCCTAACATTACTCCCTCAGATTATAAAACCCTTTATCCCTTGTTTTTGTTTGATGTTTCCAAACAGAGTGAGAAATTGAAATACTCTGTCACTGATATCCAAATCAAAGTGAGTTTTACTGTAAATGTACCTGCAAATACAGAGGCATATGCTGTTATTATTTGTGATAGGTTAATTAACTTCCAGTCTGATGGAAATAAAATGAGTGTAGTGTATTAAGATTTTTTCTTTTTATATAAAAAATGATAAAGGTTACAGATTTAAAAAAAATTCTTAAAGAAAATAATATAAATTTCTACTCATACTGGAATAAAAAGCGTTTAGTTGAGTTGGTGAAAGAACATGGATTGTTTCCGAGTGAATCACCTAAAGAAGAAAAAAGTAAAGACTCTAAGTTTGATAGATTACGTACCATTATGAAAAATCCTAAGAAAGTTAGTTTAGAGGATGTTGAAACTGGAGAAATAAAAACCTTTCCATCAATTTATAAGGCAGGTCAATTTATAGACCGCAGTCCACAAACGATTGAGAATTGGAATGGAAGGGTTTGGAAAGATAAATATAAGATTAACGTTTATTAAGTTCCCAAAGTCGCCAATCAGATTTTCCTATTGTTTTTTTATTTAAATCTGGTTTAATACCATTACTAACAAGTCTTTTAACTAACTCATATTTACGCCAATTTCTCATAACTCCTTCACCATATTTTCTAGGTACTAAGGTTTCACATAATTCTACTAATTCAAGTTGAGTATATCTTTTCATAAATTCTCTTTTTTTCATAAATTCTTCTTCACCCCACATTTTATATATATTAATAAGATTAATATATATAATTCAAAATTTTTTTTGATTCTAAAATAAGAAAATTATATTTACTTTTATAAAATGCCTTGGCTTAATAGAATTTCTAATATAGCTAGAAGAGCTGCATCAAATGTTGGGAGGGTCGTAACGAATGTTATACCTCAATCAATCCAACGTAGAATCAATAATTTTACTAATTGGTTAACTGGTAATGTTGAAGAAAACCAATTACCACAAGTTTTTAATGAAATTGTTCAGAATGTTAGAGAGAATTATCCACCAAGACAACCGTTTGAGGTTAGAATAGAGCGCTCAGCATTTAGAGAGTATGTTAATCAATATGTTATAGAGGGTAGAGGAAATTATAACCCGCAAAGATTTTTCGCAGAAACGTGGGCGCCTCTTATAAATACTCTTCGAAATAATTTACAAACAAAGGTTAAACTTGTACTTAGGTGTAAAATGTGGTTAATGACAGATATTGACCAAGGCCCTATGGAACGTGCTTTTCATAGCAGTCAACATTTAAATTTAAACAGTGAAGAAATAGAGGATTTATTGAATACAATGATAGATGAAGTTTTAGAAAATTTAGCTAATTTCCAAAGAGAAGGTAGTGGTTGGACTTTTGGGAGTATCGTAAAACTAGAAATACATACAGCTGCTTATGTTCCTTTAAGAGCTAATAGTTGGATACCTTTACCAAAATGGATTGCTAACAAAAAAGCAATTATTAATATGAAAAATGAAGATGATAATAAATGCTTTTTATGGTGTACTTTAAGAAAGCTTAATCCAAAAGAAAGAGATTCAGAAAGAGTAGATAAAGCTTTGAAAGAAAAAGAAGGTAGTTTAAATATGAAGGGAATCGACTACCCTGTTTCGGTTAAGGATATCAGTAAGTTTGAAACACAAAATCCTGAAATTAGTGTAAACGTATATAGTTATAATGAAGAAAATAAACAAAATAAATTCATTTATCCGCGTAGGCTTACAAAATGTGAAAAAAGTAAACATGTTAACCTTCTTTTAATTAAAAATGAGGAAAACATGCACTACGCTCTCATAAAAAACTTAATTAAATTAGTAAGAAGTCAAATAACTAATAGTCATAACTATAAAAATATGGAAATTTGCACACGTTGTTTGAATCATTTTGGTAGTAAAGAACTTTTGGAAAAACATAAAAAATACTGTAACGAACACGAACCTATTACTTTAGAAATGCCAAAACCAGATACCTGGTTAGCTTTTGAAAACCATTCTAGAAAACTTGAGGTTCCCTTTGTTGTATACGCTGATTTTGAAAGTGTTTTGGAACCAATACACACATGCCAACCAAACCCAGAAAAAAGTTATACTATGCAATATCAAAAGCATACACCTTGTAGTTTTTACTATATTATAAAATGTTTTGACGATGTTGTGTGTACTCCTATAAAAAGAAGTTATGTTGGAGAAAATGCTGATGAAGTTTTTATAAACTGGTTGAAAGATGATATACGGGAAATTCATCAACAATATCATCAAAACCCAAAACCTATTGAAATAACAGAATCAGAAAAAGCAAAGTACCAGAAAGAAACACATTGTTGGATTTGTGGTGAGAAGTTTAATCATGCTAATTATAAAGTAAGAGACCATTGTCATTTTACGGGTAAATATAGAGGTGCCGCACACAATGAATGTAACCTAAAGGTTAAAAATCCTAACTTCACACCTGTATACCTTCATAATCTTAGTGGATATGACGCTCATCTTTTTATTAAATGCCTTGGTAAATTCAAAGGGAAGATTGATTGTATTCCAAACAATGAAGAGAAATATATTAGTTTTAGTAAAGATATTTGGGTTGGAAAAAATATAAAACATAAAATTAGATTTCTTGATAGCTTTAAGTTTATGAGTTCTAGTTTAGATAAGCTTTCGAGTAACTTAGAAGAAAGTCAATTAAAAATTTTATCGAAATATTTTAATGATGAAGAATTACCATTGGTTAGGAGAAAAGGAGTTTTTCCTTATGAGTACCTAGATTCATTTGATAAACTTAAAAAAGAGAAATTACCACCTAAAGAAGCATTTTACTCTAGTTTAAACAAAAAAGGAATTACAGATGAAGATTACGCTCATGCGCAAAAGGTTTGGGAAACTTTTAACATGAAAACGTTGAAGGATTACTTAGAACTTTACAATAAAATAGATGTATTGCTTTTAGCGGATGTTTTTGAGAACTTTAGAGATGTTTGTCGTGAGAACTATAATTTAGACCCTAGTTGGTATTATACAGCTCCTGGTTTGGCTTGGGATGCAGCATTAAAAATAACGAAAGTAAACCTAGAGCTTTTATCTGATCCTGATATGCTTTTAATGTGTGAAAAGGGTATCAGAGGAGGTGTTAGTATGTGTAGTAAAAGATATGCAAAAGCAAATAATAAGTATATAGGTGAATTATATGATTCTAGTAAACCATCGAAATATTTATTATATATAGATGCAAACAGTCTTTATCCTTGGGCAATGAGTCGTCCTCTTCCTACACATGGTTTTAAATGGATGACAAATAAAGAATTAGAAATTTGGCAAAAAATTCCGTGTATATTAGAAGTAGATTTAGAATATCCAAAAGAATTACATGATTTACATAACGACTTTCCTTTAGCGCCTGAACGTTTAAAGATTGAAAAGGTAGAAAAACTTATTCCAAACTTAAATAATAAAGAAAATTACATTATTCATCATGAAGCTTTAAAAACATGTGTTGATTTAGGTTTAAAAATTACTAAAATACATCGAGGAATTAAGTTTGAGGAAAGCCCATGGCTTAAATCATATATTGATACAAACATTGAACTAAGAAAAGCGGCTGAAAATAATTTCGAAAAAGATTTTTTTAAATTAATGAATAACTCAGTTTTTGGTAAGACTATGGAGAACCTGAGAAACAGAGTAACGATCGAACTGGTTTCTAGTGAAGAGCGTTGTAAAAAATTAGTAGCAAAACCAAACTATGACCACACAACAATATTCGATGAAAACCTAACAGCGGTACACATGAAAAACACTAAGTTGAAATATAATAAACCTATTTACTCAGGATTAAGCATCTTAGATATTAGTAAAACACATATGCAAAAAACTTATTATAATTACTTTAAACCTAAGTATGGTGAAAAGGTTAGAATGTGTTATACTGATACAGATAGTTTTATTCTCGAAATAGAAACTGAAGATTTATATAAGGATATGGAGAAAGATGTGGTTGAAATGTTTGATACAAGCAATTATCCTAAAGACCATTTCTTAAAAAATGATTGTAATGCTAGAGTAGTTGGAATGTTTAAAGATGAGTTAGGTGGTAAAATTATGACTGAGTTTGTTGGCCTTGGAGCAAAAATGTATGCTTATAAAACTTTAGATGGTATAGAAGATAAAAGATGTAAAGGTGTTAAACAATCAGTTGTTAAGAAAGAGATAAACTTTAATAATTTCAAAGAGTGTTTGCTTACAGAAAAGGATCAGTATAGAGAGATGAGTGTTTTAAGAAGTAGGGAGCATAATATATATACTGAAAAGTTAAAGAAAAAAGCGTTAGGGGCAAGTGATGATAAAAGGTTTGTTTTGAAAGACAAGATTGATACTTTAGCTTGGTGGCATTATAAAATATAATTTAATTTTACTGATTAAATTATATTTATAAAAAACTTTCTTAGCCTAAAAGCATAATATCTTCAATTACCTTATTTTTTACATTGTGTATATCTTCAATATACACGTTTTTATTTTTTTGTATTTTACTAGTGCGAGGACATCTTATTGATTCTTGTTTTTCAAACTTAACAAAAACATGCACAATATAGTTGTATATTAATTGGTTTCTAGTTAATTTCTTATCTGATTTAATTCCAAACCGTATATTAACTTCATTTCTTAAATCTTTTTTAGATGTATTTTTTCTCATATGAAGTTGAGAAAAAATTTGCAGTTTTATATCTCCATATTGATTGATTTTAGGATCTATGGAATCTAGAATACTATTTACATAATTAGCTAAAAGTATAGCAAATCTCGCTAATGATTCTTTATCTGAAATTAAATTTTTAAATTTATCTTTAACTATATCCATATTTATCAAATTCTCTTCCATATTATCTATAGACTTCATTAAACTTTTATTTTCATCTAAGTTTAACTCTTTTAAAAATTCCTTTAGCGGTTCCATCTTGAATTAATTTATAACTTAAAATCTAAAAAATTCAAAAAATTTTATCCACTTCTTTATTTTTGAATTTATGGTAAAATGATTATAGTAATTATATAGTCCCTCATGCATAGACTTATCTTGCGTTGACACATGGGGGCCATGATATATATTAGTTGATGCGTTGGTTAGTGGACACAATTGTTAATCGATGCGTTGGTTAGTGGGATAATGATTATGGGAAATTTATTTTCTTTAGAATTATGAGGAAATAAATTTTATACAAACAATAAAAAAATCGTATGGTCATTCTGGTTTATTTTATAAAAATTTAATCAAAAAATTAAAAAAATTAGGAAGTTAAAAAAATTGTATGGACATTCTGGCTTATTTTATAAAAAATTTAATCAAAAAAATTAAAAAATTTTAAAAATCGTTAGGATTACCATTTTACTATCTACTTTTATTAATGTCTTAAATTATTGTTATTACAGTTTTATTATTATTTATTTCCCATCACACTGCTTAGCATTATAACATTACAACACTTAACATACGAAATAAAATGAGTGAAATTAATACAAAATACAGCATTCTGAAATACACAGAATAACTGTATTTGTAAATTCAACTTTCAAAAAAGACCTTTGCAGTAAAAGAAGGCATCAATGCAAAACCCCCTCCTTGATCACTCAGGCTGCTGAGAGCGACTCAATGACCTTTCAGCGGACGGTGTAGATCAAGATCAGACTGCACAGAACGTGCAGACTGACCTCGGATCTATACTGTCTGATAAGGAGATTTTTTTCCCCGAAAGCTAATTTTGAAATAGCAACATATGATTTTTACTAGATCTATCAGCTTTAAAGTTTTTTTTTTAACCTTATTTATCAGGTCAAGAGTTATCACAAACACATTATATAAAGTAAACTGATAAACAAAACATAGATCTAGGTAGACATTGTGCAAACCATGATTCGATATTTTTATTGAAAAGAAAATAAACTCTTGTTACCCGTATTGATGCTGCAAGGTTGTTCAGGGGTCAAACATTCGCAAAAGTACTTTTCGTACACTCCTCTTTCCTTTGATACATTCATCCTGCTGATGCTGGGCTCCAGAGCATCTATATGTGTAAAACCATGCTTTTTTAGCTAAAATAGACATGGAAACTTTGGATCAAATTCTACGTTTAGGACAAATATTAAGTGAAATATACTTTCTTAATAACAGAAACAGAGGAAAATATTGCAATTTAGCCCTTATGCTGCCAAGTGCGACTCAAGGACCTTTTGCGGACAGTGTAGATTAAGATCAGACTGCACATAAAGTGCAGTCTGATCTTTGATCTACACTATCCGATAAGGAGATATTTTTCTTCAGAAGCAACTTTGTAATAGCAAAATTTAGGTTTTTACTATAGGCTTTTAACTTATTCATCAGATAAAGGGTTAAGGACCTATTTGTAAAGATATTTTACACAAAAGCGGTCAATGTAAATGCAAGATCAGACTGCACCTTCTATGACGTCTCATCCTGATCTATATTGTACGTAGAAGGCAATCTGATCTAAATCCATGTTGTCTAAAAATAACCAAAGTGGTGCTTAGCTTATCTTCTCTAACGGCTTAGATAAAAACTGTAAGCAACTCATGAGAACTATAGATTGATTGATGTATCGTGTTTAATGCCGTTTTCAATAATATTTCAGTTGTATCACGGCGGCCAGTGCACCTATCCATGCTTTTTTTGGAGTTTCTTTTTACCAGAACTCCGCATAATATTTTATCATGCCACTGACTGCTTTCCCACATAATCATCGTCAAACAATGATCAGCTGTTAGAGAACTGTAGACTGTGAAAGATATATTCTGGAAATTTTTCAGTCAGTTGAATTTTACTCAGAGTTTTCAATTGTACGACTACTTTTACCAGAATGATGAACATATAATTAACGGACATTTTAAAGAGGAGTCAGTTCAGACCGTTTTTTTTTTTTCGGATTATGTAGGTCAGGATCAGACTTCAAAGACGTACACACCGATCTTGTGCCTACACTGTTCGCTTATTTGTGATTAACAGTCAAAATAGCAGTAAGCAAACACCGAAGGAACACTCAAAATATGTTTTCATAGGACAAATGCTTACAAGTTAAGTACATGTCCAATACATTTTGCCTTCTCGGGAACCCACATAGATTGTTTAACCTTTATGGTGCTAAGCGCTACCTACTGACCTTTTGCGGACAGTGCAGATCAAGATCAGACTGCACAGAACGTGCAGTCTGATCTTGGATCTTCACTGTCCGGTAAGGAGATATCAAACACCTTTGAAGCAGCAAAACTGGCGTTTTTTACTGTCGGCTTGAAGTTATTAAGAACGTTAAAGGCCAAAAACAGGTTGTTTTCTGAACAGAGGTGGACACTAACACAGGTTTTACTCTATTCTTGACAAAACAGCTAGCTTAAAATTGCTATGTTGTGTCTGTTTTCAGTCATTTCGTTTATTAAGCGCTGTAAATTGGAAAAAAAAAGAAAATCCAAGCTAAAAGTTCGGACTAAATCTAATAATGTTGCGATTTAAATGTTCTCTTGGCCCAAAAACTTTTTGTTTTACCGGAAAGGCTGTTTATTTGTACATACGGGTATAGTGTTTAACGCCGTTTTTAAAACTATGAACGTTATATTGTAGGCGGCCAGTGCATCTATCCCTGGAATTTCTTTAATAAGTACTTCACGTAGTATTCTTCTCAAGTCACAGGTCGTTTTCCCCCATAACCGTTGATAAAATGATCTTTGTTAGGGAGAAATACGTAAACCCTGTCGTAATGACTACCATCAATACCGAGAAAGAAATTGGCCTGGCTCGAAACTTGTACCAGCGAGGCCCTAGCTCTTATTTGATAGAGTAGGTCCACACTCAGACTGCACTTTCTTTACAGTCTGATATTGATCTACACTTTCTGCAAATGTGTATTGAGTCGCGCTGAGCAGTCTTAATGAATTAAATACATAATAGGTCTGACTCTAACCTGTCCATACTTAAGTTCAGGGTCAAACGAGATAGCAGGAAAGTTCACGTTTAACTAGGGTACTACTATCCTTTATATAAACAACTCAAAGTTTAATAAGCAACAAAGTTTTCACACAGCATTGTAAAGTTTGCATGCGGTAAGTTTTATAATACCTTTATAGGATATGTGATGTATTGAGACGGGGCCAAGTGTACATACTATTTTTTCTATGACTGACTATTAACCTGCAAGTCGTGGTAATAATGTCCCTATCGACTTTCATGTCAGTCTTGTGTACTGCATACATTTCCTCAACATGCATACGGTATTAACACCTATCCTGATAAAATAAATAAAATAATCTTCAAAAAACCCGAATAATACCATTTCAAACTTATATTTTGGAGAACGATATCTCCTTATCGGACAGGGTAGATCTAAGATCAGACTGCACGTTCTGTGCAGTCTGATCTTAATCTACACTGTCCGAAGAAGGTCAGAGGATCGTGCTTAGAAGCCTATAGGTTAGGTCATGGCGTCAGCCCCTAAGATCGAAGTATCATGAATAAAATAGGGCCATACCAAGTGAAGGACAATAATCATTTGTTGCATAAATGTGGTGGACAGTTTGAAGGATGGAGCAATGCCCTATCCATTGTGAAGTTGTGTTGAAGAGGCCCTTTTCGTGAACTATACTATAAGCAAGAGAGCCTGCTAAATGTAGGCTGCTAAACACCACTCGAGAAACTTTTGCGGACAATGTAAATCAAGATCAGACTGCACAGACGTGCAGTCTGATCTTGGATCTAGACTGGCCTATAAGGACATATTTCTCGGCCCAAAATAAGTTTGAAATAGTCATATTTAGGTTTTTATGCTCGGGCTGAAGATTTCATGTCACTTATTTAGCAGGACAATAGTTAAAGCATTGTGGCTGTTTACGACAGGTGGTCTGTAATGTAGGTTGGACTGCAAAATGATTACAAAGGCCTACCTCCATTCCAACAAGGCCTGTACCAGCACCAATATCTAGAATGTTAACGTTGTCTCGCGTCTCCTCTGGGAAATACGAGGCCACTAGTTTAGCCGTCTCAATGTGGCCAACATAGTCTTCACCTAACATATCCTGAAACAAAAAATATCTTTAGAACAAAGATAGGCGGCTCTACAGATACAGGGATATAAATATTGAAACTCTGTTGTGGTTCAGTAGAAAGACAAAATATTGAAAAGTAACCAAACCAGCAGTTGCCTCTTTTGCCCAATTGTTTTGCATGTTACTGAATATCAAAATTTTACATTAGATATATTTTTCAAGATAAAATCCGGCCAGTACACATTTCCATGCCTTCCTGGAGTTTCTTTTATGCCCAGCACAATGTTCTTTCCAAGCCATTGGTTGCTTTCCCACATAAACATCGTCGAAACAACTGCCAGCGGTGAGAGAGGAATGAACCCTGTAACAATGACAATCATCAATCCTCGGAAGGAGATTGGCAGCGCTGCGGATCGAACTCACGAACCCCTCTTTTCAAGTCTTGCACGCTACCGACTAAGCTACCGGGGCTCGACCTGTTGCGGTTCAGTATAAAGAGAAATAAGAAAAGTAGCCCACCATTAATTACCTCTTTTTCCGTACTGTTTTGTATATTGCCTAAAGTTGAAATTTTACATTACATATGTTTTTCAAGATAAGATGTTTATCCATGTCGTCTTTGGCAAAGAAGCTGATGTTGCTAAAACTGGTGTGTATGAAAATACATGTACAGACAGACAGAAACAGGTTATGCGGTAGTGACGTTTGTATATGATATTGTTATCATAATTTTGCCCGCAAACAGGCCTACAGGGGACTGCAGACTGAAAATGCTCACATATTCAACCTTTAATCTGCTCAATTATTTAAATAAAACTTTCAGGTCCATAGTAAAATGCAAATATTGCTATCTCAACGGTTTTTTTTTTTTTTTTTATATATACTTTCCGGACAGTGTAGATCCAAGATCAGACTGCACGTTTTGTGCAGTCTGATCTTGATCTTCGCTGTCTGCCAAAGAGTCTTGAATCGCGCTTGCCAGCCTAACGGTTAACTTATAGCAAATTACTATTCATTCATTCGATTATATTAGTTCCGTGAAGTGGCTCAAGAGCCAGGTTATTCAGCTACGCCGAAAAAAAGGGACCGCGGCTGTATAGGTAAGTTTGTGCTGACATTGATCTCGTCAGCAGATGACAAACAAAATTATACTAGGCCAAATTGATGGCTTAGCAGCCGACAAATTAAATAAAGCTCAAGTTTCTAAAAAAGAAAAAAAATATTGCTTTATCTTCGGAATTATGCCATTTGAAAAGAGCGGAATACTAGAACCACCGTCAGCTTTGATACCGCAGTTGAATAGACAAATAGAAGTTAAGCACTTTGATTCAACTTCAGTGAAAAACAACTATTCAATCGATCAATGAACTTGGAGAAGTCGAATAGAGGGCGGGAAGGAAGGAAAGGAGGAAGGAAGGAAGGAAGAAAGGAAGGAAGGAAGGAAGGAAGGAAAGGAAGGGAGGAAGAAAGGAAGGAAGGAAGGAAGGAAGAAAGGAAGGAAGGAAGGAAGGAAGAAAGGAAGGAAGAAAGGAAGGAAGGAAGGAAAGGAAGGGAGGAAGGAAAAAGGGAAAGAAAGAAGAAATGAAGGTAGAGAGGGAGGAAGGAAGGAAGAAAGGAAGGAAGGAAAAAGGAAGGAAAAAAGGAAGGAAGGAAGGAGTATGGGAGGGAGGAAGGATGGGAGGAAGGAAGGACGGAAGGAAGGATGGAAAAAAGGGCGGAAGAAATGAAGGTAGAGAGGAAGGAAGGAAGGAAGGGAGGAAGGAAGGAAAAAAGGAAGGAAGAAATGAAGGTAGAGAGGGGGGAAGGAAGGGAGGAAGGAAAGAAGGAAAAAAGGAAGGAAGAAATGAAGGTAGAGAGGAGGTAAGACAGGAAGGAGGGATGACAGGAAGGAAGGAAGGAAGCGAGCGAGATAGGGAGGGGGAAGGAATGAAGGAAGCGAGCGAGTGGAGGAGGAAAGGATTGAAGGAAGGGACAAATGCAATGGACAGTATCATGTAGACCAGACTTTGTTTAACCTTTAACCTGCTAAATAACTTTCAAGCCTACAGTAATAACCCAAATTTCGCTATTTCAAAGGTATTTTAGGGAGAAAGACATCTTCTTATCGGACAGTGTAGATCTAAGATCAGACTGCACGTTCTGTGCAGTCTGATCTTAATCTACACTGTCCGCATAAGGTCAGTGGCCAGAAGGAGCTTATTAGTCAGCTGCTGGGTACAGGGAATCTATATAGATCAGGTTCATTTGCATCACAAAATACGAAACGCATATTTTTCAGTGTAGTTATTTTTGTTTATTACAAATAGTCAACTACAGTTACAATCTTACCTTAAAAAAAAAAACCCTTTAGCCGATAGCAAAAACCCAGATTTTGCTATTTCAGAGTTATTTTTTTGGGGAAAAAATATGTCCTTATCGGACATTGTAGATCAAAGATCAGGCTGGGCAGATCGTTCTGTGCAGCCTGATCTTGATCTACACAGTCCGCTAAAGGTCAGTGAGTCGCGTTTAGGGTTAAATACGTCGTAAAAGAAAAAAGAAAATCATAACACACAGGTAACTTACTCCTGTAAATAATCCAGATTTTTTCGCTTGCACAATATTTCGTCAACACTCTTTCATACATGCTTTTTCAAAACTAAGAGAAATGCTGATTTCGGGAAAAAAAAAAGAGAAAAAAGACAATTACATCTTCATAAGTGTCCCACTTATTGTAGATTCTGATCAACTCGTCCCTTGGAATTCCGAGCACGTTCGCTTCAAACATACGAGGCTGCACGTTCTCCGCCATGTTTTACAAGAGTATCTATATCCCATTTTGCAAAAAGCAGGTCATCAACACTTAACCTTTCACCACACAATCCAAAGTTTTACGACTCTGAAAATAAGCCTTTTGAAAACATTGTGAAAAAAGCAGAAAATGCTGGTAACCAGCATTTTCTCCTTTTTCCACAACGTTTTCTACCCTGTCAAAGATAATTACCATCATTTGAGATACATTTAAATTTTTGTCTGTAAATGCTGTCAATTTGGACCAGTGTACATTTTGTCGTGGGGTAAGGACATAGGTATAACTATTTTTTCCCTATCAGATGAATAAATGAGGAGTCTATTTTGTAAATATAAGCAGACAAAAACTTAAATGTGGCGAAGAATGAAAGAGGAATGAGTCTTACATACGGTAGACAACATTGTGGGAAAAGGAGAAAATTGTGGTTACCACCATATTTTCTTCTTTTCTCGCAATGTTTTTAAAATTCCCTTTCCTGAGGTTTTTAAAAACGTGCAAGCTCATTTGGTATCGGTTTAAACATTATAAAATGCATCAGTAAGTTTTTTTCCTAAACCCGGATCTATTTTTAAGTTTATTTTACACTAGCAGACCACCTGTTTTTATTTAACAGCGGATCATTTTTCTGGAATATTCTGAATAAAAGGAAAATTCCGCGTAACATGCAATTTCTACTTTTCCCATTTTCTTTTGCACCTGCATTCATGTATTCCACCTTCGTTTACCTATCTATATCTTAAACTTTTCACTGCCAGTGGCAATTTGGTTACAGAACGTGCAGTCTGATCATAGATCTACGCCGTCCTGTACAAGAGGCTAAATCAAGACCAAAATTACCTCAATTTGCAGAGGAGTTGTTTGTTTGTCTGCATGTATGTTGTTTCGCGCCGTTTTAAACATTATTTCAGTTAAGTCGCGGCGGCCAGTGCATCTATCCATGCTTTCCTGGAGATTTATCCACCAGTACTTCGCACAATATTTTCCCAAAGTCACCTAAAGTTTGCTTTATCTTTTTATCGGACGATAAGATTTCGGTCTTGTTGAACTTGACATAACTATTCAGACATTAAAAATAAAAAGATTGTGGCCAAAACAACTGGGATTGTGACTAAAAGGAGAGAAACTATTGTAGGGAAAAGAGAAAAATGCTAGCTAGCATCTTTATATGAGCCGTGCTCTGGCAAAAAAGACCTTTGATACATTTTCGTGATACATCATGAATACCAATTAAGTCATCACAAAGTTATAGATACATATTAAACTCCTTTGTCTAACAGTCGACAGAAGCACGAGATAAAATCATCCTTGGACGTGCAGAAAATTAAACAATTGCAAAAGGATTCAACACATGTCAGCCTACCCAGGCTGACCTGGGTCTGTACTTTTTGCAGATGCATTAGACCCTCTTTTCACAGAGTATGACTCACATATACATGTTAACTTTACAGTGTCGAGGGAAATATTTGCTGCTTAGCAAACTTTGAGCAGTATACAAAAATGACATGGGGAGTGTTATCGTTTCACCCTGTCCATCAGGTCACGACCGATTCATAATGAACAGTAGTTCTACCAAAGATAATTTTAATCGATTTCCTTGACAGTGTAGATTAAGACCAGACTGCAAGGAACTCAAATGTTGATCTCTTCTTTCTAAAATACCATCGCTTTAATGGGAGATTAGTCGGAACGTATGAATTTCCGGGGCTTTTTACAGACAAGGTATCGGAGATAAAAGATGTAGTAACCTGACCAGGGTCATATTCAGTTCAGCCAGGCCTATCAATTTGTATATGTGCCATGTGAAAAGGGGCTTTAAAAACGCATCTACAAATAGTATTAACCAAGATCAGCCTACGCAATTCGAGCAGGCTGACCAGTGTCAAAGCTTTTTTCTATTCGTCAATTTTCTGCATTTCCAAGGACCAATCCACCTCATGATTTAGTTGGTTGCAAAATGGATTTTATGCATCCATAACTACGAGTATATGATGGCTAGCTTGGTATAATGCTTCACAGAGGTCCTTTAATTAAACCCCCTTTTCTCAGAGAGTGGCTCATTATTGAGGAGATAGCCACAATGACATCGTCACCCTGCATCTCAATAAGGTGCTCTCAAGAATCTGATAACTACCCAGTTTAAACCAGATTGATATCATTGTCAAATATATAGGTTGTACGGCAAATGTACCACTAATTAACCGTCAGGCTGCTTTGCACGACTCACTGACCATTTGCGGGCAGTGTAGATCAAGATCAGACTGCACAAAACGCGCAGTCTGATCTTGCATCTACACTGTCCGATAAAGAGATATGTCACATCAAAAATACCATTGAAATACCGAGCTTCAAAACGTTAAATAACCCCTAGATTGCCGAACGAGTGTTGCACCGTTTGAGCGATCAGGGAATGTCCTGTCCTGCTATCGGGTTAAAGATGCACCCTCACAGCCAGAGAGTAAACAAACGCTGTTACAACTTTACAGTGTGTAGAATCTAGAAAGCCGTGAAAACATAGATAAAAAATCGATATAAGGTGTATGTGATAAAGAGAGGCCAGGGATTTGTCTTCGATTTTAACCGGAAACTGTGGTTGTTATGTCTTTGGCTAGCCGCAATTGACTGAAATGCTTTTTCTATCCGTCGTAATCTGTGCAGCCTTGCAACCGTCAGGGGCAACATTTGGCAAGAAAGTACAAGAGTGATTATAATTTCATAAACTAAAGATAAAATTGGTTACAAAACTGGATGAAAACGAGTAAAGTTGCATTTTAGGAATAGATAACCCAGTTGCACTAAATGTTCAGTCTTAAACCCCCCGACAGTGCCACTGTAATTTTCATTTCACGCTACCAAGAAAGTGCTTCATAGTAGTAATGGGGCCACTTTGCTTGTAAACAAGATGACGTAATCAGCGGCCATCTTGTTACTATAAATAGTAACTCATTTGAGTATAAGGATGTTACTATATGTTGACCAGCGGCCATCTTGTATGACCTACTTTTTGAACTGACGCAATGTTTTGGCGCCATTTTTTGCAGTATATTTTGGCGCCATTTTTTTCTAGCACCAATTTTTTTTGCGGGAATTTTTTGAGAAATAGCTTTAAAAATGAGTCATTTAAGTAGGCACCCTTACGGTATACAGAGCTGACTTGTATACCCTATCTAGTTATTTTTGGCGGACATTGAAGGTCAGCTTCTTTTATCTAGACGGAGATATTCCCACGTAGACTCATCTTTAACGCTTCATCAAGTCAAAGAGCTGATTCCTACCCATACTTCGACCCTTGCCCAAGTCTATATGGTTAAGTCGGTCAAACGACACATCCATGCTTTTTGAAGTTTCTCATAATACACAAATGTAAAATTTACATAACTCTACCTTTTAATCGATGTTTCCCCTTCAGCGTCCTATACTCAAATGACCAAGATTATTACCGTCAGTTTGCACGCGTCTATTTTGAGATATTCATGTTCAGACATGTACAGGTGGGTGATCAATAGTCTTTTGTTAAAGTCGCCACACTGACTGGTTTTGTTTACTTTGGGACGGAAGTACGGACAATGGCCTATTCAACTGTCAAAGTTAATTCCATAACAAAGGACCAGGTGGGTGAACAATAGTCTTTTGTTAATGTCGCCATACTGACTGGTTTTGTTTATTTAGAGACGGAAGTACGGACGATAGTGTATTGAAATATCAAAAATAATCCCTTTAAAGTAGCCCCACTGTCTGGCGTTTGTTGATACAGTACAGGATGTTTGAACAATGGCCTAAAGAAATGTCGAAAATAATCCCTTTAGTGTTGCCCCGCTGTCTGGCGTTTGTTGAGTTAGGGCCGGACTTGGTAAAAGTAATACACAAGAAAAAACAATAATAGGAAACAACGATACAAAACCCAAAAGCTATGCACGGCTTCAGCAGGGAACATTTCGATACAGCAATCAGACACATTTCGGTCTGTACAAATAGATAACAGTGGCCTATAAAATGTCAAAGTTAAGCCCGTTTAAAGTCGCCGCACAGTCTGATTTTGTTCATTTTGTGACGGAAGTACGAACAAAAGTCCAGTGAAATGTCATACTTTTAAAAATACAAAACTCAGTCCCATGTAAAGTTGCAACATTGCCTGGTTTTTATTTATTTTGTGACGGACGTACGGACAAAGGTCTATTGAAATATCAAAGTTAATCCCCAAACAAAGGAGCAGATGAGTGAATAATAGTCTTTCATTAACGTCATATCATTTCAATAGGACCTGGCCAATATTTGTAAAAAAGATATGAGTTACCATAGTAATCTACTCGACTAACTAAATGGGTGTTATTCATAAAGAGGGAATACTGACTTGGGTTCGGATTAACCTACCCAATGTTTGTAGAAGGAATTTCTCGTTGCCGTGCATGAAGGTATTTTATCCCTCTCCCAAATGGGTAGGCGTAAAGTGAGGCAAAAGAGCATGCGACAATTCATGTAATAGCGTTCCAAACTCATGCATTTCTGAATGGTGTTTTGTAATGTCCAACTTAATGCATGTATGGTGATCATTTATAACTTCCGTAACACTATACGCATTATTTAATGAGGTATGACCATCAAGTAATTGCACTTCTAAAGTTTGCTTTGACACTCTTTCTGTTAAAAATGGTAAAAAAATGTTGTAGGATTCTTTTACAAAGATTTATGACCCTGGAATAATTTACATGTCCAGATATGCTACATCTATTAATTTTTTGTAACCTCGACAATGCAAACCTCATGTTCCAGAATATGAACTAGTTCATCAGCTTGATCATGCTCTTTTACCAAAATATCATCTTCAAGGATATATTCTAGCGAAACACTTACTTGACCAAAAGTGCTGGTCCCAATACCAGAAAATATAAGGAAATCCACTGCATCCTTAACTTCAACAATTACATTTATTATTGGTGCAATCAAAAACGCCGAAAAGAAATTAATGATATTCATCATTGATTATAATGCAAAAGTGAAAAATCAAGTTGTTCCCCTTTAAAGCAAAATATTAAATGACTCTAACAAGATTGGACAAGACCCCCACCCCTTTAAGGTCCAGTACCCATTTATATGTATATCATTGATTATGATGTCATCCCCCTTTAAAGCAACAGATTAAATGACTCTAACAAGATTGGACAATACCCCCGCCCCTTTAAGGTCCAGTAGCCATTTATATGTCAATATTTTTTATGAGTTACTATTTATAGTAATAAGATGGCCGCTGATTATGTAATCTTTATTTAGAAGCAAAGTGGCCCCATTACTACTCTTGATCGAGGTTCAGTGTACTTCTAGACAGTGCAACATGATTTGATGCAGTCTGATCTTGAATTCACTCTGTTAAATATTGCGTGAAAAAAAGCTTGAAATCTAAGTCTTCTCTACAGATTGAAAAAGTCCGTTTCAGTTGGTCATGGGGTAAATTAACCCTTTATCACAATCCAAAATTTTAATGAACCCGGGATAGGAAGTTATATGAAAACCTGGTCGGAAAAGGAGAAAATGCTAGTAGCCAGCATTTTCTCCTCTTCCCACATTGTTTTGATCCACATCGCAAATTCCGTCATGTGCGTCCCGTTTGATACATCGTCTGCAAAATTTCGCTGTTTTGGAGATAGCTAAAATATGTCCTCATGTAACATTTTCCCTTAAACTATTTCCGCTCCTAACATTATTAGTTGTACGGTCAGGTGGCAGGGGACGGCTGTGGTGAATCATGTCACCCCGAGTATAATTAATAAGCTGGACCTGCCTTGACAGCCGAAAATACAATTCACTGTAACAAAGAATTAACTCATGTTCTGTGATAGGGAGGCTTAACGCATCTGCAAAAAAGTATCGACCAAGGTCTGCCTGCGCAGACCGGACAGGCCGACCTGGGTCGAAATCTTTTGCTGTTGGTGAACTTTCTGCATGTCAATGGATCCATTCTACCTCAGGATACATACGGAATATTATGTTGTAGTAACTTTCCTGGTGCATGTATTTACGTCGAGCAGCGTGAGAAAATTTGATATCGCGCGAGACCGAAGGTCGAGCCCGATGTCAAAATTTTCTTACGCAGCGAGAAGTAAATACATGCACCAGGAAAGTTACTACAGCATAATATTCCTTTTATTATATACCTACAACTTTCAACGATAACATTTTGCAACTGATGACATTTTATTGGAAAACGGCAAACAAAAAGAGACAATTAATAGTGTGGATGGTAGTAACTCTGTTTTCATGAATGGCGGATTAATATTACAGCGTAACATTTTGACCAATCCAATCGCAAGTCAATGCATGCTTAGTCCGTGCGCGAGACACGTCAGCATACCATATTTGGGACCGTATTTCACTGAGTGTAGATACGGATTTTTTTTCTGTCGTGTGTGTTATTTCACCCGATTCAACGCATGTATTCGATCAGGAAAATTTACTGGTATATAATAAAGGCCTTTATTTCATGCTTTCCGGTAGGTTATCGAGAAATATCAGTGAAATAATTTTCGATATTTCATGGTTAAGACCAGTGAAAATACCAATTTTATATTCTAACTCTTCAATTGAAGGCGGTAACAGTTGTTCTCGAGCACCAGTTACCTAGGTAAAATGCGCGTGCCTCACAACCAGATGGAAATATGACGTAATTTACCTTACATTTCTCGCGCTTGATGTAATATTGTAATGCGTTGCTATGCTGAGGGGGTACGCCACAGGGAATAACCGAAAAGGAACTGTACGAGATTTTAATTAAGTTCGCCCCAGAAAGGGTTAAAAGCATGAAATAAATAGAATATTTGTTTTTTTTCGGTGAAAGATCGAAATTTATTTCATCTCGTGAACATCATCGGTAATATTTTCACTGGGGGGTTTTATAGCTTCATAATTATGTGGCGTCTTGCTTGGTATGATGCATAATGGAGATGCATTAAACCCCCTTTTGCCACAGCATGACTCAATCTTTTTAACTGATATGGACTAAAAGAGCAGACGGTATATATCAAGATCAGACTGCACGTTCTGTGCAGTCTGATCTTGATATATGCCGTCAGCAAAAGCCCGTGTTTCGTTTATGGCGGTGAAAGAGTTAAATATTGACATATAATAGCAACTTGGTCACATTCTGTCGTAGGTATGTTAGAGACAGGATTCATATCTCTCCAACTGCTAAACATAGTTTCAACGATATATCAAATATAAGAATTCTTGAAGTAAAATACAAAATACATATGTACGTTTAACAACGATGTTTTATTAATTTTTTTTTTCATCATTTTTTCAAATGCAGGTGAATACATTTTCTAATCATAGCTAAAGAACTTCGGATCACACACCTGTCGTATACGTATAAAGATAAGTTCCTACCAACTTAGCCCTTAGGCTGATAAGCGCGACTCACTGACCTTTAGCGGGCAGTTTAGATCAAGATCAGACTGCACAGAAGGTGCAGTCTGATCCTTGATCTACACTGTCCGATAAGAAGATTTCTTTATCCCAAAAATACCTTTCAAATACCAAAATTTGGGATTTTACTATGGGCTTGAAGGTTTCGACGCACTTATTTAGCAGGCCAAGTGTGAACTCAGTTATTAGTTTTATATACATACAAAGACATACATTTCGTGTCAATCCAAGTTCTAGATCTCATTAAGCATGTCTCTGTATTCTATATAAAACCAACAACTTCACATCTCTTTCATACTGTCCCAAAATTGATATCTATTGACAATATTATTATGGAATTTTCGATTTCTTAGGAAGCTACGCCATGGAATATATACTAAATTATGAGCTATGTTCTGGAACAAGAGGGTTGAATGCGTCTCCATGATGCACTTTACGAATGCATTAGAAGTTTGCTCTTCAGTAGACTTGCGCAAAACAGAAAATTACATAAAAACGGAAAGTGTCCTTTCGGATTGGCCTGCGCGGACTGTGCAGGCTGATCCATTACGACACTTTACGCAAATGTCTGAATGCCCATATCGAGTGTTGCAGGCCATATCTTGATCTTAATTTTCTACTTAGAGACCGAAATTTGTGCATGGCGCACAAAGGGTTGAAGGCAGTCCTATACTCCTTATTTCCACAGTAGATTTTCTCCTACAGACAAATCCAATTAGCCCCAATGTCTATTTTGTTTAGCGTTTTATTTATTTAAAGACTTTTCTATTTTGGCACAGGTTTTTACAGCGGCTGGAAACTGGACAGTATAGATGAAAAAGGATCTAATCTTCACAAGATCTAATCTTCTCTGTGGCAACTGTATCTATAGCGTATTATAAGGTAGGTTCCAAAGGGCTGGCTCTTTTAGTCCGTAAGTCGTAAACGGGGTCATAGGTCCATTTCGAAGGGCACATCTGTATTTATTTCTTTCTGTCTGAATCTAAACCTGAAATAGTAACAGAACTAAGTTATACACTTAATGCAAGAGTGAGTGGTGTACCTTGCAGTTTGCAAACCGTCGCCAACCAACGAGTAAAGATTTTCAATAGCTCCTCAATACATAGGATCTGAGGTAAATATGAGATAGAATCGTATTAAATGTGTTTGGAAAAAAATAAACTATGAAGTGCTTCTTTGGCTTGATTAATAACATTTTGGTTCCATGAAATGTTGTCTATCTCTGTCAGATTCTTATATCACAAAACAGTATTTAACGAATACATCATTAATATCATGCGCAAGTACATGTGCGTATGAGGTGACTTATTTTCTATAAATGAGACGGCCCACATGGTCTACAGGTCTGTTTGCCTTGATTACAGTTATAGTTTCATTGCCCTGCCAATGTCCTTTTACCTCAATGTTCTATGCCCTATCGTCCATTGAGCCACAATTAATCTATTGAATGCAAGGGATTTCAATATGGACAAGCCTATGATTTATTTCCCCCTGATACAGATTAAAACCAAACACATAGTTCCTTACCTATCTCCTCCTCAGTCTGGCCGCCACCCACACAAACATTACACTCACAATCCTTCATTGGTGTGATATGTCCTACACGTGTATACACACGTGATCCCTCTGTACATTCCATTGTAACATTCAGTCTCTCTCCGGGTATACCTAATAAATTGAAAAAGTAGTTTGAGTAAGGTAGGCCATCCCCTTTGTGCATATCAAAGTTGAATTCTTAGAAGTCAACATATTAAGTCAAACGTTATTACACTTGTTTAGAGTATATAAAAGTTAACTGACAACATAAAATATATGATAAACTGTGCCTGTTAACACAGAGTATACATGTATATACTGGAAAAACCACCCATGTCTCTTACATTATGTCGGAAAAAACGGCACTTTTATTTGTCTACGTTGAACTGTGTTGCAAAAGTGATCTCAGCATAGCAACCTCCTCTCAAATTCAGTAATTATTTTAACTTGCATCTTTTAGTTCCCTTTTCTTCTTGGTTGCAGTTTTTTTTTCATTTCTCTGGAAACAACAGTTTGAGACGAACTTGCATGATACAACTCAACAGCTTTCCTAAGAAGTATGCCGACAAATAAGAATATTTTGACAGGTAGTTAACAAATACCTGGTTGAATGGCCTAAGTCTCCTGTAGGGGCAGAAAATATATATAGAGGATATTTGTGGCTGCGCCACTCGTGAAAATATTACCGATGACGTTCACTGTATGAAATAAATTTCTATCTTGCACCGAAAAAAAAACAAATATTCTATTTATTTCGTGCTTTTAACCCTTTCTGGGGGGGGGGGGGGAGTGGGGGGAAAGGGAAACTTATTCAAAATCCAGTACAGTTCTTTTCGGTTATTCCCCGTGGCGTACCCCCTCCGAATAGCAACGCGTTACAGTATTACGTCAAGCGCGAGAAATGTAAGGTAAATTACGTCATATTTCCATCTGGTTGTGAGGCACGCCCATTTTACCTAGGTATCTAGTGCGCGGGAACAACTGTTTCCGGCTTCAATTGAAGAGTTAGAATATAAAAATCGGCATTTTCACCGGTCGTAACCATGAAATATCGAAAAATATTTCACCGATATTTCTCGATAACCTACCGGAAAGCATGAAATAAAATAACCCCATTGTTATCTTATCATTTATTCCATGCTTTGCGGTAGTTTATAGGGAAATAATGGTGATATTTCATGGTTAGGACCAGTGAAAAATAATGATTCCTTATTTTCAAACTCTTCAATAAAAGGTCGAAAAAGTAGTTCCCGCGCCCAAGTTACCTAGGTAAACAGCGCTTGCCGTTCAACCAGCGGGAAATATGACGTAATTTAAGCGCATTTACCCTACATTTCTCGCGCTTTAGGTAATATTGTCATGCGTTGTTATGTGGAGGGGGTACGCCATGGGAAGTTACCGAAAACAGCTGTACTGAATTTTGACAAGGGTCCTAAGAAAAAAGGGGTTAGAAGCATGAAATAAATAGCGGTTTTTTTTCGGTGAAGCATCAAAATATATTTCGTCGAGTGAACATCATCAAGAATATTTTCATGAGTGGTGCAGCCACGAGTGAAAATATTACCGATGATATTCACTCGATGAAATAAATTTCAATCTTTCACCGAAAAAAAAAACACACCAAATATCCTCTATATATTTCACAAGTCATGTATGTCTTGTAACTTGCTGACTTGTTTTCTGACAAAACCGAGACCATTTAGTAAGTCATCTTGTACAACTACTTACAAAAGATCATTGTTTGCTAAATGAAAATACCTTATAGAAAGGTGACAAACGGATCAAAGTTGTTGGGTTTGTACATGAAAACAGTTTATGTGAGGATCAGAAGTGCCTGTTTAGGTATACCTCCATCATGACCTTAAACTTTGACACAAATCTAGCAGTCACGGAGTATTCTCTCGGCTGACTCAAAAACCTTGTTTGTTACACCATATTGTGCACAGACAGATAGGCGGTTATACAGAGGTATAAAATGGAATGGTTTGACCAACACACCTACATTATATTTCGTTAACAGAAATGAGAATAAAAAAAAGGATATGGGTAAATAATATTCCTACCTGCACAACATTCACAAGTAGTAATGATGCTTAGATCATCATTTACAGACATCAGCAGACGAGGTTCTGTCTTACTGACGCCACAAGTTCCAGAACAATACGTAAACACGTGTTCCTTCTCAGATATACAGTTTCCAGCCACCAATTTCCTCTTTGGAGTTACCTTTAAACTACACTTATCTGCGGCATCTGAAACAAGTATCCACAAACCACATAATCATATCTAGAAATGAAATCATTCTAGGTTCAAATTGAGATCCGTTCTATATCTATCAACTAATAAATTAATCAAAATGGACATCATCCAGTGGGGCAATAAGACTAACAATGAAACGCCCTTGCAATATCAAGGTCGTATCACACAGATTATCGGGCAGGGTAGATCAGAGATCTTGTATTGCAAATCTGAGCAGACTTATCTTGAATTTAATTCTGATTTTAATCTACACTGCTAGCTGTACTTTGCACTAAAATGCTTAATGATAAAAATTATCACTATAAGTCCGAAAGATTGTTGACATTTTACTCTTTCACTGACACTGTGCGATAATTTCGACAATTTCTATCAGGTGTACCATCTGTGTCTGTTCACTTTACTATCATGCTGGAGGCGTTAGAGTTATGTTGAAAGCAATAAAATAACACCAACTGCTAATTTTATTATTTATAGCAAAATCCAAGACGCCCAAGTCACACGTTTGTTTCCTGCTAGTCTTTCTTTAGGCAAGTAAATCTACTTTTCATTTTTCTTGTTATTCATCAGTGTTATAGGTCAGAACCTCATATATTTACTTCCTTAGCTTTACAGTCGAAAAGTTATTTATATTTGATTTTTGACCCTTACTTTGCAAGTTAAATTAAAAGGTAAATTTCTGTCAAGATGAAACTCCAAATATTGTTACATCAAACCTTTTAAACAGAAAGAACACCTCAACGCATGCACATAGTGTTTTTTTTTTATCGTGACTAATTTTGTCTGCAAATCCGTTTAAACTGTTGTTTTGTTTAACCGGGGATATCAATGACTAGAAATGCAATTATGCCAATTAAAAAAGTCTTTCAATTACCATCAGCAGATTTACACTTGGGACAACATTGGTCTTCGTCGTAGCTCAGAGTCTCAAACGGCTGTAATAAAGAAATACAAATGAGTCATTTTTTGTGAAAAGGGGGCTTAATGCATCTGCAAAAAGTATCGACCTCTGAATCGAAACTTTTTGCTAGTGGATGATTTTCTGCCTGACCACTAGTCTACCTCATGATTCAGTATTTCGTATGACAAATTATATTTTATGGATCCACAGTTATATGATGACTCACTTTGTTTTAGAGCATCGCAGTGCATTTTAAAAGAATGAACTAGCCCCCGATATTTTCAGAACCATTGGCTTTTGTTAATGACAAAGAATTTATTGTCCGCAACACGGTTTCCATTAAAGAGCCTCTTCGTTTGCTTTCAAGTCGTGTTTTTAGATTTCTATAATGACAATCTATTAATTAGTTTAAACATATTTATTTTACATCGATTGAGAAACAAGTTCTTACAACTTATACTAATCTCTCTCGATTCTGCTTCCTGGGAACTACACTAGTACTCGTGCCGCATGTGTGGGCCAATGAAAAATCCCAAAGTTGACACCCTCTCCCGGGTATCGAACTCAGGACCTTATGGTTACGAGGCCGACACTCTACCGCACAACCACGAACACCACACTCACAATCTATTAATTGGAACCAAAGAAATGATTCAAACTTTACATGCAACACTTACTTGCAATTTGTTTCCTTGAAGTAAATTTTCAATAATAATAATATGTATACAAATATAAGCTAACAGCGTCATCGCTTTAATTTCATGATATCTGAACAGATTTTTTGTTTTTTTCGTTTGTTTGTAGGAGCTGTCAAACCGAAGGAACTTTTCAGTCTTTTCTAAACGCTTATTTAAGAGTGAAATAACAAAAAAAAAAAAGAAAAGCTTGTACAAAAAGTTAGTGACTTAAATTTACCTGACATTCAGGAATCTCGCAAATTCTCCTTTCATGGAAATCACCTGAAATACACACATATTCATAGCAAGAGTCTTCTTCACTGGGGTAGGATTCGCCATTCTGTAAATGTATAAAATATGCATTTGCAAGGTATTCTGATATACAGATTCAATACACAAAACAACGACGTTTGGAGACATTTTGTACAGCAATTCACTCGAGACACCTTTTTTTTGTTAAGTGCAGTTTGTCTCCTAATGTCTTTCATTTAAACTTTCAACCCTTAGGCTGCTAAGCACGACTAAATGCTCTTTTGCAGACAGTGTAGATCAAGACCAGACTGCACAAAATGTGCAGTCTGATCTTAATCTACACTGTCCGATACGGAGTTTATTCCAACAACAATATCTTTTTAATTGCAATATTTCGGTATATACTATTGGGTTGAAATCTTCATTCTATTAATTTAACAATTTAAGGATTAACTCTCAAGTCGTCCATATTGAGGCATTTATAGATGACAAATTAAATGTAGTTACCAGAATATCTCCTTTACCCTCAGTGTTTTCTATAGGCTTGATAAAAAGTGAAAATATCCTAGTCATAAAACACTAAATAAGCAATATCTGGATCATTGTACGAAAACAAAACATCAATAGACATAAAGACAGTTGAACAATAACTATTTGTCCTTAGATAGATGGTGAAAAATATATATGGGTTTTTCCTGCCTTCGAAAGATCAACAACATGGTAAAACTGCAAAGGGTTTTGCAAGGATATTTGATGAAAAAATATTCTTACGAACAAAGTCCGTAACAAAGAAACAAATGAACAAATGCATGGCTGAAATACAAACCGCATCTGGCGGGATTCGAACCCATGGCGGACAAGATCCTCGTTTTCCGAGGTTTAAAAGACCAACACCATAACCACGAGCTAAAGATCTCTTTAGCTCAGTGGTAATCTTTTGCTCCGTGGTTATGGTGTTGGTCTTTTAAACCTCGATAAACGAGGATCTTTTCCACCATGGGTTCGATTCCCGCCAGATGCGGTTTGTATTTCAGCCATGCATTTGTTTTTTTGTTACGGACTTTGTTCGTAAGAATATTTGATGAAAAAATAGCAAGCAAAGTCGATCAAAAACTAAACAGGAAAATTTCGTACAGTGAAGTCCTGATCTACATGTAAGCTGTGCACAAAACTCAGTCTGATCTTGACAAATGTTGTCCACAAAAAATAAGGTATTATCACATAACCTCCCTTGTTTTCAGTTACATATATACCCATTACGAATGTTCTTATCTTATATACGTTTGATATCACAATTGTGTGACGTCATTTTGTCATTTTGTCCGTGTTTCATAGAAGTGGATGAGTTTTATGGATATTACCGCGGGTGCATCTACATATGGCCTGCAACACGCGAAAAGGGGCATTCGGACATTTGCGTAAAGTGTCGTCTCGGATCAGCCTGCGCAGTCTGCTCAGGCTAATCCTAAACGACACTTTCCGTTTTTATGTAATTTTCTGTTTTGCGCAAGTCTACTATAGCACAAAATCTGATGTAGTCGTAAAGTGCCGTCTCGGATTAGCCAGCGCGGACTGCGCAGGCTGATCCGAGACGACACTTTACGCAAATGTCCGAATGTCCCTTTTCACGTGTTGCAGGCCATATGGTTTTGCATCTTCTGATCTACCATTTCCGAAAAACAGTTGTGTGATAAAAGAATCACACATTTTTTGGCGCTTGAGATAAGATTTTATTAAACTCGTCAAGAAAAAAAAAATGTTATTTAGCTCGCCAAAGGCTCGCTTAATAACATTTTTTTAGACTCGTTTAATAAAATTTTGTCTCCAACACAAACTCATGTCAGATCCTGTATATGTTCAGCACTGCAGAGGGATAGAAATTATGTTACTAATTCAAGTCCGCCAAACCAGAAAAGAATGAGTGCTTGAGGAAAAAAATATAATGTACAATTACAAATCCGTGTCAAAGACGGACAGAAACACAGACTGTTTGTCATGAAATATAACTGTTTATATAGAAATTGAAAAGAACATTCAACAAAAAAAAAAAAATCATCAATCAATCAAGCAAGCAGTAACTTGCTCCTGGAAAAATTGTAATCTGCTGTTGTAGGACAGTGGGCCCTACCTGGTATGTTGTGTTATTATCATCACGTATACATTCATGACAGCGTTCTGGCGGCACACATTCCCCATCCTTGAGGAAGTAGTTAGGTTCACACTTACAACCATACATCTGTTCTTCACAACTCTCCGGGTTTGGGACACCATACAACACCTCTTCACAAGTATGTGCTTCACATTTATAATACAGTGTGTATTCTGCATTCTCGACGCATTCCACTGGGGAAGGTAAAAGAAAATAACAAAACAGTCATAGAACGCTGAATTAATGAAATGTAGCTCTTTGACTGGATTAAAAAGCGGATACATTGCAATTTGTAGACGGAGAAGCAGCCTGTGTCTGTGTAGATTCTGGAGTTGATTTCATGCTTTTCGGCAGTAAATCGAATATTCTACATAACAAGTGAATTCGGCTCTATAGACACAGTGCAACGAAAGCGTGGTAAAATCTATGTCATTCTATATCGAGTAACATCGTTCTGTATAAAGTAAGTCGCCTGTGGCTGTTCCATGTCTTCGCCCTCCGATATTTTATCAAATGAAAATCACTTGACATAAACAAATCGTCATTTTCCGCTTCTTGACCAAGGAGAAAGGCAAATCCTCAAGGATTTACCGATATTAACTGTCTTAATAAAAATTGACAACGATGGAACTATTTGAAATGTTACCAGTAAACACATTTAAATCAAGTGTCTTTTCAAGTTGAAGGTTAGTTCAAAATTGACCGGTGTTGCATTGGAGATGGGATTGGGAGTGGGTGAAGTAATATTCAGAGCATTCGAAGCGGCTGCGACTCTAATGCTTGACTATACATTAATTATTGTTTGTCATCACTTGAAAGGGAGAAAAAATGATAGGAAAACGGTACGTTTGTTTATGCTATGTTCGATGCCTACGGTTTTATTGAAATTTTGATTATTTTTGTTTTTACCGACCGGGCAGTGGGGTTTTGTTTTGGTCAGAAATTGAAACAGCCATGGTTTATTCAAGGGCATATATCTGCATCCGTTCTTGTACATTAAATATGAAGTTGTTTTCCTTTGATAAAGAGTCGGTAATGTTAGAAACGAAATACTCTTCTTTCTGTCGTGGTTTATCGTTCAATAAACCACGTTGTGAGTTATGAGGCCCTCGTGGATTATCTAATGTGCCTCATAACTCAGAACCGTAGTTTATTGAACGTTAAACCACGATAGAAAGAAGATTATTTCTTAAAAATAGTGGATTATGGTTTGATATTTTATGGCTACGATCAGTGAAAAATACCGATTTCATATTTTCTAACTCTTCAAGTGAAGGCGGAAACAGAAGTTCCTGCACTAGTTACCTAGGTAAACAGTGCGAACCAATTAAACCAGAGGTAAAAATGACGTCATTTACCTTACATTTTTTCTCGCACTTAGGTAATACTATAATGCGTTGTTACGTAGGGGGAGGTATGTCACGGGTAAATATCGAAAACAAATGTGCTGGATTCTGATGAAAGTTCCAACAAAAAAGGGGTTAGAAGCATGAAATGATTAGAATATTTGTTTTCTTTTTCGGTGAAAGATCGAAATTCATTTCATCGACTGAACATCATTGTTAATCTTTTCGTGAAAATATTACAGATGATGTTCACTCGATGAAATAAATTCTTTCACCAAAAAAAAAAATCCTCTATATATTGCACGTCCGTATACTGTCCACAGAAGCAAGTTAAGTTGAGCTTAGTGCCTTAAGGGTTTATCTTTTTCTACTCTTATTCTTTTGCCAAGGTTTCCAATCTAAATAATAAGGATACTTTATTAGAACTAGCCTTGCTGGTAATTGTATTTTTACTTACAAAAATAAAACCACTTGAACTCTTCAAAATTCATATTTTTTCTTGTCTTCATGAAAAGAACTCGGTGGGGACAAGTTAAAACTGGCTGAAATAACAATTGAAAAAAAAATACGTCCTTTAAAGGTAGAATACATTGATGGAAAAAAATCACGGAAAAGGCTGGTTAACCACATTTGCTGCTTTTACAGTAATATTTTAAAAGCTTCCTTCTTAGGTTGTTAAAACGTGTGAGTTGTTTGCCCGGTAAGGTATGGTGAAGGTATGTTTCACATACCACATGGCTCCTCATTACAGGACACTGTTTCAGTGAGGTTAAGCTGATCACAATCACCGCTATCCACCAGTATCTCTCTCGTCCTGTTCTGTACTCCACCGTCACATAGAGCTGAGCAGTTCCCGAAATCAGACCATTCGGATACCTCACACGTAACTGTCAAAAGTTACAATACACATGACATACAATTGAGCCATACTTTGTGAAAAGGAGGTTTAACACATCTGCAAAAAGTATCGACCCAGGTCAGCCTGCGCAGTTCGGAGTTCGCGCAGGCTGACCTGGGTCGATTTATTTTGTTTTAGGTCAATTTTCTGCATGTCAAAGGACTAGACTCACTCATGATTTAGTCAATTGTTTGACAAATGGATTTTATGGATCCCTAATTATGGGTTGAACTGCACAATGCATTGTGGAGATATACTGAAGTCGCTTTTGCCAGTGCATATCAAAGTGAACGATACATGACCTAACAATTTCTAAACTTGGACAAATCGGAAACCTCACGGATAGAGCTGAATAGTTTCTATACTGTAATCATTAACTTGTCCTCTATCTATACCTGTCTGAATTGTGGAATACAAAAATAATTATCAAATTGGCGTACAGATCAAACGAAATTTGAAGCTCAGATCTTGCTCACCATTACAAGGATCCGTATTACACGACTGTTCCTCTGTCAGTATGGTTTCGTTGCACTCATCTCTAAGTTCATCATTTTCATCAACGAATGATCTTGTTCTATTCTGATTACCTCCATCACAAATCTCTGTACATTCAGACCAGTCCGACCAGGCACCAACATCACAACCTGTTTTGAAAGTAGATTTTTGAGACATTAATAGGTAATTGATTGCCTAACAATAGCTAAGTCAAACTTCCACTACGATACCACCTAACAGAGGTAAGATAGCATTCTTGTACAGCAAATGGTCTTTTGATGGCAGTCTAATAAAACTAATGTGCGAAGGAATTTAGAATCATCAAATTCGTATTTGTCCTGTCAGCTTTTGCGCTGCTAAAGAAATTAAATGGTTTTTGTCACGACAAAGAAAAAGGTTAATCTTTTTCATGCCAAGGCTTCATAATGGCCAGACTATCTCAGAGAAAAGATTACTCTGCGCGTCCTGTGTACTTTTATCTTGCACTAGACAGTAAAAAGACACTTTCGGCATACCATATCTTAAACTGTAAAACAGAGTCCTAATTGAAGTTACTTCTTTCCCCATACTGTTACAAAAGTATCAACAGCACCCTGCCAACCACGCCACTGCCCCCACACCCCCCCCCCCCCCCAAAAAAAAAAAAAACACACACACACACACACACAAGCACCACATGCATGTTCCAATGCTCGACTGCAGGCGCTTTTCAGTTAAAATTCTGAGTCAAAAAAAGGGGATTAACCCTTTACCACACAACAAAATCCTAGACTTTTCCAGTTTCTATGGCCTCTTCCTTCAGGATTGTTAAAACTCGAGATTGTGTGGTAAAGGGTTAAAGTAACAACAGCTGCCAAAGGTACGCAAAGCGGGTGTTAAAATGCATTTCAATTTGAATCATACCATTTAAAAGTTTGGAAATTATTGTAAAGATCATAATCCGTTATTGTACGGTCGGTTTCAGTGCTAGTGGCTGGCAGAGAAATTAAGTTAAAAACTAGGTTAAAACCTGACAGGCTACCCTATCTTTTGTTTACTTTTTGCCTGATTTTGAAATTCATTTTCTTCTGCCAGCGACATACACTTGGACCGACCAACAATAACAGATTGTCATCTTCACAATATTTTCCATACTTTTGAATGGTATAATTTTAATTTAAATGCATTTTAACACCGGCTTTGATTTTTTGGCCGCTATAGGGCCTTTGACTTCGTCAAACATATTTTGATGGCTACCTGTTCCTGTGTCCCCCTTTTGATAGTTAACTTGGCCACGTTTGAAGTAAAAATCTTCAGTAATGACAGAGATATTATAAAATGTCAGTTTTTGAAAATTCTTGGTCGAAAAAGGGGCATAAATGTGACAAAAATATTTTGATGGTTGCCTCCCTCTGCTGTATGGGTGTCCCTTTTGATATTTAACAACTAGTCCAAGTTTGAAATAAATATCTTCATTAATAACAAAGATATTATAAATTGTAAAAGTTTTTGCACGACAACGCAGACGACGCCAGGGCTGTGAAAATTCCTTGATGTTTTCTTCAAAACAGCCGAGCTAAAAATGTACGTAATATATTTGCTGATGAGTCGACGTACATGTCCATGCAATCTACAGAATTTGAAACTTACAGCTGATGTCATCATTACATGGCAGTTCTTCCATGGGATCGCCTTCACAGCTGTCCCCTCCACACTTGGGAACCGGCGTATTGCAGGCCCTGAATCTTCTCTTCACCCCACCCTCACAATCAGCATCACAGTCGGACCAAGTTGTCCAGCTTCCCCAACCTCCATCCTCTGTTAAAAAAAAAGAAGGCATTTGTTTTCACAGAAAGAGTTAATCTAGATCAGACCGCGTAGAAATAATAGTCAGATCTTTGATGTACACCATCTCATATTCAATGATACGATAAACCATGTTTCTTCTTCTAGCACTGAATGTCCGTCTCAGTTACCCGTTGGGCCACTAAGCGCGACTAACAGACTTTTAGCGAACACTGTAGATTCAGATCAGATTGCACAGAATGTGCAGTTTGATCTTGGATCTAGATTGTCCGATAAGGAGATATTTTTTTCCCAAAAATATGTTTTGAAGTGCAAAATTATGGGTTTTTACTATCGGCTTGAAAGGTTCATTTAACTTACTTACCAGGTTTAGGGTTAAATATCAGGGATATGCGATTAGTTGATGGAAAACATGCAGGAATCTTGTATGATAATAGAGAATAAGTTAGAGCCCCTTGTCCCTTTGCTACATTCTCACTTTTACAGTAAGTACCATTCACTCCGGAGCACTATTAGTTGTACAGTCAGGTGGCAGGGGACTTGGAAACTTTTTCACGGCTGTGGCGAATCATGTCGCCCCGAGTCGAAGGCGAGATGGCGACATGCTTCGCCACAGCCGTGAACAAGTTTCCAAGGCCCCTGCCACTTGACCGTACAACGAATTTATTATACTACAAAGTTTTACCATGCCACCGTGTATTCAGAGAAATTTCCCCGTTTTATATTCTCACAAATTGAGTACGCTAACGACACAGAATTTCGCTTCTGAGTGCCCGAATTCAATGAAAACGGAAGCCATTGAGAACTAACGTCACTGAAACCTTGGTAACACGTGCAGTTTGGTGCATAAACTTGATGATGTCACTGCGATAGACAGTCGACGTATTTTCATTCAAACATGGATTTAAACAACTTCAAGGTAAGTAACTAAGTATTTCAATGATTTGTTGGCAAAAGTATACGGCTATAAGTTGCCTCAAACGACCGTTAGGTTTTCCTTTTAACGTTAAAATGTATGAGTTTCTACACTTCACAGTTTGCTTACCTGACGAAGGTATAGCTCGTTTTAACCCCGTGTATTTGTTTTAGAATGACAACAAATGATAATACATGTAAAGTTCTATATTCTTTTACTTTCAAAAGTAATTATATGGTGCAGGCTACTCAGGATGTTTTTCTTGTGGGTGGCTCGTATCTGTCGACGCCGCCATTTTGGATGTTGTGTTGAAAGTGTAGTCATGTATACGGGGCTGCCAAAAGGGAAAGTGCTTTTACGCGGATTTTTGCCAGTCTACTTGACTATATATTAGGGACATATTATCCAATCAGATCGTGAGAAATTTCATTGCAGTATAATAAAGATTTATTTTATTTTTCGTTTGTTCATATCTTGTAAATGAGCAAACTGATAAACATTTACTCGTTGAAATAGCAAGTTTTACCTATGGCTTCCTGTTTGGGGTAGCATTCTTTTCCACCGATAACTGCCAGTTTTTCGCAGTAGCTGAAATGAAGAAAACATGAACATAGAAGAAAACTTTTAGTAAAAACGTCCAAAAATGGAAATGTCCAAATTCCCACAAAACCTTAAAACTGGTGTGGTGTCCGTGGTTGTGAGGAAGAGCGTGGGCCTTGTGATCATAAAGTTCTGAGTTCGATACCCGGGAGCTGCTGTCAACTTTGGGACTGTTCACTGGCCCACACGTTGGCGCGAGTACTGGTGTAGTTTCCAGGGAGCAGAATCAAGAGAGAGATAAGTATAAGTTGCAAGAACTTGTTTCTCAATCAATGTAAAATAAATGTGTTTAAACTACACACTAAAGATTGTCAAAATTTGGACTTTTTCCTCTGTCAACATTTTTGAATCAAGTTTTAATTTAGAAATTTCTAATTAAAATCGTACAAATTTTTCATCCAATGAAATTTAAAGCAACAGGAGAATAAATCCAAGTTTAAGAGATATCACGTTAAGAACTTAAAAGCTATTTTCATATTTCGCAATGGTTTGAGGCTTTCAGATAATCTTTCTCCATTTGCCACTGTGTCTCTTCCTAGTCTTTTCATTAGAAAAAAAGAAAAACCTTGTATATACGATTCTAACATGACACGTGAATTCGGCTCTATAAACGTAGTGCAACGAAAGCGTGGTAAAATCTGCGACATTCTATATAGAGTGACGTCATTCTAGTAAGTAAGTTATTCAATGGAATATAATCTTCATCCGCGTTTTTACTTTAAGTATGAACTTTTTTTTCTTTGATTAAAAGTTGGTAATGTTAGAATCGAAATAATCTTCTTTCTATCGTAGTTTATCGTTCAATAAACCACGTTGTGAGTTATGAGGCCAAATGAATAAACCACTCGGGCTATCGCCCTCGTGGATTCTTTACTGTGCCTCATAACTCACAACTGCGGTTTATTGAACGATAAACCACGGAAGAAAGAAGATTATTTCTTAATTAGAAGTTTGAGTTGTCAAAACATCTTATTTGGGGCAACAGCAAAACAGATTGTATGGGGCCTTAGATTTAATCTAACCTTACCAAATTTCACACAATGACTCTGAGATGACATCGCCCAATGCATATTCCGTTCCACCCACAATACAGACAGGCGGACATTCACCACTAAAACATGGCTCCTCCTCCTCAAGCTCGTCTGAGCTACAGCCGACTCCATGCACATCCGTTCTATAAATAGAAAAATAAAGTAGATTTAAATCATGTTCTAACTTTTCTGTCATGATTTTACAATCAAAATACGATCCGTTTTCAAAAGCATTGTGAAAGAAGATGACATACATAAACAAGTGGAAAATATTTTATGAGCAACGCTCTTTGAAATGGGGGTTTAATGCATCTGCAAAAAGTATCAACCCATGTCAGCCTGCGCCGTCCGCGCAGGCTGACATGGGTCGAAACCTTTTGCTATTTGTAAATTTTTTGCATATCTAAGGACCATTCTACCTAAAGGTTCAGTCTATTTTTAGAAAAAATGGATTTCATGGATCCATAATAAGGTGCTGACTTGCTTGGTATATATCAATTCGAAGACGCAATTAACATTTTTTGCCTTTGCACCGCTCATATACAAGAAAAGGTTTTAACATCAATTGCATTATCAACCCAATGAAATTTTTATCGTATCCAACATGTCGGAGTATTGCATAAAAATATGACAGAAAAGGGGCAATAATAGCTACATGGACAAGGGTTATCCTTATTTTTCATTACCAAGTGACACTCCCTTTCACAAAATGCTACTACTTGAAGTGTTGTGTAAGAACGTGACAGACAGAAATAAGGATACATAGCTACATGGAAACTGTTATCATCAATTTTCATTACCAAAAAACAACTTTTAACAATGTATATGACAAATGTTTGTGCGCATCCTACTGCGCATGTATTTTTGTCGTGGATATGGAATCAAAAGTGCACCTATGCATTTTTTGCACATAATTGTAATACTATTGGTGCACTAAAACAAGTAGCACTTTCTTCGGATAGTACTGGTGAAGAGAAAAAAAAAAAAAAAATGGATCTTTGAACTGTCACCGTGAAATAATTAAAATGCTGCTGACACGGCGTTACACACCTAACATGCAAACAAAGGCAGGAAATTTAAAGCTGTGAAAGTATAGCTGTTTCCACTTTGAAAATTGTTGATGGAAAAGGAGAAATCGCACCTACTGAGCAATTTCTCCATTTCTCACCATGTCTGCTGAGCTTTTATCCTATTTTTTTTCCTTGGAAAAATAACTTCCACAGTGACCTTCAACCTTGTTTTCTGACGAAATAAGCACGGATAGGTGCCATTTTTATTTTTTTTTTATTGTTTAGAATTATAAATACTATAAGTGTGCAAAGTTTAAGAAAAATCTGTCAGTAAAAAAGTATGTATTTTTTTAAGATTAACCCTTTATTCGATCAAATTATCTCCCATTTTAATAACATGCATATTTGTACATTTACCATGCTCAAAACCAGGCTTTTATATATTTTTTTGTGCAAAAATATATGAACTGTCATTAAAATGATGTATATTTGTATATTTTTCCTATAATTTTCCTGGGTAACTGACTATTAAAGAAAGGCGCTTTAAATCCAATATAAACTGAATTTTGGAACTGTATATACTTTTTTCAAAGGAAAATTTCTCAGAAACGAGCTCGGTGACCCACATCTTTTTTACTGTAATCTCCTGGAGACACGATGAGCTTTGTATGTGCAAAGTTTTAACAAAATCTGACCGTTAGAAAAATTTGTCATATACGTCGTTAACAAAATACAACTTATTGAAGTATAGTGTAAGAATATACCATAAATATTGAGTGGAAAAAAGACGTACGGAAAAGTGCTGTCATTCTTTTCATTGATCAATTTTAATATGTTAATCCAAAGGCTGCTACATAAATCAAACGAGAATCTCCACTCAATAATTAAAACCCCATATTGTGATTCCAAAGTTGATTTCATGGGACAAAAATATCGCATCGGGCAGTGTAGATTCAAGATCAGCCTGCATGTTTTGTGTAGTCAGATCTTGATCTACACTGTCTGCAGAAGCACCCCGAGTCGCGCCCAGCAGTTAGGGGTCAATGAAAAAGTTCAATTAGAATATCTTTTCCTGATTTGCCTTGAAATCATGGTTGCAATGCTGGACATATAACAAGCGGCAGTGCGGAGGCGGCCATGTGGAATGTCATGTGGAATGCATCATGAAATAGTAAATATAGTTCTACTGTCCTTAACAATACACTATTCTAAATTGATGCTACGTGTAATTATGGTAAATGAACAAACAAGTCTTTCTTGTTCTTGCAACAATTATCTAAGGAAAAAGATGAACTAATAATTCATGTGTCAGACAAGAACACGTTCTTTTGAGACAAAAATATGGAAACAAGGTCAAATACCCAATACATTTTCACAAATAATACTTTTACTTTTATTGAAGTATGTGAATGAATAATACATATACGATCTGACATGAGTTGGCGTTGAGATAAAATTTTATTAAACGAGTTTCGGGAAAATGTTATTATGCGAGCCTTTGGCGAGCTTAATAACATTTTTTCTTGACGAGTTTAATAGAATTTTTATCTCATGCGCCAACGAATGTCAGATTCTTTTTATCACATGACAATATTTCACAAATCATAGATTAGAAGATGCAAAACCATCTTTAGATGCACACGTGGTAATATCCATAAAACCCATTCACTAGAACTATGAAATACGTACAAAATGACGTCAAAAATGACGTCACTCAATTGTGATATTACACGTGTATGAGATAAGAAAATTCGTAATGGGTATATTACACTGAAAACAAGGGAGGTTATGTGATAAATTTTTTTCTCAATCTGTCCCCAATCTGAGACATGAAACATTGTTTGAGTGGGATATAGTTACTTACCTGTATCTATATCTACGACCTTCTCCACATTCGGACAAGCAATCCGACCATTCACCCCAAGTGCCGGTCTCACAGCCTTAAAAATAAAAACCCTAACTCATCATGTTATTCTCTTGGTACACTACTGCTTTATCAATTGAATGATTGGTGTTTTATGCCCCTGTCAACATAAAGTCATATCAAGGCGACTGGTACTTAACAATCACTGGTGCATCACAAACGGTATCAAATAAACAAAAACGATTTACATGATACTTTTTGTCGTTTTTTGTTCAGTATAATCTGTCACATTGCTTTTTTCTGTGTAACTACTTTATGGTTGCATAAATCGTCATACAGTCACAAAATTCGTATTCCAAGAATTTATATTTTTTAAAAAAAATTTGGGAAAAAGAACCTTGCTGTAACATACATGTAAAAACAAGGAAAGGGTCATTTTAACACAAATATTTTCAACTCAGTATTGTTCTTTCCTTTCTATAATTCTCTTTGTCAGTGGCTGTTGTTGTGTAATTATAAGCTTGTAGTAGGCTAATGAGTGTAACATTATATTACAAGTAACATAGCATTAAAGTTATAAAAAATAAACACCTAAGTTAATTAACAGAAGCAAGTAAGACTTTTCACTCATACACTGTCAAAGAAAGAATTTCCTTGAAAAATGTTCATTGCCAAGGATCGTAGATTTCTAGTGATAAGTAATGCTGAATATCTTTTTTTACCTGTATAACCATTTTCATTGGATAATTTCCCCTAAATCAAACACACACACTTATCAAATCCCATGCTTTCATTTTATTTAAAAAAATGCTAATAAAACAACTTACAGTCTTCTATCAAAGAGCAGTTCATAGATCCATCATATTCACATTTGCTGAAATTCAGACAGAAACAAAATCATCAAATAACTGAGAGTAATTCAAATGACGTCCTACACTATTAAGTACAAAATCAAAGATTATCTCGACCCTTTACAACACAATCCCGTGCTTTAACGACCTTGACGAAGGTTTTGGAAAACATTGTGAGAAAAGGAGAAAATGCCCGTACCCCGCATTTTCTCTTTTTCCCTCATTGTTTTCATATCTTTCCTAGACAACTTCCACTATTTGGACACTGGTGCTTTAAATTTAGACAAATTTTGTCTACGTCTAAAGAGTTAATGAAACAGGATTTGTTTGGAAACACTAACAGGCTATCTTTTTCCCATTGAAAAATACATTAAAATAGAGACTATATATCTATGTTATTCTATGGTGAAGTGGTATATCGTATATTCAAGTAAACAAGAACTGATTTTATACACAGAACTGATTAAGTCTCCTGTTAGTCTGAAGCTTGGATATTATTACATGTATGTTTATACATCATTTAATATAAAGGATACATGTATAATAAATCATAATAAAAAGGAAGCATTGTAAAATATGTTTTTGAATTAGTCAAGATACTTTTCAAAGCTATCATCCATTGGTATGTAAAAATGTTTCTGTCTAAAGAATCTTAAAGAGACTTTTTTATATAGTAACTATCTACAATATATTGGGCTCCAAAGCAAATCAAAATCTAAAGCATTTGCAAAAAACAAATTAGATGCAGCTTGAAAAATCAGAATCTGTCTCTACAAAGGTTGAAATAGTTATGTGAAAAGAAGACAATACCTGTGTTTTCAAAAGCTGTCTTTCGCGAGGTCATAGAAACAGATCTTCGGGGCGGGGGGAGGGGGGGGGGAGGAGAGGCAAATGTGAAACAGATGAGCCCTGCTTTGTGAAAATGGAGCTTAATACATATCCGTGATGTACTGCACCAAGCAAGACATCACATAATTACGGATCCTTCAAATTTGTCTCAAAGCAGATTGTATATGGAAGTAGATTGGTCCTTTAACAATAAAGAAAATTGACCGATAGCAAAAAGTTTCGGCACGGGTCAGCCTGCGCGGACTGCGCAGGCTGACCTGGGTCGATACTTTTCGCAGATGCGTTTAGCCCCAGCGTAGCTCAAATCTTTTGGCATGATTGTTACAATACAAACCAGATTTCGCAAGGTGAGCTTCCTGGTTCAGTTGCCCCAAATGGTACAATGGTTCCGTCTTGCTCTCTGTAACATGGACAATCTTCCTGACGAATACATTTTCCCGTATTATCTCTCACCATGCCGTCTTTACAGACACATCCTGGCACACACTCCGCATCCTCGGATTCGTCACATAGATGACTGAGTCGGAAATCTTTACAAGTGATCGTAGAGCACATGTTGGAACATTCTATATATTCTTCATCCTCGCTGTCACATACATCTGCAGCATAAAGGGACAGCATGAAACAACACAGTTATGGATTACATGAAACTTGGCAATACCTATTTAACAACCACGAATTACATGCAACTTGATAACACCCGTTTAACAACCATGTGTCTAATCTATAGAGCACTAAGCACAAATTCAGTTGTTTTCCAGACATTGTAGGCTAAGATCATAAAGTCCCAAAGGTAGGCCCAACCCATTTCAATATTTGAAGCTATACCTTTTGACAGAAGAAACCAAACCTTTTGCTTAACCTACTTAAATCCTCATTATGCAATGTACAGAATTGATCAGCAGCGACCAATCTTTGTAGATAGTGTGCTGGGTATGGAACTGCCTAATGTTTTGTTGAATTTCTTTTGACTCGGAATAAGGTCTTATTCTCTGTTCTAGTTTCAAGGATTTCTTATTTTCTTAATCAACTCTTTATAATTCAATATTAGTTTTTTTCATGAGTATTAGCGAGTTCTGATTGGCTGAAAAAAAATTTTCATAGCTCCATGAAGAAAAAAATTTAAGCAGTGCCGGAACTACTTTTGCAGTCAAACTAATGTAAACAAAGATGTATACGAGATTCCATAATCTTTTTCTGTCTGATTTTATATCCAGTCCGAATTTCAAATTGCTAGCTAAATTTATTTTCTCTGAACATTGAAAAAAAATATCAAACAGTAAATTCAAAGAGAGAGCTTAAACTCATTGTCACTTTGCTGGGTCCTAACAAACTTATCTTCAACTTACTTCTGGCGTATTGAACTTCTAATAATAAATCTACTAAATCTGCCAATGTTCAATACCATAATGACGTCATGAATTACGTCATAATACTTCATGAACGAGCAGATTTACCGCGCTATGAAGTATCGATGAAATGGACATTAAATAAATACGCAATGTTGGATTTACCAAAAAAAGCAGTTAGAGTAAAATTTAAGTGCATATTTGTTGTCTGTGATATTAAATTATAAGGAAGGAAGAGATTTTTTTTTTGTTTTCATGGAGGTATGAAAAAAAAAACCTAATCACACTGTATGATACATACAGTGTGATTAGGTTTTTTTTTTTCATACCTCCATGAAAAAAAACCTAATCACACTGTATGATACATACAGTGTGATTAGGTTTTTTTTTTCATACCTCCATGAAAACAAAAAAATTCTCTTCACTCCTTCAACCAAACCACAAAATTTTAGACTTGTCCAAATTCAAAGCTGTTGGTGACGATAAATCAAATGCGGCTCAATTGATGGAATTTGTATCTGAAAGGGTTGAAAACTTTGTGGGAAAATGAGAAAATGCTGGTTACCAGCCTTTTCTCTTTTTTTCCACAACGTTTTCAAAAGGCTTCTTCCTAAAGGGTTAATTGGTTCGTGGAAAGTAGATACAAAATAATAGCTAAATAAAGCACTGTACAAATTGAATCTGGCCCTTTCCTCTGTTACGAGAGACCACTCCTTCATGCATGGCTTCGTCCCGATTTAAATACAATACCTAACAACTGCGCTAGGGAGATATCTCTTTAGGTCAGTGGTTATGGTATTGGTCTTTTAAACCTCGAAGAACAAGGATCTTGTCCGCCGTAGGTTCGAATTCCGCCAGATGCGGTTTGTATTTCAGCCATGCATTCGTTCTTTTGTTTCTTTGTTACGGACTTTGTTCGTAACATGGAGGCTCGTCCGGGATTGGCCATTGAGCCATTAATCACATCTGTTGTCCAAGAAAAGGACATTTGTTGTCTAAATAAGGCTTTGAGTCATCAATAAATGATGACTTTAAGAGGGGTGTGTTACGGGAGACCACTCCTTCATGCATGGCTTCGTCCCGATTTAAATACAATACCTAACAACTGCATTAGGGAGATATCTCTTTAGCTTAGTGGTTATGGTATTGGTCTTTTGAACCTCTAAGAACGAGGATCTTGTCCGCCGTGGGTTCGAATCCCGCCAGATGCGGTTTGTATTTCAGCCATGCATTTATTCATTTGTTTCTTTGTTACGGACTTTGTTCGTAAGACCTCTTTTTTAAGTTTCCAGACAGACAGTGTCTCATTGTCTATACATTTCGTGGTTCAAGCAGGTAATATATGCCTACTTTAGGTAAATTATTACCTTCGACACAGGAATCATGGACACAAGAGTCCAGCTCCAAGTTATCCCCGTCACATGGTTCACCACTGCAGCTGTCTGTCGTGTTGCAATATCGGGTTCGAACTCTCATCCCAGGTATACAGGCAACGTTACTAGTACAGGAACTCCATGGTGTCCAGGCAGACCAAGGTGTAGGAAGTATATCTAGAAGTATACACATTTTATACTTTGTTTTGGTAACGGGTTAAACTAAGTCTTTCAAAATGATCTAGACCTCTCTCAGACATATAAAAATGATTACAGATAAAAAAGGAGAGGAAAATTCATTTGTTAAATGGTATGAATAGCAATATGACGCACATTTATGAAACCACTATTAACAAGCGTTGCTACCGCTAATCGATACCCCAAGGGCCTTGATTCATACCATAGCAAACTAATATAGTAGACAATGGTTATTTTCTTTTACGTTTTGGAAATTCAATATTTTTATATGCGATACCCAATAACTCAACACTTCTTTTTAGCAAACTGAAAAACAGTGGGGAAACAGGGGCAATGGCTCGTGAGGTTACTGTTCATTATTTTACTGCATGCTGGACCACAAAAGAGTTTCAATATTCATGTTCCAGTATCTCTTACTCTGTCTATCCTTTTTTAAAAAAATATTCCTTGTTACAAAGTATACCTGGACAACATTCAGTATTACAGGTTTCTGATTCGTAAGTCAGCATATCACATGTGACGTCACCAATCACTTCCCGAGTTCTCTCCCTTTTACCATTGTCACATGACTTACTGCAGTGTGACCATTCAGACCACTGTGTATACACGCATTCTGGAAATAGTTAAGAGATAAAATATTTAACCAAGCACTAAACAAGCACTAGAAAATAATAACAATAACAGAAGGGAAGCATGTAACCCATTTAAAGAAATGAAACGAATGAAATAAATTGAATGAAATACCTAAACCTAGTTGCGCAGTGCACAATGATGTATATAATCTACGTGTATATGTATGCTTTTCAAAATGATCTAATTACAAAATTGGACGAATTAATGCATGAAAGTAACGATATTTAACTGTTCATCTGGATGCTTGATCGATTAAATGTTTGGTCTTTCACGCCGTTTTCAACATTTTTTCAGTTACATCGCGACGGCCAGTGCACCTATCCATGCTTTCCTGGATTCTTTTTTATCAGTACTCCGCACAATTTTCTTTCCAAGCCACTGGCTGCTTTCCCATATAACCATCGTCGAGACAATGGTCAGCGATGGAAGAGGAATGAATCCTGTCGCAATGACTGTCATCAATCCTCGGAGAGAAATTTGCCGAGCCAAGGATCGTCATTTGGATGCAGCAGTAAACAAAAAGCTTGGGCCCCGTTTTACTAGGGTAGTTACGAACAAAATTTGCGTGAGTTTTACGTACCTATAGTATGGTAGCGTATTTCTGCCACGAGATACGAGATAACTATCATGATTATTTTAGATAACTATTGCGATAAATCAAAGTTTCCTGGAAACTTTATTTAGATAAAATGGAAAGATAAAATTTCCAGGAAACTTTGATTTATCGCAATAGTCTTCTAAAATAATCATGGTAGTTATCTCGTAATTCGTGGCAGAAATATGCCACCATACTATAAAGTACTATAAGTTTTACTATAAAACTTACGCAAATTTTGTTCGTAACTACCTTCGTAAAACGGGACCCTGGTGTTTTTCTACGTTGTATCTTATGTTAATTTCTGTTCTAGCAAAAACTATCTTGAAAACGCAAAATTTGGCTTATGCTTGCTTGCCTTTAATCCTCAAGCTGCTAGGTAGATTAAAATAAAGATTTCTAGACCAATGTGAAAATCCATACTTCATTATTCAAAAAATTTTGCTCGTAGGAGAAATTTCACCGTATCGGACAGTGTAGATTCAAGGTCAGACTGCACGTTCTGTGCAGTCTGATCTTGATCTACACTGTCTGCAAAAGCCCAAAAACTCGCACTTAGCATCCATACTGTTAAAATGCATACTTTATGTGCTGTATTATAGAAAGGTCAATGCAAATTCAGTTGTACCTGAACAGTCTTCCATCCCAACACAGGTTACAGTCATGTTTTCACATGTGCTGCAAGTAAAGGAAAACAATACATTATAGTGATTATATTAAACGGCGTTTAACCACCCAGACTAGATGCTTAAGGTTTCTTTTTCCAGGTCATTTAAACTCGGGTTTGTGCGATTATGGTTTTAACAAAATGGTAAATGTTCTAGGAAAATGAGCCATCGCTTACTAAATGTTGTTGTTTTTTTTCCAGTGATATTATACTCGCACAAAACTGACAACTGAAGGACCATAAAAAGTTTCATTGTACAGAAGTGGAATGAATGAAAGCGGGTACCTTATTAACCTTTATTTGATTTCCTTTTAACTCTTTGTTAGAAGGAAATCAATGTTGCTCAAAATAATGCACTCAGAAAAATATGAGAGGAACTTTTCAAAGAAAAAAAAAAAAATATATCTAAACGAAATTCCCGTGTTTCTCAAGCCCTGTCTGAAGAGGTTTTTGCAAATAGTGTAAAAAAAAATGAGAATACGCGGATTTCTCTTCTCCCTGTTGTTCATATTAAACAAAAACAGAAAATAATGAATACTCTGTTTTTGATACAAAGAAAATAAAAACAACAGGCAAGTAATATTGACCCAACATGTGAATCATTAGCCAAACAAATGTTTTCTCTGTGTTTACAAATGTTTAATTAGTATCCTGATATATTAAAATGGTTAGAATATTCAACAAACAGTACAAAGTCAAATCGTTCTTTATCTTAAATGAAACTGACAGAAAACTTAATTTTTGTACAATGTAATACACTAATAATCTGTAAAACCCTGCAAATTTATAAATATCAGGATATGAAAATCGAAAATGCCATATTTTCTTTTAAACTTCTGTGTGTCAAAACTTGTTGAAACGTTTACAAACTGACCAGTTTTTACACAGAACATGTACAACAGCACTCGGAGGTATTTCCTCGTCGATGTAGAATGATTCCTCTGCCAGTGAGAAAGAGCCGTCCCCATCTATATCTATATAACCAATCCTCTCTTGAGTTGGAATGTCGCCAAACAGTTCGTCAAAAATCTCAGTATCAAACACACAGACAGCTGAAATTGAAAAAAATTTCGACATCAAGCATTTATCAAAGAAAGTTGGGATCACTTTAAGATTAAAGTGGCCAAAAAAGTGGTCCGACGCTCACCGGACCTGCCGGACCGTCGACGATGGCCTTGTAAAAGAAATAATTTGTTCAGTCTTAACTTTTTCTGAATAAGCTATTTTATTTCATTTAAAGTACTTTGCCATCCCCCTTTTTTGTACTTTGCTTGCCATAATGTCTTTTACATACTCTATATGTGTAAGAGATATTGATTCATGAACCATCAGGTCTTATGTAGTATCTAAGGTTATAACTGTATCCATCATGTCAATCGCTTTTAGTCAATGCATGAACAGATATAATACTCAATGGTTGTTAGGCAGGAAGAATATATATAATTTTCTGTATAGATACAGTATCAATATTTTTCCATATATCTTTTATGGCGATTTGTTCAATAACGAATACAATATATATATAGTTTTCACGCTTATTTATCATGTGCACACGGCCGGGTAGCTAAGAGGTTAGCGTAACCGACTCGTGACCCGGTGGTTTTTTAGTTCGATACCCGGTTGAGGCAAATTTTCTTTTCAGCAATTTTTCGCCTGTCACCTCTGACGCATGTAAAAAAAAAAAGTCAGTAAAATTGAAAGAAAGTTGTGTCAGCACTGGTGTGAGAAAGCACGGAAACACATGCGTAGGTGCACTGACCGCCGTGATACGACCTTAGTTGTTAAAACGGCGTTACTAAACTCCAATACAATCAATCAATCAATCAAGTTTATTATGTGTTGGAATTTTTGTTGGACGACCATGCAAAAAGGAGATTTCAATAAAAGTTGTAATTTGAAAAAAAAATCGAGTAAATAAATAAATAAATTAATTAATTAATAAATAGATAAGTAAAACGATGGAAGCTGTTACTTGCTCAGCTGAATGAAAACACAATGATCACTAATCATCAGTTTTGTGTTCATCACTTATTTCAAATTGAAGATGGGATCTAAATACCCGGACTGACTGAGAAGTAAAAGCCATTTTGGTGTTGTTATTTTTAAATCATGGCACAGTATATAGCGCAGAGAAATTGTGTCGTATCAAAATGATGACAGGTGACAGGCTTTCACCGCAGCATACGAAGAATCGGTATTATGAGAAATGTTTTTGTTTTTAACACTGTCGTTTATACAACGATAGTCGTATATAGTTACATGTGCATTTGCTATCGATCAGGATGGAACAAATTAATTCACTTTGCTTTAATGCAACGGATATGCATAAAAATTACCCTTGTCTCTTTTTTCTCTAGAACCGGTATTTCACTTCTTTGAATAAATAAGAAAAACCATGGTAGAATTAGCCGTCTGCTTATCTGTCTATGTTGTCCAGTTTGAAAACGAGAAAAAGCCGAAAGTAATACGCATGCTGATTACATTATTACGTTATGCACCTTATACCGTGTATGGGACCACATTTATAACGATCATTTCCTGTCTAGTCTGATTTTAACGGTCAGCAATGCGTATATTTCAGCCGGAATATTTACAGGTATATGAACAATATTAATCATTTGACAGGCTCGGCAAGTTGCTTTTAAAAAGAGACACCATCGATTCAAGAGTAGGTAAGAAATCCTATCACACACACACACACAAATTCCAGCAGTGCCTATACAAAATCAGTGTGTAAAATCCGTTTGTGTGTACAATGATCTTAATATACAATGCTCCTAAAAGCAATTAAAATTTACTTATGGTCAAAGATAGAACATTTTTAGCTTGTATATGAACACATGTACAAATAACATAAACAGGTTGAAACCTAGAAAATAAAGCTTAAGCTGCGAAGCACAACTCGGTAACTTTTTGCAGATAGAGTAGGTCAAGATCAGACTGCATAGTACCTATAGTCTGACCTTGAACCTACACTGTCCAATGAAGATACTTTTCTCAAAAGAAAAAGAAAAAAATACCTTTGAAATAGCAAAATTCGGGTTTTTACTATCAGCTTGAAAGTTTCATGTCATTTATTTAGCATGTTAAGGGTTAATTACAGAAATTAACATACGTGGAGATGTAGTTGTGGAAGCCACTGTCGATGTTGTCGATGCAGGTGTTACTGGATGGGAGCAGGATTCTATTATTAGATCTTGCACTTGTTGATTAGTAAAGCCGTTGGCAATGGATAATTTTATCTCAACAACAGAACCAAGTTCGCCTTCAAAGTTGACCATGACACTCTTAAATCCTGAGGGATCGTCAACCGGGTACTGTGTATCAGATATATATTACATGTATAAGCTAAATCAGCACAATTAAAAGTCAAATATTATGTTCGATAACTCGTTCCTTGCCTAATATATGTATAAAATAAAAGACATGTTTCGGAGAAAAAAGAAAAAGATTTTCCACCGCAAATGAAGATGGCTTTGGTCATTGTAAACCCTTTACCACACAATCCTGTATTTTAACGACCCTGAAAGAGGAGGCTTTTGAAAGCATTGTCGGAAAAGAGAAAACGCTGGTAACCAGGATTTTCTCCCTTTCCTACCCTGTTTTCTTCCCTATGAAATACAGAAATCATCATTTAAGCTGCATTTAATTTTATGTGTGCAAATGCTTTTATTTTGGTCCAGTCCAAACTTTTGTCAATTGCTAGAGTTAAGCAAAGGGGGGGGGGGAGCGGGCTTTGTAAATCCAAAATCAGCCTGCAGGTTTTTCTAACTAACACCATCCGGTGTAATACAAGATTGAGAGAGTTACACCAAGACTGACGTTGGGTGGTATTTTTCTGTGCCTCCTAACGAATACTGTGGTAATATATTGCCTAAACCCTCTGATTGTATCAAAATGATTTTTATGTACTTTAGAAACCTACAGAACTTTGTATTCAGCTTTTTAAATTAACAGCAACATGTAACGATAGCTATTATCAGGCTGCGTCGAGGAATTACGAGAGCCTTCATAAAGAAGGGAAGATGTGAGAGCCTTGATACTATACCACATTAAAATAAGTATGCCATGCTCTGTGAAAAGGGGGCTTTATGCATCTGCAAAATGTATCGATCCGTGTCACCCTTTCGCTAGATTAGTAACAAGGCTTATCCTTTGCACGCTTAAAGGTAATTTAGAACTTTAGCTGATTTTCTAGGCTGTTAAGATCAAGATCGGAAAGCAGACATTATTCGAAAACAAAGATATTGTGTAAACTTACACATTGCTGAAACTGCTAAGTACCACTCAAGGCGCTTGTGCAAAACAGTCTAGATCATAATCAGACTGCACAGAACGTGTTATCTAATATTGGATATACACAGTCCGATACGGTGAAATGTTTGCAGTGAAAAGAACTTTAGAATTGCCATATTTGTTTATCACTACCTACTGGAAATTTTCTTTTTATGAGTAAAACCTAACCATTTGTGTACTGTCATAAACTTACTCTGGCATGTAAATAACGGGGAGGTTGTTTCGAGACGGCATATGACGTCACCGTAACTATTTGAATACAATAGCACATAATCCACACTAATTTTTGGCCATGTGTCATTCCCACAAATGTTTTTGAAAGTACGTTCAGAGGCCAGTATCTTTTTAAGGCGATATCGATGAAGTAAAAGAAATTATACACGTCCCAAGTTTATGATTTACAAACTGTTACCTTTGTTAACTAAGTGATAAAACATTTTGGAGTTATCTATAAAAGTAAAAAACTAAAACGCTCTCATGAATTTCAAAAGTCTCCAAATAATTGCAGGTTGCGTTGAAATATATTCAAAACTATATTTTACCTCTCTAGTGTCCACAACGTTGTTATCTGTATCAAGTAAGTCAATATGAAGAACCGAAAATCCTTGAACAGATAACGACACTGTAAACACAGCACTGGCATTGTCTGCTGTATCAGCTGACAGAGTGATATCACTCTCCGATGTGATGACTGGTATCCAGCCGGAATCAGGTGAACTGTTATATGCATCATCAACATGTGATGTTGGTGCGCTAGGGGTATCCGAGGATAGGACAGCTTGCTGTTCTAATACAGGCTCCTCACAAATCTCTGAAGTAATAATTACAGTATAGTGTTTTCAGTTTCTAAAGTTTTGTTTCTGAAGTCTCCGTTTTATCTCTCATTCAACTCAAAGCAATACAATATTAACAGAAATCTATAGGTAAAGTAGTATACATTACCGGCTTCATCTACTTCACAATTAAATTGCATATATATATATATATACGAGCAATACTCTGTGGAAAAAGGTTTAGTCCAAAAAGTATCGACCCAAGTCAGCCTGCGATATCCCAGGTTTTGCTACTGGTCAATTTTCTAAATGTAAGATGACCAGTCTACATTAAGTCGGTTGTTAAACTAAATATATTTTATGAGGTGACAACTTGCTTGGTATGACGCATCGTGGAGATGCATTAAACCCCCTTTTCCCAGAGCATTGCTTATATACATGCATTATCTCCCGTATTGCGTTTTGTATCTTGCTTATAACTCGTCGTCAGCATTTTCTCCCTTTTCCTTAATGATTTCCAACAAGAAACCTTCCTCGGGAACGTTAAAAAACCATAAGACTTACCTATAGGTTTGTAACATGCCTCGATAGCCAAGTCCTTCACTTCGATTGGGCGGACATCATCCTCTAATCTGGTGAGTTCTAGCTCTACTACATAACCGTAACTAGTGCCATCTGGTATTGCAACAGATATTGGTTCTCCGTCACTGATATCGCTGATTGTCTGAAAGTAACAGATCAACATCAGATATATAGGATTTGACATGAGTTGGTGTTCGAGATAGAATTTTGTTAAACGAGTCCAGAGAAAATGTTATTAAGCGACCCTTTGGCGAGCTTAATAACATTTTTTTTGACGAGTTTAATAGAATTTATATCAAACGCTAACAAATATCAGATTCTTTTTATCAAACAATGATATTTCGTAAATTATAGATCAGAAGATGCAAAACCATCTGTAGATGCACCCGCGGCAATATCCATAAAAACCCATTCCCTTCTATAAAATACATACAAAATGACGTCAAAAATGACGACACACAATTGTGATATCAAACGTGTATAAGACAAGAAAATTCGTGATGGGTATATTACACTGAAAACAAGGAAGGTTATGTGATGAATTTTAATTTCTAAGCTCGGTAAGTAATAGGAATATGGGATAACCGTAGCGTATGCCATCGGGTTTTGTAATAGAAAAAGGTTCTTTGTTGCTGACACCATTGATTGTTTAAAAGATACTGACACAACGTCGGTCGAATATTTGAGGAGCGCCCTCTTAAAAGGGGGTTTAATGCATCTCCGTGGTGCATTCTACTAAGCAAGTCATCACATGCTTATCCATTTTGTTTAACAACTGACTTAATCATTTGGTAGATTCGTCCTTTGACAAGCAGAAAATTGACCAATAGGGCGATGTTTCGACCAGGTCAGGCTGCAAAGGCTACGCAGGCTGACCTGGGTCGATACTTATGGCAGATACAGTCTACTCAATTTTCATAGAGCATGGCTAATTTTGGTTTGTCATAACAGGTGTCTAGTGATGATTAACCAATAGGTTTCTAAAAGTGTCCCTATCTGCTTTTGTGGACAGAAGAGATCAAGTTCTGACTCACTCATCGCGATCTTAGATCTACAGTGTCTTATATGGGGGAAATGCTCCTTCGAAAACAACCTCGAAAAGGCATTTTCCGCTTTTGTTATTGGCTGAAAATTTTCATTCACGTAAATAAGCAGTTTAATGGTTAACATACAATGTTGTTTGGTAAACAATTACTCTGATGCATTTAGCTCCGTTTTCAAGTGTTACTGTAATACTTGATAACACTTCCTTGGTCAAACACCAGGACAAGAGATTTGACAGGGTGCCCTGAAAGTGGGCAGTTCCAGCATAATCAGTTTCAGGTAAAAAATCTCGGGTGATCATAGATCACCAACAAGATCGTTTGGAAGAAAAGCAGTAAACAAGCAGTTTTGAGTGCTCAAGTCAGCAAGGAGAGCAAGTTCTTTCCTGTTTTCTCCAGACTTATCCGTCCCAGCAAGCTCTATAGATTAACCTATTTTTTTATTAATGAGAAAATTTAATAATCGAAATTCATCTGCAATTTTAGGGTAGACTAACCTCTTGGTAAACAGGAAGTAACCCTTCGTCGGACAGTATTTTGATGGTTGAACTATCTGTTGCCACAGTAACAAAGGACACTTTGGATATTTTAGGGACATCTTCAGCTAGTATGATGACTGTTAAGGTCTCTGTGTCGGAGAGGTCGGAAGCAACATAAGCATTGTCAGAGCCTTTGAGTGCCTGGCGAGGCTCAAACACATAACCGGAGGAGGACGCGGTTAGCTTGACATCATTTGACTTAGCTTCAATTGTCGTATTGATGCACACATCTGTAAAATGGAAAGATTATTAATGTGCATGAAGAATCGCATTTTCCAATAATTCAATATAGCATTATTATTCTACATTTAAAAATAACACTATTTCAAGTTATTATTTGAAAAAAAAAATATTGCTCAAGTCGAATATTAATCACAGTCATTTTGTATTTTGAATATATATCAGGAATGAAATTAAAAATGAAATAAAAATGGTCAATAAATATGGTAAGTTTTGTATTAAAGTGGTTGCAAGAAACCTTTGTTGATGGGTCTCTATTCACTAAGCATTCTCAAGAACAGTCTTTGAGTAATTCATCAAGGTTTTCAAAAACTGAAAGTAGAATAAATTCTGTTTGGCTAAACCAACTGATTTCGCAAATCAGTAGTTGTGCTACTTTCAAATTTAGACAACCCTAGAGAAAAGACTAAGAACGTTCTTCAGGACATATGCCACAGTTTTCTCTGTTCACTTGTTTGCGCATGTTTCCTTTTTGTAATTCTTTTATATTTAATTGCGTCACTATAACAGAGAGATATTGGTATATTATTAGTTGTACGGTCAGGTGGCAGGGGAAACTTGTTCACAGCTGTGACGAATCACGTCGCCCCGAGCCGAAGGCATGATTCGCCATAACCGTGAACAAGTTTCCAAGTCCCCTGCCACCTGACCATACAACGAATTTATTATACTTCAAAGTCTTACCATTCCAATGTGTATTGAGCGAAATTTACCCGTTTGATATCCTCACGAACTGAGTACGCTGACGACATAGAATTTCCCTACTAAGTGCCCCAATTCAATGAAAACTGGCGTCACTGAAAAGTGACGTCACGGAAACCTTGGTAAAATGTGCAGTTTGGTGGATGAACTTGATGACGTCACTGCGATAGACATTCGTCATATCTTTATTTTAACATGGATTTCAACAACTTCAAGGTAAGTAACTATGCATTTTTTTGTTTTGTTGTCAAATAGTAAACCGCCATTTGGTACCTCAAACGACCATAAGCTATCCTTTTAACGTTGCCATGAATGAGTTTCGAAACTTCACAATTTCCTTACCTGACGAAGGGATGGCTCGTTGTAACCGAGTGTGTTTGTTTCAGAATGACAATAAACGATATTATCCAATCAGATCGCGAGAAATTTCTCTGCAGTATAATAATTTTATCTGTATTATGTCTGTTGCCCTTTAAAAATGTGGAAAACACAGACGCGGAAGAAAAGAGAAATTTAGAAATGATCGGGATGCCAAATCGCGCCAAACTAGACGTTTATTATAGGGCTCATTCAGTCAGTAACTCTTAAAATGTACAGTGTCTCTACAAAATGCATCGCATGATATAAAAAAAAATATTTGAGCTGTTTAAGAACCTTTTTTAAGGTTTGAAATTGAAGCCTATTTTCTGTAATTTTGAAAAGAGTTATCTCCTTTGAAGGACTGTAATTATGTATTTTACTCCGCAACATGTGGTTTTCTTTTAAGTTTTGTACTCCGCATAAATTATATCATGATCTCAGTGAAAATGAAAAAAAATCTGTCTGTAGGAAAAAGAATATGTGGTATACCCAGTATGTTCTTCAGAGATGTTGATAATTACAGACCCTTGCTTTCGACCTGGTTTTATGAAAAAAGAAAAATAAATGCTTCTCTTTTGCCACAATCTAATGAGCCTAAAGTAAATATGAAATGTAAACTCTTTAACAAAATGCAAAGAAAGGAAACGAAATGCAAAGAAAGGAACGACATGATACGAATGTCTTAGTTTTGAAAGTTGAAGAAATTAGAAGACGCATTATGATTGTTCAACTTAAGACAATTTTAAAACACTTACTTGGTGTAGTAGTGCTCTCAGTTGAAACCTGACTGGCTTGGGTTGGTCCACTAGATGTTTCTAATTCGGATCCAGTTGTAAAAAATAGAGGCAAAGAACTCGAACTGGACAATGATTGTGGAAGTATTGAAGACTCTGGTGCAGGTTGGGACAACCCTGAAGACACAACGCTGCTAGAAGACACCACTACGGAACCAAATGATGAAATTGCAGGGGACTCGGACGTAATCGGAGGATTTGTTGACAGAGATGACGAAGCAACTGAAGGTGAAGAAACTATTGTTGGCAATCTAGATGTCGCACTTGGAGTTGAAATCACCTCTGAGATTGTTGTTTTCATCGATGTCGTTGATTCAATAGTAGATGTCAGAGGATGGGCACATGCCTCTATTGTAAGATTGCTTACTTTTGGTATGTAGCCTTCACGAGATGTAAATGTCAACTCAACGAACTGTCCTTCGATACCTTCAAAGTTATCTAAAACTGTCTGAAGATACTTTGTAATCGGATACTGAAACGAACAAGATTCAATAGAGTTTTACTTTCAGAAAGAGGCCGGCTTTATCATCAAATGGTGGTTATGGAGTGTCAAACGTTTGTGTCAACCTTCCTTTGTGGAAAGGTATATGCAGACAACATTTGGATGCAGCAATGGTTTCAATACTCGCTTGACATCTTGCCATTTTACGAAGGATTATTAAAGCTTTCACGGTGGAGATACTACTTTAGTTGACAAAAAAAGACTTTTTAAAACATCCATAACGTAAAGACAGCTTGCAAAATTCATAAAGTAGATAAAAACTAGCACTCTCGTCCAACTAAAAGCTTGAAGTTTTTTTCTTTCATCGAAAGGTAGAGTCCAGATAGTTTCAACAAACTTTAGTCTTTAACATACATAAGGCAACATGAAAGAAATATGCATTAAAAAATTCTTCTCAGAACGACGAATATTAGATACAATGTATCTACCTCTCGTGTTTCAATATCATTCTCGTTCTCATCCAGCACGGTAATTATAGCATTTGTATCCGGTTCTGCGTTCTTTAAGGTCACCTCCACATTAAATATTGGACTCTCGTTGCGAAGATTCGCTGTCAGTGTCACAGAGCCATCATCATTCGGTTCTGGTCTAAATCCTTCACTGCTTAAGGAATCTTCTGGTACAGTTCCTGTGAGTAGATGTTGTAAAATTGAAAATTCCCTATCTTGCGCAAAAGGATCGTATAGTTACTTCTCATTCGTTTAATCAAGAATGAAAATTATTTCCAATGGAGAAAGACATCTTTGGGCTCTGTGCTTTCTTCAAATGTTTGCGTGTTCAAATGATAGTAGTGATAATTCATTTTGTCACAACATTTTCCATATGGACATTAACAAAAGGGCCATGATGGCCCTGTATCGCTTTCTTGACTGATATGTTCAAACCATAGACACCAAACATTACGACTCTAGGCCAAAAGGTTGCGAACAAGAAGAAATAAAGTTTTATCTATAATAGTCTATTGAAAGTTTTGACCCAACGGTGATGCCATTTCTGACCACAGAGCTAAGATTAGTTGAATCCTGGTAAAGGTCCACAAGATACAGACATATATTACATACTACAGATCTGAGCTGTATGGATATAAACAAAATTATTCTCAAATGTTTCTCAACATGAAATCTCTATAAAACATGCGAGGCAGGGTTATTTCGATTCAAAGGCTTAATATCGAACGAATTAAGAAATGATTAACTAGATGAAGCTATATGTGTGCGTTATTTAGGACCCTTAGGCATAACGGCATGAAACAAGAAGAGTTTTAAGTTTTCACCATGTAAGTCTATGTAAAACTTGTCACTCCAGGGGCGAGGCCAAGCTTCGCTCAAGGGTCCTTCTTTGAAGAGCCTAAGTAGAGGTCTCTTAGATGAGCTACTTTCCAAATATGATAGCCCTAGGCCATAAGGATAGGAACAGAAAAACGATTAAAAATTAGACTATATAAGCCGATGTAAACCTTGTGATCCCCTGGGGGGGGGGTAATTTTGACCACAAAATGATAATTGAAGAAACTTAGCAGATTTCTATCAGATAAAGCTACATGCTAAATCGGTAGCCCTAGGCCTATGATTTCGGACAAGAATATTTTCAAAGATTTTCGATATTATTTAGTTTTGTTGCCATGACTAACTGGGCGGGGCCAATGTTGACCACAGGGCAATAAATTGAAGAAACTTGGCAGAGGTCTATAAGATGAAGCTACATGTCAAATTTGGTAGCCCTAGGCCTTATGATTTCGGACCAAAAGATTTTCAATATTGTTCAGTTTTGTTATCATGGCAGCCAGAGTTCTTACAGAAATCAAATTCTTTCAAAAAATCTGTAGGGGACCATGGAATGATCATTTCTATGAAATTTAGTCAAAATCGGATGGCTAGTTTCAGAGAAGATGTTTGTAATAAAAGTTAATGCATGCACGGACAGACAGACGGACAAACGGACGAATGTATTTACGGACCTAAGATGGACACATGACATAAGCTCGCTGGCTTTCGGCCAGTGGAGCTAAATAGAAAAAAACTCAGGGTATGGAGAGAGATGGAAAATCTTGTTTTCTTATTGGATAAACTAAAAGAGTAACTAGGTTTCATCTTGGTTTCACTTGTTACAAACAAGTAAATTAATAATTTTATAAATATTTATTGTTAGAAAAAGAAGCAAAAAGAAGAAGGAAAATAACGATGAAAGACTGATTGATTGATTGTTTGGTTTTTAACGCCGTTTTCAACATTATTTCAGTTATATCGCGGCCGCCAGTGCTCCTATCCATGCGTTCCTGAACTATGAAAGAGGAAAAAAAAAAAAAAAAAACTACTTCAGGGATCAATTAATCAAAGAAATCTGAAGTAATTTTTTTCGAAATTCAGAATTAGTCAGACTGCATTCAAAAGTGTTTAAGTCGTATATAGGAAGGACCTGGCGATCTCCTTGTTTCCGGAATTGAACATTCCAATTCTAGTGCCACTTATAATTTTGATCCATTGAAGACCTGAGGCCCTGCAGTGTTTTTGGCCATGAAAAATGTGCCATTTAGTATAGACTAAGTCATGTAGACTAAGAATAACAAATGCAGCAAAAACATTGTAATAGATAAATAAACCTTATATTTTACCATAAACTCGGTCTTTAGTTTAGTCATTCATCAATAAATGTTTACTCCTTTTTTTAGAGCACTTATTTTTACCCCCCAAAAACACAATAATGGGAAGGAGGCTGTTGACGAAAACATGAAAAAGAACTCGATAGTAAGCCGTTACAGTACTTCTCTTGAGACACTTTAGCGTCTAATGTGTATATCTTCTATGTGTCAATAGGTATGGTAATATTTACGCATGCTTTTCTAAATCAGCTTTAAAAAATGCAGAATAAATTGCCTGTCAATTTGAATGCCTGTACTTACCTTGTCTTCCGTTAGGACCAGTCACAATAACATCATTTACAAACATATCCTCCAAGCACACCTCTGGAATGAATGACAAAGTGCTTTTCAGTTGCATTTACAAGTATTTAGTATTTTCTATTCGATAAATATACATAACAACAAAATATTTTTCTATCAAATTAATTCATATAACTGATTCAGCATCATAAAATTATTTTGAAAATCATTCGAAGTTTGTTACCAGTTCTTCATGTTGTAAACCCTATATCACAGCTTTGAAGTTACCTTAACAGAGAGTTTTACAGAATCGTATTCAAACATTTTCTTTTTATTCAAAAGGTCAATTAATAAAACAAGTGAAATCATTAGGTACCTTCAATTGCGTAAAAAAGCACCAGAGACAATTCAAAAGAATACCACACCTCTGTCTAGACTACAAGGCACACATATAAAACTCATGCCGTATTGCGCACAAGATTCTGTCAAACATACCTTCGGGTTCAAAGCAAGCTTTTATGAGAACATCCGAAACAACTGGTGTCTCTGTTTCATCTTCTCTCTGAATTACGACTATTTTTACAACTTTTCCGTCCCCTTGGATGTCCACAACGACTGTTTCCTCATCTGATATATCTGTTACAGTCTAATAAATATAAATATAAAAAGATTGTTTAAGAAATCCACAAAGAAAGTTTCGACATGACAGATAAACTTACTGCATACGCTAGTGCATAAGAATTAGGACTTCAACAGATTCTCCATTATCCAAAAAAATTTCCATACCAAATGAACAATAAAATAACATGGAAACTAAAGATTATAAATACACACTTTTTCAGCCACTGCTGTAGAGTCCTCTGCTGTTTCAGTCACTTGCACAATTACTTTCTCCACATGTACAACGTTCGCTTGCACTTCAGTTATTGTTGCATTTCCAACTGCATTGATAGCAATGATAAAGGTTGCCCTACTGACTCCTGGTAAAAATGGATATGACCCTCCAGAACCAAAGAGAGCCTGAGTTGGTGAAATGGGATTTATATTGCCCTGGGCTCCAATCCTATTTATGACGCTGACATCAAGTACATCAGATTCTATGGTAACGTTTTTGGCCTCACAAATATCTGTGCAAGAAAGACAAATATTTAAAATTATCCAGCTACAGGACATCAGAAAAAAAATCTTACACTCTGAACAAAACCCATTGCATCTAGTTGATCAAGACGTTCACTTGTACAAATTGGATAAATTTCAAGTGAAAGACAAAAATTTATCGGCGTCTAAACGTATAATGCGACATGCAAACGTTGTATCAAGACATTCTTACCTCCGACAGGAAACCCATCTTTATAATGAGATTCCAAAATTCATTGAAAACATCTTCAGTTTCTAAAAGAGTTTTATTTAGCTTTTAGATTATGTAGTATTCCCCCAAAAATGTTAAGAATTGTAGTGATTTCATGTTCATGTAATTTTGCACAATAAAGTTCTCTGACATGGTTGTAACAAAAAAAAATAATAATAATAATGCGGCATCTAATCACGCAAAAAAATCATTACCCTATTCAAAAGGCTTCTCTGTCGACGTGCAGAAAAATATCGTCTATGCTCAAGCAACGACATGATACGAATGTCTTAGTTTTGAAGAAATTAGAAGACGCATTATGATTGTTCAACTTAAGACAATTTTAAAACACTTACGCGGTGTAGTAGTGCTCTCAGTTGAAACCTGACTGGCTTGGGTTGATCCACTAGATGTTTCTAATTCGGATCCAGTTGTAAAAAATAGAGGCAAAGAACTCGAACTGGACAATGACTGTGGAAGTATTGAAGACTCTGGTGCAGGTTGGGATAACCCTGAAGACACAACGCTGCTAGAAGACCCCACTACGGAACCAAATGATGAAATTGCAGGGGACTCGGACGTAATCGGAGAATTTGTTGATAGAGATGACGAAGCAACTGAAGGTGAAGAAACTATTGTTGGCAATCCAGATGTCGCACTTGGAGTTGAAATCACCTCTGAGATTGTTGTTTTCATCGATGTCGTTGATTCAATAGTAGATGTCAGAGGATGGGCACATGCCTCTATTGTAAGATTGCTAACTTTTGGTATGTAGCCTTCACGAGATGTAAATGTCAACTCAACGAACTGTCCTTCGACACCTTCAAAGTTATCTAAAACTGTCTGAAGATACTTTGTAATCGGATACTGAAACGAACAAGATTCAATAGAGTTTTGCTTTCTGATAGAGGCCGGCTTTATCATCAAATGGTAATTATTGAGTGTCAAACGCTTGTGTCAAGCTTCCTTTGTGGAAAGGTATATGCAGACAACATTTGGATGTAGCAATGGTTTCAATACTCGCTTGACATCTTGCCATTTTACGAGGGATTATTAAAGCTTTCAAGGTGGAGATAGTACTCTAGTTGACAAAAAAAGACTTTTTAAAACATCCATAACGTAAAGACAGCTTGCAAAATTCATAAAGTAGATAAAAACTAGCACACCCGTCCAACTAAAAGCTTGAAGTTTTTTTCTTTCATCGAAAGGTAGAGTCCGGATAGTTTTAACAAACTTTAGTCTTTAACATACATAAGGCAACATGAAAGAAATATGCACTAAAAAAATATTCTCCAAAAATTGGATATTAGATACAATGTATCTACCTCTCGTGTTTCAACATCATTCTCGTTCTCATCCAGCACGGTAATTATAGCATTTGTATCCGGTTCTGCGTTCTTTAAGGTCACCTCCACATTAAATATTGGACTCTCGTTGCGAAGATTCGCTGTCAGTGTCACAGAGCCATCATCATTCGGTTCTGGTCTAAATCCTTCACTGCTTAAGGAATCTTCTGGTACAGTTCCTGTGAGTAGATGTTGTAAAATTGAAAATTCCCTGTCTTACGCAAAAGGATCGTATAGTTACTTCTCATTCGTTTAATCAAGAATGAAAATCATTTCCCATGGAGAAAGACAACTTTGGACTCTGTGCTTTCTTCAAATGTTTGCATGTTCAAATGATAGTAGTGATTATTCATTTTGTCACAACATTTTCCATATGGACATTAACAAAAGGGCCATGATGGCCCTGTATCGCTTCCTTGACTGATATGTTCAAACCATAGACACCAAACATTACGAATCTAGGCCAAAAGGTTGCGAACAAGAAGAAATAAAGTTTTATCTATAATAGTCTATTGAAAGTTTTGACCCAACGGTGATGCCATTTTTGACCACAGAGCTAAGATTAGTTGAATCCTGGTAAAGGTCCACAAGATACAGACATATATTACATATTACAGGTCTGAGCTGTATGGATATAAACAAAAATATTCTCAAATGTTCCTCAACATGAAATCTCTATAAAACATGCGAGGCAGGGTTATTTCGATTCAAAGGCTCAATGTTGAACGAATTAAGAAATGATTAACTAGATGAAGCTATATGTGTGCGTTATTTAGGACCCTTAGGCATAACGGCATGAAACAAGAAGAGTTTTAAGTTTTCACCATGTAAGTTTATGTAAAACTTGTCACTCCAGGGGCGAGGCCGAGCTTCGCTCAAGGGTCCTTCTTTGAAGAGCCTAAGTAGAGGTCTCTTAGATGAAGCTACTTTCCAAATATGGTAGCCCTAGGCCATAAGGATAGGAACAGAAAAACGATTAAAAATTAGACTATATAAGCCGATGTAAACCTTGTGACCCCCCGGGGGGGGGGGCAATTTTGACCACAAAATAAAAATTGAAGAAACTTGGAAGAGTTCTATCAGATAAAGCTACATGCTAAATCGGTAGCCCTAGGCTTATGATTTCGGACAAGAATATTTTCAAATATTTTCGATATTATTTAGTTTTGTTGCCATGACTACCTGGGCGGGGCCAATGTTGACCACAGGGCAATAAATTGAAGAAACTTGGCAGTGGTCTATAAGATGAAGCTACATGTCAAATTTGGTAGCCCTAGGCCTTATGATTTCGGACCAAAAGATTTTCAATATTGTTCAGTTTTGTTATCATAGCAACCAGAGTTTTTACAGAAATCAAATTCTTTCAAAAAATCTGAAGAGGACCATGGAATGATCATTTCTATGAAGTTTAGTCAAAATCGGATGGCTAGTTTCAGAGAAGATGTTTGTAATAAAAGTTAATGCATGCACGGACAGACAGACGGACAAACGGACGAATGTATTTACGGACCTAAGATGGACACAGTGCCATGACATAAGCTCGCTGGCTTTCGGCCAGTGGAGCTAAATAGAAAAAAACTCAGGGTATGGACAGAGATGGAAAATCTTGTTTTCTTATTGGATAAACAAGAAGAGTAACTAGGTTTCATCTTGGTTGCACTTGTTACAAACAAGTAGATTAATAATTTTATAAATGTTTATTATTAGAAAAAGAAGCAAAAAGAAGAAGGAAAATAACGATGAAAGATTGATTGATTGATTGTTTGGTTTTTAACGCCGTTTTCAACATTATTTCAGTTATATCGCGGCGGCCAGTGCTCCTATCCATGCGTTCCTGAACTATGAAAGAGGAAAAAAAAAAAAAAAACTACTTCAGGGATCAATTAATCAAAGAAATCTAAAGTAATTTTTTTCGAAATTCAGAATTAGTAAGACTGCATTCAAAAGTGTTTAAGTCGTATATAGGAAGGACCTGGCGATCTCCTTGTTTCCGGAATTGAACATTCTAATTCTAGTGCCACTTATAATTTTGATCCATTGAAGACCTGAGGCCCTGCAGTGTTTTTGGCCATGAAAAATGTGCCATTTAGTATAGACTAAGTCATGTAGACTAAGAATAACAAATGCAGCAAAGACATTGTAATAGATAAATAAACCTTATATTTTACCATAAACTCGGTCTTTAGTTTAGTCATTCATCAATAAATGTTTACTCCTTTTTTCAGAGCACTTATTTTTACCCCCCCCAAAAAAACAATAATGGGAAGGAGGCTGTTGACGAAAACATGAAAAAGAACTCGATAGTAAGCCGTTACAGTACTTCTCTTGAGACACTTTAGCGTCTAATGTGTATATCTTCTATGTGTCAATAGGTATGGTAATATTTACGCATGCTTTTCTAAATCAGCTTTAAAAAATGCAGAATAAATTGCTTGTCAATTTGAATGCCTGTACTTACCTTGTCTTCCGTTAGGACCAGTCACAATAACATCATTTACAAACATATCCTCCAAGCACACCTCTGGAATGAATGACAAAGTGCTTTTCAGTTGCATTTACAAGTATTTAGTATTTTCTATTCGATAAATATACATAACAACAAAATATTTTTCTATCAAATTAATTCATATAACTGATTCAGCATCATAAAATTATTTTGAAAATCATTCGAAGTTTGTTACCAGTTCTTCATGTTGTAAACCCTATATCACAGCTTTGAAGTTACCTTAACAGAGAGTTTTACAGAATCGTATTCAAACATTTTCTTTTTATTCAAAAGGTCAATTAATAAAACAAGTGAAATCATTAGGTACCTTCAATTGCGTAAAAAAGCACCAGAGACAATTCAAAAGAATACCACACCTCTGTCTAGACTACAAGGCACACATATAAAACTCATGCCGTATTGCGCACAAGATTCTGTCAAACATACCTTCGGGTTCAAAGCAAGCTTTTATGAGAACATCCGAAACAACTGGTGTCTCTGTTTCATCTTCTCTCTGAATTACGACTATTTTTACAACTTTTCCGTCCCCTTGGATGTCCACAACGACTGTTTCCTCATCTGATATATCTGTTACAGTCTAATAAATATAAATATAAAAAGATTGTTTAAGAAATCCACAAAGAAAGTTTCGACATGACAGATAAACTTACCGCATACGCTAGTGCATAAGAATTAGGACTTCAACAGATTCTCCAGTTATCCAAAAAAATTTCCATACCAAATGAACAATAAAATAACATGGAAACTAAAGATTATAAATACACACTTTTTCAGCCACTGCTGTAGAATCCTCTGCTGTTTCAGTCACTTGCACAATTACTTTCTCCACATGTACAACGTTCGCTTGCACTTCAGTTATTGTTGCATTTCCAACTGCATTGATAGCAATGATAAAGGTTGCCCTACTGACTCCTGGTAAAAATGGGTATGACCCTCCAGAACCAAAGAGAGCCTGAGTTGGTGAAATGGGATTTATATTGCCCTGGGCTCCAATCCTATTTATGACGCTGACATCAAGTACATCAGATTCTATGGTAACGTTTTTGGCCTCACAAATATCTGTGTAAGAAAGACAAATATTTAAAATTATTCAGCTACAGGACATCAGAAAAAAAATCTTACACTCTGAACAAAACCCATTGCATATAGTTGATCAAGACGTTCACTTGTACAAATTGGATAAATTTCAAGTGAAAGACAAAAATTTATCGGCGTCTAAACGTATAATGCGACATGCAAACGTTGTATCAAGACATTCTTACCTCCGACAGGAAACCCATCTTTATAATGAGATTCCAAAATTCATTGAAAACATCTTCAGTTTCTAAAAGAGTTTTATTTAGCTTTTAGATTATGTAGTATTCCCCCAAGAATGTTAAGAATTGTAGTGATTTCATGTACATGTAATTTTGCACAATAAAGTTCTCTGACATGGTTGTAACAAAAAAAAAATAAATAAATAAATAAATGATGCAGCATATATTCAAAAGGCTTCTCTGTTGACGTGCAGAAAAATATCGTCTATACGCAAGCAACGACATGATACGAATGTCTTAGTTTTGAAAGTTGAAGAAATTAGAAGAAGCATTATGATTGTTCAACTTAAGACAATTTTAAAACACTTACGTGGTGTAGTAGTGCTCTCAGTTGAAACCTGACTGGCTTGGGTTGATCCACTAGATGTTCCTAATTCGGATCCAGTTGTAAAAAATAGAGGCAAAGAACTCGAACTGGACAATGATTGTGGAAGTATTGAAGACTCTGGTGCAGGTTGGGATAACCCTGAAGACACAACGCTGCTAGAAGACCCCACTACGGAACCAAGTGATGAAATTGCAGGGGACTCGGACGTAATCGGAGGATTTGTTGATAGAGATGACGAAGCAACTGAATGTGAAGAAACTATTGTTGGCAATCTAGATGTCGCACTTGGAGTTGAAATCACCTCTGAGGTTATTGTTTTCATCGATGTCGTTGATTCAATAGTAGATGTCAGAGGATGGGCACATGCCTCTATTGTAAGATTGCTGACTTTTGGTATGTAGCCTTCACGAGATGTAAATGTCAACTCAACGAACTGTCCTTCGACACCTTCAAAGTTATCTAAAACTGTCTGAAGATACTTTGTAATCGGATACTGAAACAAACAAGATTCAGTTGAGTTTTGCTTTCTGATATAGGCCGGCTTTATCATCAAATGGTAATTATGGAGTGTCAAACATTGGTGTCAACCTTCCTTTGTGGAAAGGTATATGCAGACAACATTTGGATGTAGCAATGGTTTCAATACTCGCTTGTCATCTTGCCATTTTATGAGGGATTATGAAAGCTTTCAAGGTGGAGATACTATTCTAGTTGATAAAAAAAAAGACTTTTTAAAACAACCATAACGTAAAGACAGCTTGAAAAATTCATAACGTAGATAAAAACTAGCACACCCGTCCAACGAAAAGCTTGAAGTTTTTTTCTTTCATCGAAAAGGTAGAGTCCTGATAGTTTAAAAAAACTTTAGTCTTTAACATACATAAGGCAGCATGAAAGAAATATGCATTAAAAAGATATTCTCCAAAAATTGGATATTAGATACAATGTATCTACCTCTCGTGTTTCAACATCATTCTCGTTCTCATCCAGCACGGTAATTATAGCATTTGTATCCGGTTCTGCGTTCTTTAAGGTCACCTCCACATTAAATATTGGACTCTCGTTGCGAAGATTCGCTGTCAGTGTCACAGAGCCATCATCATTCGGTTCTGGTCTAAATCCTTCACTGCTTAAGGAATCTTCTGGTACAGTTCCTGTGAGTAGATGTTGTAAAATTGAAAATTCCCTGTCTTATGCAAAAGGATCGTATAGTTACTTCTCATTCGTTTAATCAAGAATGAAAATTATTTCCCATGGAGAAAGACAACTTTGGACTCTGTGCTTTCTTCAAATGTTTGCGTGTTCAAATGATAGTAGTGATTATTCATTTTGTCACAACATTTTCCATATGGACATTAACAAAAGGGCCATGATGGCCCTGTATCGCTTCTTTGACTGATATGTTCAAACCATAGACACCAAACATTACGAATCTAGGCCAAAAGGTTGCGAACAAGAAGAAATAAAGTTTTATCTATAATAGTCTATTGAAAGTTTTGACCCAACGGTGATGCTATTTTTGACCACAGAGCTAAGATTAGTTGAATCCTGGTAAAGGTCCACAAGATACAGACATATATTACATATACAGGTCTGAGCTGTATGGATATAAACAAAAATATTCTCAAATGTTCCTCAACATGAAATCTCTATAAAATATGCGAGGCAGGGTTTTTTCGATTCAAAGGCTCAATGTTGAACGAATTAAGAAATGATTAACTAGATGAAGCTATATGTGTGCGTTATTTAGGACCCTTAGGCATAACGGCATGAAACAAGAAGAGTTTTAAGTTTTCACCATGTAAGTTTATGTAAAACTTGTCACTCCAGGGGCGAGGCCAAGCTTCGCTCAAGGGTCCTTCTTTGAAGAGCCTAAGTAGAGGTCTCTTAGATGAAGCTACTTTCCAAATATGGTAGCCCTAGGCCAAAAGGATAGGAACAGAAAAACGATTAAAATTTAGACTATATAAGCCGATGTAAACCTTTTGACCCCTGGGTGGGAGGCAATTTTGACCACAAAATAAAATTTGAAGAAACTTGGAAGAGTTCTATCAGATAAAGCTACATGCTAAATCGGTAGCCCTAGGCTTATGATTTCGGACAAGAATATTTTTAAAGATTTTCGGTATTATTTAGTTTTGTTGCCATGACTACCTGGGCGGGGCCAATGTTGACCACAGGGCAATAAATTGAAGAAACTTGGCAGAGGTCTATAAGATGAAGCTACATGTCAAATTTGGTAGCCCTAGGCCTTATGATTTCGGACCAAAAGATTTTCAATATTGTTCAGTTTTGTTATCATGGCAACCAGAGTTTTTACAGAAATCAAATTCTTTCAAAAAATCTGAAGAGGACCATGGAATGATCATTTCTATGAAGTTTAGTCAAAATCGGATGGCTAGTTTCAGAGAAGATCCTTGTAATAAAAGTTAATGCATGCACGGACAGACAGACGGACAAACGGAGGAATGTATTTACGGACCTAAGATGGACACAGTGCCATGACATAAGCTCGCTGGCTTTCGGCCAGTGGAGCTAAATAGAAAAAAACTCAGGGTATGGACAGAGATGGAAAATCTTGTTTTCTTATTGGATAAACAAGAAGAGTAACTAGGTTTCATCTTGGTTTCACTTGTTACAAACAAGTAGATTAATAATTTTATAAATATTTATTATTAGAAAAAGAAGAAAAAAGAAGAAGGAAAATAACTTTGAAAGATTGATTGATTGATTGTTTGGTGTTTAACGCCGTTTTCAACATTATTTCAGTTATATCGCGGCGGCCAGTGCACCTATCCATGCCTTCTTGAACTATGAAAGTGGAAAAAAAAAAAACTTTAGGGATCAATTAATCAAAGAAATCTAAAGTAATTTTTTTCGAAATTCAGAATTAGTCAGACTGCATTCAAAGGTGTTTAAGTCGTTTAAAGGAAGGACCTGGCGATCTCCTTGTTTCCGGAATTGAAAATTTTAATTCTAGTGCCACTTATAATTTTGATCCATTGCAGACCTGAGGCCCTGCAGTGTTTTTGGCCATGAAAAATGTGCCATTTAGTATAGACTAAGTCATGTAGACTAAGAATAACAAATGCAGCAAAAACATTGTAATAGATAAATAAACCTTATATTTTACCATAAACTCGGTCTTTAGTTTAGTCATTCATCAATAAATGTTTACTCCTTTTTTTAGAGCACTTATTTTTACCCCCCCAAAAAACAATAATGGGAAGGAGGCTGTTGACGAAAACATGAAAAAGAACTCGATAGTAAGCCGTTACAGTATTTCTCTTGAGACACTTTAGCGTCTAATGTGTATATCTTCTATGTGTAAATAGGTATGGTAATATTTACGCATGCTTTTCTAAATCAGCTTTAAAAAATGCAGAATAAATTGCTTGTCAATTTGAATGCCTGTACTTACCTTGTCTTCCGTTAGGACCAGTCACAATAACATCATTTACAAACATATCCTCCAAGCACACCTCTGGAATGAATGACAAAGTGCTTTTCAGTTGCATTTACAAGTATTTAGTATTTTCTATTCAATAAATATACATAACAACAAAATATTTTTCTATCAAATTAATTCATATAACTGATTCAGCATCATAAAATTATTTTGAAAATCATTCGAAGTTTGTTACCAGTTCTTCATGTTGTAAACCCTATATCACAGCTTTGAAGTTACCTTAACAGAGCGTTTTAAAGAATCGTATTCAAACATTTTCTTTTTATTCAAAAGGTCAATTAATAAAACAAGTAAAATTATTATGTACCTTCAATTGCGTAAAAATGCACCTGAGACAATTCAAAAGAATACCACACCTCTGTCTGGACTACAAGGCACACATATAAAACTCATGCCGTATTGCGCACAAGATTCTGTCAAACATACCTTTGGGTTCAAAGCAAGCTTTTATGAGAACATCCGAAACAACTGGTGTCTCTGTTTCATCTTCTCTCTGAATTACGACTATTTTTACAACTTTTCCGTCCCCTTGGATGTCCACAACGACTGTTTCCTCATCTGATATATCTGTTACAGTCTAATAAATATAAATATAAAAAGATTGTTTAAGAAATCCACAAAGAAAGTTTCGACATGACAGATAAACTTACTGCATACGCTAGTGCATAAGAATTAGGACTTCAATAGATTCTCCAGTTATCCAAAACATTTCCATACCAAATGAACAATAAAATAACATGGAAACTAAAGATTATAAATACACACTTTTTCAGCCACTGCTGTAGAATCCTCTGCTGTTTCAGTCACTTGCACAATTACTTTCTCCACATGTACAACGTTCGCTTGCACTTCAGTTATTGTTGCATTTCCAACTGCATTGATAGCAATGATAAAGGTTGCCCTACTGACTCCTGGTAAAAATGGGTATGACCCTCCAGAACCAAAGAGAGCCTGAGTTGGTGAAATGGGATTTATATTGCCCTGGGCTCCAATCCTATTTATGACGCTGACATCAAGTACATCAGATTCTATGGTAACGTTTTTGGCCTCACAAATATCTGTGCAAGAAAGACAAATATTTAAAATTATTCAGCTACAGGACATCAGAAAAAAAATCTTACACTCTGAACAAAACCCATTGCATATAGTTGATCAAGACTTTCACTTGTACAAATTGGATAAACTCGAAGTGAAAGACAAAAATTTATCGGCGTCTAAACGTATAATGCGACATGCAAACGTTGTATCAAGACATTCTTACCTCCGACAGGAAACCCATCTTTATAATGAGATTCCAAAATTCATTGAAAACTTCTTCAGTTTCTAAAAGAGTTTTATTTAGCTTTTAGATTATGTAGTATTTCCCCAAGAATGTTAAGAATTGTAGTGATTTCATGTACATGTAATTTTGCACAATAAAGTTCTCTGACATGGTTGTAACAAAAAAAAAATAAATAAATAAAAAATAATGCGGCATCTAATCACGCAAAAAATCATTACCCTATTCAAAAGGCTTCTCTGTTGACGTGCAGAAAAATATCGTCTATACGCAAGCAACGACATGATACGAATGTCTTAGTTTTGAAAGTTGAAGAAATTAGAAGACGCATTATGATTGTTCAACTTACGACAATTTTAAAACACTTACGTGATGTAGTAGTGCTCTCAGTTGAAACCTGACTGGCTTGGGTTGATCCACTAGATGTTCCTAATTCGGATCCAGTTGTAAAAAATAGAGGCAAAGAACTCGAACTGGACAATGATTGTGGAAATATTGAAGACTCTGGTGCAGGTTGGGATAACCCTGAAGACACAACGCTGCTAGAAGACCCCACTACGGAACCAAGTGATGAAATTGCAGGGGACTCGGACGTGATCGGAGGATTTGTTGACAGAGATGACGAAGCAACTGAAGGTGTAGAAGCTATTGTTGGCAATCCAGATGTCGCACTTGGAGTTGAAATCACCTCTGAGATTGTTGTTTTCATCGATGTCGTTGATTCAATAGTAGATGTCAGAGGATGGGCACATGCCTCTATTGTAAGATTGCTGACTTTTGGTATGTAGCCTTCACGAGATGTAAATGTCAACTCAACGAACTGTCCTTCGACACCTTCAAAGTTATCTAAAACTGTCTGAAGATACTTTGTAATCGGATACTGAAACGAACAAGATTCAGTTGAGTTTTGCTTTCTGATATAGGCCGGCTTTATCATCAAATGGTGGTTATGGAGTGTCAAACGTTTGTGTCAACCTTCCTTTGTGGAAAGGTATATGCAGACAACATTTGGATGTAGCAATGGTTTCAATACTCGCTTGTCATCTTGCCATTTTATGAGGGATTATGAAAGCTTTCAAGGTGGAGATAATATTCTAGTTGATAAAAAAAAAAGACTTTTTAAAACATCCATAACGTAAAGACAGCTTGCAAAATTCATAAAGTAGATAAAAACTAGCACACTCGTCCAACTAAAAGCTTGAAGTTTTATTCTTTCATCGAAAAGGTAGAGTCCTGACAGTTTCAACAAACTTTAGTCTTTAACATACATAAGGCAACATGAAAGAAATATGCATTAAAAAAATATTCTCAAAAATTGGATATTAGATACAATGTATCTACCTCTCGTGTTTCAACATCATTCTCGTTCTCATCCAGCACTGTAATTATAGCATTTGTATCCGGTTCTGCGTTCTTTAAGGTCACCTCCACATTAAATATTGGACTCTCTTTGCGGAGATTCGCTGTCAGCGTCACAGAGCCATCATCATTCGGTTCTGGTCTAAATCCTTCACTGTTCAAGGAATCTTCTGGTACAGTTCCTGAGAGTAGATGTTGTAAAATTGAAAATTCCCTGTCTTGTGCAATAAAATCGTATAGGTACTTCTCATTCGTTTAATCAAGAATGAAAATTATTTCCCACAGAGAAAGACATCTTTGGACTCTGTGCTTTCTTCAAAAGTTTGCGTGTTCAAATGATAGTAGTGATTATTCAATTTGTCACAACATTTTCCATATGGACATTAACAAAAGGGCCATGATGGCCCTATATCGCTTCCTTGACTGATATGTTCAAACCATAGACACCAAACATTACGACTCTAGGCCAAAAGGTTGCGAACAAGAAGAAATAAAGTTTTATCTATAATAGTCTATTGAAAGTTTTGACCCAACGGTGATGCCATTTTTGACCACAGAGCTACGATTAGTTGAATCCTGGTAAAGGTCCACAAGATACAGACATATATTACATACTACAGATCTGAGCTGTATGGATATAAACAAAAATATTCGCAAATGTTCCTTTAAATAAACTCTCTGTAAAACATGCGAGGCAGGGTTTATTTCGATTCAAAAGCTCAATGCTGAACGAATTAAGAAATGATTAACTAGATGAAGCTATATGTGTGCCATATTTAGTACCCGTAGGCATAACGGCATGAAACAAGAAGAGTTTTAAGTTTTCACCATGTAAGTTTATGTAAAACTTGTGACTCAAGCAGCGAGGCCAAGCTTGGCTGAATGGTCCTTCTATGAAGAGTCTAGGTAGAGGTCTCTTAGAGGAAGCTACTTTCCAAAATATGGTAGCCCTAGGCCATATGGATAGGAACAGAAAAACGTTTGAAAATCTGACTATGTAAGCCGATGTAAACCTTGCGACCCCCAGGGCGGAGCCAATTTTGACCACAAAATAAAAATTGAAGAAACTTGGCCGAGTTCTATTAGATAAAGCTACATGCTAAATTGGTAGCCCTAGGCCTATGATTTCGGACAAGAATATTTTTAAAGATTTTCGATATTATTTAGTTTTGTTGCCATGGCTAACTCGGCGGGGCCAATGTTGACCACAGGGCAATAAATTGAAGAAACTTGGCAGAGGTCTATAAGATGAAGCTACATGCCAAATTTGGTAGCCCTAGGCCTTATGATTTCGGACCAAAAGATTTTCAATATTGTTCAGTTTTGTTATCATGGCAACCAGAGTTTTTACAGGGATCACATTCTTTCAAAAAATCTGAAGAGGACCATGGAATGATCATTTCTATGAAGTTTGGTCGAAATCTGATGGCTAGTTTCAGAGAAAAAGATGCACGGACAGACAGACGGACAAACGGAAGAACGTATTTACGTACCTAAGATGGACACAGTGCCATGACAAAAGCTCGCTGGCCTTCGGCCAGTGGAGCTTAAAAGAAAAACATAATCATGGTATGGAGAGAGATGGAAATCCTTGTTTTCTTATTGGATAAACAAAAAGAGTAACTAGGTTTAATCTTGGTTTCACTTGTTACAAACAAGTAAATTAATAATTATAATAATCATAATAAATATCTATTATTATAAAAAGAAGAAGAAGAAGGAAAATAACTACGAAAGAGTATATAAAAAAAAAAAAAAAAAAAAAAAAAAAAATTGAGGGATCAATTAATCAAAGAAATCTAAAGTAATTTTTTCGAAATTCAGAATTAGTCAGACTGCATTCAAAAATGTTTAAGTCGTATAAAGGAAGGACCTGGCGATCTCCTTGTTTTAGGGATTGAAAATTTTAAGTTTAGTGCCACTTATAATTTTGATCCATTGAAGACCTGAGGCCCTGCAGTGTTTTGTCCATGAAAAATGTGCCATTTAGTACAGACTAACTCATGCAGACTATAAATAACAAATGCAGCAAAAACATTGTAATAGAAAAATAAACCTTATACTTTACCATAAACTCGGTCTTTAGTTTAGTAATGCATCAATAAATGTTTACTCCTTTTTTTAGAACACTTATTTTTACCCAAAAAAACAATGATGGGAAGGAGGCTGTTGACTAAAACATGAAAAAGAACTCGATAGTAGGCCGTTACAGTACTTCTCTTGAGACACTTTAGCGTCTAATGTGTATGTCTTCTGTTTGTAAAAAGATATTGTAATATTTCCGCATGCTTTTCTAAATCAGCTGTAAAAAAATGCAGAATAAATTGCTTGTCAATTTGAATGCCTGTACTTACCTTGTCTTCCGTTAGGACCAGTCACAATAACATCATTTACAAACATATCCTCCAAGCACACCTCTGGAATGAATGACAAAGTGCTTTTCAGTTGCATTTACAAGTATTTAGTATTTTCTATTCAATAAATATACATAACAACAAAATATTTTTCTATCCAATTGATTTATATAACTGATTCATCATCATAAAATTATTTTGAAAATCATTCGAAGTTTGTTACCAGTTCTTCATATTGTAAATCCTATATCACAGTTTTGAAGTTACCTTAACAGAGCGTTTTAAGGAATCGTATTCAAACATTTTCTTTTTATTCAAAAAGTCAATTAATAATACAAGTAAAATTATTATGTACCTTCAATTGCGTAAAAATGCACCAAAGACAATTCAAAAGAATACCACACCTCTGTTTGGACTACAAGGCACGCATATAAAACTCATGCCGTATTTCGCACAAGATTCTGTCAAACATACCTTCGGGTTCAAAGCAAGCTTTTATGAGAACATCCGAAACAACTGGTGTCTCTGTTTCATCTTCTCTCTGAATTACGACTATTTTTACAACTTTTCCGTCCCCTTGAATGTCCACAACGACTGTTTCCTCATCTGATATATCTGTTAAAGTCTAATGAATATAGATATAAAAAGATTGTTTAAGAAATCCACAAAGAAAGTTTCGACATGACAGATAAACTTACTGCATACGCTAGTGCATAAGAATTAGGACTTCAACAGATTCTCCAGTTATCCAAAACATTTCCATACCAAATGAACAATAAAATAACATGGAAACTAAAGATTATAAATACACACTTTTTCAGCCACTGCTGTAGGGTCCTCTGCCGTTTCTGTCACTTGCACAATTACTTTCTCCACATGTACAACGTTCGCTTGCACTTCAGTTATTGTTGCATTTCCAACTGCATTGATAGCAATGATAAAGGTTGCCCTACTGACTCCTGGTAAAAATGGATATGACCCTCCAGAACCAAAGAGAGCCTGAGTTGGTGAAATGGGATTTATATTGCCCTGGGCTCCAATCCTATTTATGACGCTGACATCAAGTACATCAGATTCTATGGTAACGTTTTTGGCCTCACAAATATCTGTGCAAGAAAGACAAATATTTAAAATTATCCAACTACAGGTCATCAGAAAAAAAATATCTGTCACTCTGAACAAAACCCATTGCATATAGTTGATCAAGACTTTCACTTGTACAAATTGGATAAATTTCAAGTGAAAGACAAAAATTTATCGGCGTCTAAACGTATAATGCGACATGCAAACGTTGTATCAAGACATTCTTACCTCCGACAGGAAACCCATCTTTATAATGAGATTCCAAAATTCATTGAAAACATCTTCAGTTTCTAAAAGAGTTTTATTTAGCTCTTAGATTATGTAGTATTCCCCCAAAAATGTTAAGAATTGTAGTGATTTCATGTTCATGTAATTTTGCACAATAAAGTTCTCTGACATGGTTGTAAAAAAAAAAATGCGGCATCTAATCACGCAAAAAATCATTACCCTATTCAAAAGGCTTCTCTGTTGACGTGCAGAAAAATATCGTCTATACGCAAGCAACGACATGATATGAATGTCTTAGTTTTGAAAGTTGAAGAAATTAGAAGACGCATTATGATTGTTCAACTTACGACAATTTTAAAACACTTACGTGGTGTAGTAGTGCTCTCAGTTGAAACCTGACTGGCTTGGGTTGATCCACTAGATGTTCCTAATTCGGATCCAGTTGTAAAAAATAGAGGCAAAGAACTCGAACTGGACAATGATTGTGGAAGTATTGAAGACTCTGGTGCAGGTTGGGATAACCCTGAAGACACAACGCTACTAGAAGACCCCACTACGGAACGAAGTGATGAAATTGCAGGGGACTCGGACATAATCGGAGGATTTGTTGACAGAGATGACGAAGCAACTGAAGGTGAAGAAACTATCGTTGGCAATCCAGACGTCGCACTTGGAGTTGAAATCACCTCTGAGATTATTGTTTTCATCGATGTCGTTGATTCAATAGTAGATGTCAGAGGATGGGCACATACCTCTATTGTAAGATTGCTGACTTTTGGTATGTAGCCTTCACGAGATGTAAATGTCAACTCAACGAACTGTCCTTCGACACCTTCAAAGTTATCTAAAACTGTCTGAAGATACTTTGTAATCGGATACTGAAACGAACAAGATTCAATAGAGTTTTGCTTTCTGATAGAGGCCGGCTTTATCATCAAATGGTGGTTATGGAGTGTCAAACGTTTGTGTCAACCTTCCTTTGTGGAAAGGTATATGCAGACAACATTTGGATGTAGCAATGGTTTCAATACTCGCTTGTCATCTTGCCATTTTATGAGAGATTATGAAAGCTTTCAAGGTGGAGATACTACTCTAGTTGATAAAAAAAAAAGACTTTTTAAAACAACCATAACGTAAAGACAGCTTGCAAAATTCATAAAGTAGATAAAAACTAGCACACTCGTCCAACTAAAAGCTTGAAGTTTTATTCTTTCATCGAAAAGGTAGAGTCCTGACAGTTTCAACAAACTTTAGTCTTTAACATACATAAGGCAACATGAAAGAAATATGCATTAAAAAATATTCTCCAAAAATTGGATATTAGATACAATGTATCTACCTCTCGTGTTTCAACATCATTCTCGTTCTCATCCAGCACGGTAATTATAGCATTTGTATCCGGTTCTGCGTTCTTTAAGGTCACCTCCACATTAAATATTGGACTCTCGTTGCGAAGATTCGCTGTCAGTGTCACAGAGCCATCATCATTCGGTTCTGGTCTAAATCCTTCATCGCTTAAGGAATCTTCTGGTACAGTTCCTGAGAGTAGATGTTGAAAAATTGAAATTCCCTATCTTGCGCAAAATGATCGTATAGTTACTTCTCATTCGTTTAATCAAGAATGAAAATCATTTCCCATGGAAAAAGACATCTTTGGGCTCTGTGCTTTCTTCATATGTTTGCATGTTCAAATGATGGTCATTTTGCCACAACATTTTCCATATGGACATTAACAAAAGGGCCATGATGGCCCTGTATCGCTCCCTTGACTAATATGTTCAAACCATAGACACCAAACATTACAACTGTAGGCCAAAATATTGCGAACAAGAAGAAATAAAGTTTTATCTATAAAAGCCCACTGAAAGTTTTGACCCCAGGGGAAGGCGATTTTTGACCACAAAGCTAAAATTTTTACCACAGAGTTGAATCCTGGTAGAGGTCCATAAGATGCAGCCATATACCAAATATTACCGGTCTAGGCAGTATGATTATAAACAAAAATTTTCTCAACTGTTCCTTAACATGAAATCTCTGTAAAACATGCGAGGCGGGGCTTATTTCGATTCAAAGGCTAGATTTGGTACGAATTAAGAAATTATCAACTAGATGAAGCTATATATATTTGCCATATTTCGTGACCCTAGGCATAACGGCATAAAACAAGAAGATTTTTAAATTCTAATTATATAAGTCCTTGTAAAACTTGTGACTCCCGGGGCGAGGCCAAGTTTAGCTCAAGCGTCTTAATTTGAAGAATCTAAGTAGAGGTCTCTTTGATGAAGCTACATGCCACTGATAATTATAATAATAATAATGATAATAGTAATGATATAAAGAAGAAGAAAAAGACGAAGAAAATAACTTTAAAGTAGAGAAAAAAATAAGGAATGAATCTATTAAAGAAATGTAAAGTAAATGTTTCGAAATTCAGAATTATTCAGAGTGCATTTAAAAGTGCTTAAGTCGTATCAAGGAAGGACCTGACGATCTCCGTGTTTCCTGGACTGAAGATTTTAAGTCTAGTGCCACTTTAATTCATAGAAAGCCTGAGGTTCTGCAGACCTTTGGTCCACGGAAAAGGTGCGATTAAGTTCATACTAACTCATGTAGACTATAAATAACAAATGCAGCAAAAACTTGATAATAGTAGAGTAAACCTTTTATTTTACCGTAAAGATACATTTTCGGTCTATAGTTTAGCCATTCATCAATAAATGTTTACCACAGATCTCTTTTCTTTACAAGAATAGCTATTTCTACCCAAAAACCCAATGATGGGAAGGAGGGTGTAGACGAAAACATAACAAAGAACTCGATAGTAGGCCGTTACAATACTTCTTTCGAGTCACTTAAGCGTCTATTGTGTATGTCTTCTTTGTGTAAAGAGATATGGTAATATTCAAGCATTCTTTTCGAAATCAACTTAAAAAATGCAGAATAAATTGCTTATCAATTTAAGTGTCTGTACTTACCTTGTCCTCCGTTAGGACCAGTCACAATAACATCATTTACAAACATATCCTCCAAGCACACCTCTGCAATGAATAACATAGTGCTTTTCAGTAGCATTTACAAATATCTTTTTATCCAATCAATATATATAACTATAAAATATTTTTTTCTCCAATGAAAATATAGAACTAATCCAATATCATAAGATTATTTGGAAAATCATTCGAAGGTTGTTGCCTATTCTTCATCATGCAAACCTTATATCACAGTTTTGAAGTTATGTTAACAGAGCGTTTTAAAGAATCGCTTTCAAACATCTTAATTTAAAAGGTAAATCAATGAAACAAGCAAGATACTTTTGCACTTACATTTGCTTAAAAATGCGCCAGAGGCATTTCAGAAGAATGCCATACCTTTGTCTGGACTACAAGGCACGCATGAAATACTCAAGCCGTATTGCGCACAAGATTCTGTCAAACATACCTTTGGGTTCAAAGCAAGCTTTTATGATAACATCCGAAATAACTGGTGTCTCTGTTTCATCTTCTCTCTGAATTACAACCATTTTTACAACTTTTCCGTCCCCTTGGATGTCCACAACGACTGTTTCCTCATCCGATATACCTGTTACAGTCTAAAAAATATAGATATAAAAAGATTGTTTCCACAGAGTAAATTTCGACTTGACAGATAAACTTACTGCATATGCTAGTGCATAAGAGTTGTGACTTCAACAGATTCTCGAGCTATCCAAAACATTTCCATATCAAAAGGAACAAAAAAATGGCGTGGAAAGTAAAGATTATAAATACACACTTTTTCAACCACTGCTGCAGAATCCTCTGCTGTTTCAGCCACTTGCACAATAACCTTCTCCACATGTACAACGTTCGCTTGCACTTCAGTTATTGTTGCATTTCCAACTGCATTGATAGCAATGATAAAGGTTGCCCTACTGACCCCTGGTAAAAATGGATATGACCCTCCAGAACCAAAGAGAGCCTGAGTTGGTGAAATGGGATTTATACTGCCCTGGGCTCCAATCCTATTCATGACGCTGACTTCAATTACATCAGATTCTATGGTAACGTTTTTGGCCTCACAAATATCTGAACAAAAAAGACATGTGTGAAGAAATATCTCGGTACAACTGATCAATAATAATTGCACAACTTAACTGAGTGCAGAGTTCAATAATTCTAATGATAAAAAAGTTTCAGAAATTTTATTCAACTTGGAGTTAAACTGGTCTTCGCTTTTTGGTACTGACAGTCATTATTTTGCATATAGATTTGACTGTAATATTTATAGCCAAATCGAAAGGAATTATGATCAGGAAATTTACCACCCGGTCTGATAATAGAGCAAAGATGGTAAGTTCAAGAAATTCTGCGTTATTTGACCTTTGATCTTGTTGTTGAAAACCGACGAATGTTTCTCTCTTGCGTCTTGTTAAAAATCTTAAAAAAAAAAAAAAAAAATGATAGCCCTATTTTAAAAGGATATTTGCTGATGTGCAGAAACATATTATCTCATGCAAGCAACAACCACATTACGAATGCCAAAGTTTTGAAAGTTATAGAAATCCAACGATGCCTAATGAATATTTAAGTTACGACTATCTTAAGATACTTACGCGGTGTTGTAGTAATCTCAGTTGAAACCTGACTGGCTTGAGTTGGTCCACTTGTTGTTACTAATTTTGATCCAGTTGTGAAGAACAGTGGCAAAGAAATCGAACTGGACAAAGATAGTGGAAGTATTGAAGACTCTGGAGCAGATTGGGATAATTTTGAAGACACCACGCCGCTAGGAGACCCCTCAACAGAACCAGCCGATGAGATTGTAGGGGATGGTGCAGATGTGAGAGATCGCTGGGAGGATTCAGAGAGACTTCCAAAAGACTCGGCAGATGTAGGTATTAGTGATATTGATGACGTTAATGAAGGCGAACTAAACGTCGTTGATTCTGTCGTTACAAATGGCAGGGTTGATGAGCCACTTGTGAATGCAGGCGTTGTCGTAATAGGTTCAGCACAAGCTTCTATCATTAAATTGTGTACCCCTGGATTTGACATAGTCACTGGGATGAATTTCACTTCAATTAGTTTTCCATATTTACCAATGAAATTGATAATAGCTGTTTCAGGTGACATTTCCACTGGATACTGAAACGTAACAAGAAAATTAATTTTACCTTTCGTGTAAATAAAGAATTAATTTACAGTTCCGTATATCAGATCTGTAATAAAGCAAGATGGGAAGCCAAACAGGGAAGCCACAAGTGAAAAAATATCCCCCGGATGTCACTCCGTACATCGCAATTCTTGGAAAAGAATCCTCTTGATTCTCACACACTCGATAAATGAAATTTATGGATGCAATTTCAATCAAGGAATTTTAGGCAGCATATACATTTACATGCCTAACTCCATTCGACCCCTGAGAAATTCAAGTTTTCTAGTGTACATCAGTTTTTAAATACATGGAGACAGATCTTTTCCGACATGACAATACGCCACATAAAATTTTCGACCAAATTAACCCCCCCCCCCGAAAAAAAAAACCCCAAAAAACCCGACAAACATTTTTGTTGTTAAATTACATTTTTCATTTAGAAAACGTCCATACAGGTAGTCATGATTCTGCATTCACCAACTATTCTCAGAAACATTCTTTGTCTTTTTCTACCAGATTTTCTAAATTCAAAAGTAACACAATTTCAGACTGGTAATTAGAAGTTTTGTTACTTTCAATGGCACCTAAGAAACCTAAAGAATACCATAGCAGAGACATTACATGTATGTGATTGATTGAATTGGAGTTTAACGCCGTTTTAACCCCTAGGCTACTAGGCACGACTCACCGAGCTTTTGCGGACAGTGTAGATCAAGATCAGACTGCACAGAACGTGCCGTCTGATCTTGGATCTACACTGTCCGATAAGGAGATATTATTGACCAAAAATACCTTTACAATACCAAAATTTGGGTTATTACTATTGGCTTGAAAGTTTCGGGTTAGTTATTTAGCAGGATAAGGGATAACAGCTTTGGTCATATCACGCCGGTCAGTGCACCTACGCATACATGTGTTTCCTGGCTTTCTCACACCAGTACTGACACAACTTTCTTTCCAAGTCACTGACTGTCTTCTCACATGCACCAAAGGTGAGGGGTTAAAAATCGCCGGAAAGAAAGTTTGCCTCCACCGGTATCGAACTCACAACCACCAGGTCACAAGTCAGATACGCTAACCACTAAGCTATCCGGGCGGGCTCACATGTATGTGAAGTTTTAGAGATCTTCAATGGGAAAAAAAGTAAAAGAAAGGCACAAGCACGCTTAAACGCCGACTCTCCATAAACATGCTTGCCTTCTGTTAGTAGAAGTAAAATTACGATTTCCTCTAACAGATTCAACAATTGCGTTATTCCTGATTCTAACATGACACGTGAATTCGGCTCTATAAACACAGCGCAACGAAAGCGTGGTAAAATCTACGTTATTCTATGTAGAGTGACGTCATTCTATATTGGGTGACGTCATTCTGTATAAGGTAAGTAAGTGAGTTATTCAATGGAATAAAATCTGCAATCCCTTTTTACTCTAAGTATGAACTTGTTTTCCTTTGATTAAGCGTTGGTCATGTTAGAATCGAAATAATCTTCTTTCTATCGTGGTTTATCGTTCATTATTGCATAAAATGTGCCTTTTCGGGCCGTTATAAGCATGTATTAACGGGTAAAAACCGGGCGTTAACGGGAGAAAACGTGTATTAATCAGTAAATTCACGCGCCGTTAACGCCCGGCTTTGTACTATCAATATCCTCGATTCGGGCCTACCTTGTAAACAACGTTTGTTCTTGTCAGATTTTCCCTAGACTCCGACCATCAAAATGTAGGAACTTGTACCATAGCAGATCCTTTTCATGGCTTGTCTTTGATGATATTAGTACACCACAAACAAAATTTTGCACAGGATCTCAGTTTAATCGAGATCTGAACAAAAATTCACTCGTGAAATGTACTCTAAACCAGCTACATCCCACCCACTTTTTAACGTGATCAGTAATTCCTTCGCTTGATGTAGATCGATTCCTCTGACGTCTTTAAGTTACAGAAATTCATATCCACTCATTCATCCTAGTTGTAATCGTCCAAACGTGTGCAAGTTTATCCCACATAATTCCACTTTGTATTAAAAATCATTAGAAGTGAATTTACACCTAGGGAATCAAAACTTGCATGCAGGACTAACGGCCCTTCACTGCTCGTAACAAAAACTTCTTCGCCGACTTCCAGTTTTGACCCATTTACGTACAGTACATTTGAAGTTCGCTTATTTGCATTTCTATGGAAATATTTTTGCTATCTTTGCAAATTATTGCTAAAATACCTTTACTTTATGCTATAATAGCATTAATTCACGTTTTTTTTCGGTCGTTAACATTCGCAGAGGCCCTCAAAATACTTTAACACCCTCGTGCTTCGCACTCGGGCGTTAAAGCATTTTTCAGGCCTCTGCGAATGTTAACGACCTCAAAAACGTGAATTAACCCTATAATAAACTACGTTGTGAGTTATGAGGCGCAATGAATAAACCACTCGGGCTATCGCCCTCGTGGATTATTTATTGTGCCTCATAACTCACAATTGTGGTTTATTGAACGATATACCACGTTAGAAAAAACATTATTTCTTAAATCTAACATCTCTTCGACCATTAACCAACTAAATAAGTAAAATGAGACTTTCAACCCGATCGTGAAAACTGAATTATTGCTATTTCAAAGTTATTTCCAGGAAAAAAAATCAACTAGTCGGAAGTGTAGATCCAAGATAAGATTTAACGCTCAGTGCAGTCTAATCTTGCATTACAATGGCCGCAAAAGCGTCTGGAGTCGTGCTTAGCAGAATAGGGGTTAATTTTCACCGTATTGTTTCAATTGCGCTAATCCTTAACCCTACGCCTGTTTAGTAACTGAGTGAGATTAAATCCAGGTTTTCTGATTCTTCTTACGTGAGGTCCCTGCTAGCCTACGGATCAATAATGTTGTCTGTAGGTGACTACAAAAATTTTTCCTGAAAACAATGCCGGGAGATATTGATTCCCATGCAATGATTTATCAATGTTTATATACTCACAGTTATAACATCCACTGTAACGCCATCGAAAGTCTTTAATGTGAATGTAACTTCTATAATATCTACGACATCTACTTCTAAAGAAAAGAAGCGTGCTGGATTTTCATCTGACACAAGTGTATCAATAAAAAGGACAATGGGTTCTTCCGAAGACGGGTACCATCCAGGTCGGCCGGCCAAGGCGTCATTTGGATCTGATCCATCGAGTGCGTTGTCTGATGATAAAACCAGATGTGAATTGTCCATATACTCCATGCATGTCTCTGAAATATATAAAGCAAGAGCAATATTTCTAAAGTCAAAACGGAGGCCATAGGATGTTTGTTCATTATCCAGCTAGAACATAGCAGCAAGTATGGATTTGTTTGTTGTTTGAATGGTGTTTTACTCCGCTTTCAACAAACAAGTATGGATTAAACTTTTGAAACATCTTAGATAAAATTGAAAAGGCACATAACATGACCCACAGATGGTGCTAGAAAATAAAAAAGGGCATAAAATGCTATCGTTCAGGTAGAATAAAACTTTGTAAAACCTTAGTAAGTTGATAAGTTGATGATGATACAAAAAAAAAAAAAAACAACAATCTCGGCTCTGTAGCTCAAGAAAAGAATACCTTTAAAGTTTTACCGAATAATAAATGTAGGTAAAAAGCCAACCTAGAATTTTTTTTGACTATTTTGTAATACTGCCAAAACTTATGTAGGCTACATTTTAGTGTCATGTATTATCCGGATCTGAAAGTAAAGATTGTAAGATTGTAAGAAAATAAAGTAACTACGAATATCGTGGTCATGTAAACCGGAACAATTTAAGCAATAAGTCCTTTCAAAATCTCATCTTGAAGAGATTATATCCAAGGTAATTTAATAAGATATGTAGGAATGGCTTGCTAACAGAAGCCGTAAATGTATTTTTAATAACTGAGCGGATAGACGGGCGGATGGCAGACGCTGTGAAGCAACAGTAGCTCACCATAGGCGCTCTGACTGAACCTCAGAAATCTTGCCTGTATTTACCAAATATTATAAATACCATCATTAACCATCTTATAGATTAAAAATGTATCACAAATTCTGACCTACTATACAAAATGGTTAACCAAATCAGAACTAGTGTGCCTTGAAATTGAGAAAATTATCAAGAATCAGAATCTTATTTCAGGCTTTCCGGTAGGTTATCGAGAAATATCGGTGAAATATTTTTCATGGTTACGACCAGTGAAAATATCAATTTTTATATTGTAACTCTTCAATTGAAAGCGGAAACAGGGGTTCCCGCGCACTAGTTACCTAGGTAAAATGCGCGTGCCTCACAACCAGATGGAAATATGACGTAGTTTACCTTACATTTCTCGCGCTTGACGTTATATTGTAATGCGTTGTTATGCGGAGGGGGTACGCCACAGGGAATAACCGAAAAGAACTGTAATGGATTTTGATTAAGTTCCTCCCAAAAAAAGAGTTAAAAGCATGAAATAAATAGAACATTTGTTTTTTTCGTGAAAGATCGAAATTTATTTCATCTCGTGAACATTATTGGTAGCATTTTCACTCGTGGCTGCGCCACAAGTGAAAATATTACCGATGATGTTCACTCGATGAAATAAATTTCGATGTATCTTTCAGCGAAAAAAAAAAAAACTATCCGCTATATATTTCAATTCTAGTATCATCGACGAATATGATTCTTGATTTCTTTTTTTTTTTTGGGGGGGAGGGGGCTGTATTTAGTATTTCCTTACTTGGGACCATGATACTGGTTAAATCAACCCTCATACTGCGAATGACATTAATCTTGGAAATGTTCAGACACCATTCAAGTCATACCTTAATTGTAAATGACGTGTATGTTATCTTTGATTTTAAATGCTTTTTCTATTTCATTTCATTCATATGACGGCGGCAAAAGTAACTCTACATTGCTGGTGTTTATTTTACAAGTACTTAGCCATGTACTCATTCCAAGCACCAAGCTGCACTCTCACAAAAATATCATCTGAAAGGTTCAGTGGTAAGAAAAAAATTAATTCTGAAGCAATGACTATCATAAATTCTCGATAAGAACTTGACGCTGTTGTGATTCGAACTCACGTCCCCTGAATCACAAATGGTGAAATTTACCGACTAAGCTACAGGGGTTAGCAGACTGAATAAGAACTTGTTACCAAAATTGATGAATGAAAGCCATGAACAGTTTGTAAATGTACTTAACTCTTTATTATACTACAACATTTCTGACTTGTTCAAATTGAAAGCATTTACAGACGACAAATTAGATTTGACTAAAATGATAAAGATTGTCTCTGAAAGGGCAGAAAACAATGCTGGAAAAGGACTGTATGGTGTATAACGCCGTTTTCAACATTATTTCAGTCATATCGCGGCGGCCAGTGTACCTATCCATGCGTTCCTGAAGTCTCTTTTACCAGTACTTCGCACAATTTTCTTTCCAAGCCACTGGCTGCTTTCCCACATAATCATCGTCGATGACAATGGTCAGCGGTGGGAGAGGAATGAATCCTGTCGCAGTGACTATCATCAATCCTCGGAAAAAAAATTGGCCTAGCCAGGGGTCGTAGCCAGGGATCGAACCCTGGACCCCGTGTTCTCAAGTCCTGCACGCTACCGACTGAGCTACCGGGGCTCGGCGCTGAAAAAGGAGAAAATGCTAGTTAGTAGCATTATCTCCTCTTCCCACAATATTTTCAAACGGTTTCTCTTTCCGGATCGTTTAAAGTTTGAATTGTTTTGTAAAGGGTTAAGGCAACTTGCAATTGTTTTGTGTCCGAAAGTTAAAACGTTAAAGTCTTTAAGGAAACCGATTAACTCTATGGCCTTCAACGATGTCCTTAGGCCTTTCCTGCGCTACGAGCGAAAATATGGATGTTTGCGGCAGGCATCGATTCAGATCCCACTACACAAAACGTGCAGTCTAACCTTTGAACCATGTCGTCAACTTGTTTAGTCAAACAATTAAGATGAGAATATTTCTGAGTATTAGCTGATTTTACTTTCACCTGTCCATGAGGTTAACTTTCTATATTTGGCGCTGTTAGAGTTCATCTGAGATACTAACAGATGTTAATACGATGGATATCATCTTCTTTGATGTTAATTATTGTAGTAGATTCTGGCCTCGCTCAGAATGGAGTAACTGCTGCCATATTGCAAGATAACAGAAAAAAAGTACGTTCGATTTTCACAAACCGCTGCATCGGACTGAGATGAATAAGGTTCGATATTACAAGCACCTTGAAAAGAAAATGGCGCAAAAATATTTACCCAGGCTACACTCATTTCAAAGGGTGAATGAATAATTTATTCGCACACATAGGCGTTTTCCATATCAATCGGTGTATCTAAATTGGTCAATAAACAAGCATATGGCCCTTAAAATGTTCCTCAAATTGTGTAAGGAATATACCGCGCTTTGCATTACTTTTTTTCTCTATCCTAATTTCGAAAGCCTATCACTGATCAATTGAAAAAAAAAAGATGTACTCTTTCCCTTAATTTCTTTTCAGTTCAGCACAAGAAAAAGTAGATATTTACTACTGACAGTACTTGTATCAAAGAAATAGCACACCTGCCCAAAATATCAGACAACTAAAAAACAAAATGGTCATGATGCCCCTGACGTCGCTCACCTGAGCCTTTAATAATAATATTATCATGTAATAGTTATATAATCATAAGCCATTAAAGGTCACGTTTTGATTATGGCGACAACAAAGTTAGATAATCTTTATGTCCTTACAGGAATATGAGCCAAAATGTATCGGTAAAACAAAATTCGTTATTTTTCTTGCACCGTGACATTATCAGTCTCTCTAAAACGATGATTGATTGATGAAAATAGTAACCCATAATCCTGAACGTAATTTTATGTAATTTCTGAAAAAAAAAGGATGGATATTCAGTTACTAGAAGCGCTTTAACAAATTAAGATATAAAATAGAAAGCTTGACCATTTCAATGAGTATGATTATAGAATCCAGTAGTTATTTTGTCAACATGATTCTTCAAATGACAATTTCTTCTCAAAATTAGACCTAAATGAAAATCTTTATCTTGTCATCGCTTAATAATATCAGGAGTAAATCTTATAGAAAACGATCACTAAAATTTTAATCACACAGTGTATAAAAATCCATTACCAATTAACCCTGTTTTTTCCCCTCGGTGATTAGGATTATTTCAAGTTAAATTCGAGTTTGATATGTTTTATACATTTGTATTCGTCTGTTACAAACAACAAAAGAAAAACAAACAAATTCGTTCAAAGTCATGCTGTATTTTTGATTAGGCTGTATTCGAGTTTAACGCCGTTTTAACAACTTAGGTCATATCACCGCGGTCAGGGCACCTATACATGTGTTTCCTGGCTTTCTGACAACAATACTGACACAAACTTCTTTCTAAGATTGTATTACTCACAAGTATCAGAGGTGAAGGGCGAAAAGTCGCCGGAAAAGAAGTTTGCCTCAATCGGGTATCGGACCCGCAACAACAAGTCAGATACGTTAACTACTGAGCAATCCGGGCGGGCAGAATATTGGTAAATAACCCTCTATGAAAAGAGGGTTTCATTGATCTCGTGATTTATTATTACAAGCAAGTCATCACGTTTTCATGGATCTATAACATCCACTTTGTCCACAAACTGACTGAATAATGAGGTAGACTTGTACTTTGACATGCAGAAAAATGACCAGCAGCAAAAAATTTCGACCCAGGTCAGCTAGCGCTGACTGCTCAGGCTGGTCTTGGTCGACACTTTTCGCAGATGCATTAACCCCTTTTCACTGAGCCCGGCCGGGTAGGTCAGTGGTTGGGATCGGAATCGTGACCTAGTGGTTGTGAGTTCGATACCCCGTTGGGGCAAAATTTCTCTCCGACGACTTTTCCCCTTTCACCTCTCATGCATGTGAGAAAAGTAGTCAGTGACTTGGAAAGAAAGTTGTGTCGGTACTAGTGTATGAAAGCCAAGATACACACGTATAGATGCACTGATCGCCGTAAAATGACCTAAGCTGTTAAAACGACCTTAAATTCCAATTCAGTCAATCAACCTTTTCACAGAGCATAATTATTTTTGAACGAAAGGGTTCAATGCAAACATAAATTACCTATGGGTTTATAGCAAGCGTCAATAATCACATCCGATATGGTTATCTTACTGCCTTCATCTACCTCAGGTCTTATATAAGCTGTTATCTTTACTACATGGCCTGGCGATCCAAATAGATTGAAATTGAGTAACTGATCATTCAACACGTCCGTCTTGGTCTGTAATAAAGAGGACAAAAGTAAATAAATGAACCAACAGACACACAAAGATTACATTCACCAACACGTCAAGCTTCAATCGTCCTTGCTCCTAATGACACACAAAGATCCCGGCGGATGTATCTTGACAACTCTTAAAAAGTATTCTGCTACATTCTGACCCCAACGCAATAATACCAGCTGTGAGCAGGGCGATCGGATGAACGGACAGCAAATGTATTGTAACTGATGATAGAACTTCAATTTTAGCACTGTCAGCTAGGTCGAGTTTAAGGACAACATCGTTTCCAATCAAATCTACATCTAAAATGCATAGCTTGAAATTACAACAATATCGCTTATCTAGGTCTCTGAATGCTGAAAAGAGATTTGGCATCCGACAATACAAAAGACGTGCATCTGTTCCAAATAAAATCTTTTGCATGTTATAAGCTTCATATAACAGTCGGCAACTGTGAGTGTGGACCGTCTCTATGCCAAACATACCACCTTAGAACATATGAACCATGCTACATGAAAAGAGGATTTAGTGCATCTGCAAGAAGTTTTGAACCAGGTCAGCCCGCGCAGGCTGACCTGGGTCGAAATTTTTTGCTACTAGTCAATTTTCTGCATGTCTAAGGGCCAGTCTTTCTCATGATTTAGTTGTTATATAGAATAGATTTTATAAATCCGTAATTATATGATAATTTGTTTATTGTCATGCACCAAGGAGACGCATAAGGTCCCTTTTATCCAGAGTGCCGTTCATATAGAATATACATAGAGGATATTTGTTTTTTAAGGTGAAAGATCGAAATTTATTTCATCGAGTGAACATCATCGGTAATATTTTCACGAGTGGAGCAGCCACGATTGCAAATATTACCGATGATTTTCACGAGATGAAATAAATTTCGATCTTTCACTGATAAAAAACAAATATTCTATTTATTTCATGCTTTTAACCCTTGCATGGGGGAACTTAATCAAAATCAAGTACAGTTCTTTTCGGTTATTCCCTGTGGCGTACCCCCTCCGCATAGCAACGCATTACAATATTACGTCAAGCGCGAGAAATGTAAGGTAAATTACGTCATATTTCCATCTGGTTGTGAGGCACGCGCATTTTACCTAGGTAACTACTGCGCGGGAACAACTGTTTCCGCCTTCAAGTGAAGAGTTAGAAAATAAAAATCGGTATTTTCACTGGTCGTACCATGAAATATCGAAAAATATTTCACCGATATTTCTCGATAACCTACCGGAAAGCATGAAATAAATGTAGTATAATTATAGTAAAGATGTTTGATTATATGAATTTCGAAATATTTTTCAAGGAAATAATAACCTTCAATCTGCTAAATAAATTCAGAGAAAATATCACGCCAGGAAAAACTCTTGCGGTTTCAAATTTCTTTTCGCGCTAAAGAAACAAAGGTATTAGACAGTCCAGATCCAAGATCAGACAACACGCTCGGTGTTGTTTGATCTTTATCCATGCTGCAAGAGCCTATGGTTTAAGATTTTTCAAATTGATGGTTATATAAAAACACTGATCATTTAAACGCTTGTCACCTCAGAATACACTGGATTCGGCTCAGCATCCAGGAACTGTTCAACGGTCACTTCTGACGCTTTTCTAGTCTTCAGCTGAACATAATTGACTTCCACTTCAATTTCAGATGCGATTGCATACGTCAAAACCACTTTACCATCTACAGGTTCAATTCTGAAAGGTGTGTCTGATCCACTTAATGAGCGATACGCAGAGTCGGAAATAGGTTCTGAGGATACTAACACATCATCAGACCGTACATTGATCTCATTTTTCTGGCAAGATGCTGTAAGAAAAAAGCGAAAAATAGCTTATCAAATCCCTAACTGAAATTTGAACTTTTGTTTGGAAAAAAGTGCAGGTAATCGAGCTATTGCGTAGAAAGTTCCAACTGAAAATCCCAACTACACGGAAAGATATTTTTGTTTTATATGCTGATGTCCTAGCCTTACAATAGTTGCACCCGTTTCGTACCAGAATGAGCCAGAGTGAAAAAAAAAAAAAAACAAAAACAAAAACAAAAAAACAAAAACAAAAGCCTTCGAAGCTTTCCCCGTATATTTTTAAAAGACTCCAAGTGTCTGAATGATCGAAAATTTTGCCTCAAGTCACTTGAGATGAGATCCTCATTTCAAAACGTTTGGAGTACATCTAAAACTTTACGCTTTCGCTAAGCTTATTTGCCAAATGTAATTTTATTCTTATGAAGAACTTATGCTTATATTTTTAAATTATTCTTAGCGAATAAAAATGTTTAATCGTTTTCAAACCAAAAATAGTACTCATATTCACTAAGCAAATTTACCTTGATAACATAATTTTTGTAAAAGCGTTGAAACAAAATACTTAACTTACCAAATGTTGTTGTGGAGACAGGTGATTCAAAGGAAGATCGACTAGTAAATCCAAAACTGGTGCTAGAAAGGGGGGTTGAAAAAGATGTAAAGCTTGATTGAATGCTGCTTCCAATCCTTAAACTTGAACTCTGAGACTGACCGCTGGAAGAAAATGTACTTATAGATTCCGACGATACAAAGGAACTTGGCGCCAGTGAAGATACAGATGGAATTCCTGTTAATCGTGAAGTCTCAGAGACTATACTTGAAGCTGTAGATGACGGCTGACTACTTTCAGGTAATGACAGTGAGCTTGGTTGAGAAATTGACCCAAAACTGGTCAAGCTTGACGAACCTGGGCTTGAACCTGGAGGCAAAGATACACTACTTAGAACACTTGGTACAGACCCGCTGCTAACCAATGAAATACTGGATTCAGATAATTCTTTACTACTGCCGCTACTTGATCTAACCCCACTGCTTACTGAAGGAACCAAACTTGAACTAGGTGTGCCTGAACTTCCTACCCCTGAAGACTGACTGTTGACTGACACAGGACTGCTTGTTCCTGAGATGGAAACAGAACTTTCTTCTACCACTGATGACGAGGAACTCTCACTTAAAATTGAGGGTGAACCACTTGAAACACTGATCGAAGATGCAAGACTTCCCGATTTCGATGATTCTGCTGTTGCCACGGAGCTTGAGACTAGAATAGACGCTGATGGACTCTGACTTGGGCCTGGTGGGAAAGAAACACTGCTTGAAACTGAAGAAATTGATTCAGTCTCTGCGGGAGAAATGCTGGATGACAATGTTTCAGATGAACTTGTACTCTGGGATTGACTGCTGGAAGACAATGTACTGATAGATTCCGACGGTACAAAGGAACTTGGCGCCAGTGAGGATACAGATGGAGTTCCTGTTAATCGTGAAGTCTCAGAGACTATATTGGAAGCTGTAGATGATGGCTGACTACTTTCAGGTAATGACAGTGAGCTTGGTTGAGAAATTGACCCAAAAATTGTCAAGCTTGATGAACCTGGGCTTGAACCTGGAGGCAAAGAAACACTACTTAGAACACTGGGTACAGACCCACTGCTAACCGATGAAATACTGGATTCAGATAATTCTTTACTGCTGCCGCTACTTGATCTAACCCCACTGCTTACTGAAGGAACCAAACTAGAACTAGGTGTGCCTGTACTTCCTACCCCTGAAGACTGACTGCTGATTGACACAGGACTGCTTGTTCCTGAGATGGAAACAGAACTTTCTTCTACCACTGATGACAAGGAACTCTCACCTAAATTTGAGGAAGAACCACTTGAAACACTGATCGAAGATGCAAGACTTCCCGATTTCGATGATTCTGCTGTTCCCACGGAGCTTGAGACTAGAATAGACGCTGATGAACTCTGACTTGAGCCTGGTGGTAGAGAAACACTACCTGAAACTGAAGAAATTGATTGAGTCTCTGCGGGAGAAATGCTGGATGACAATGTTTCAGTTAAACTTGTACTCTGAGATTGACCGCTGGAAGACAATGTACTGATAGATTCCGACGGTACAAAGGAACTTGGCGCCAGTGAAGATACAGATGGAGTTCCTATTAATCGTGAAGTCTCAGAGACTACACTTGAAGCTGTAGATGATGGCTGACTACTTTCAGGTAATGACAGTGAGCTTGGTTGAGAAATTGACCCAAAACTGGTTAAGCTTGACGAACCTGGGCTTGAACCCGGAGGCAAAGATACACTACTTAGAACACTTGGTACAGACCCGCTGCTAACCAATGAAATACTGGATTCAGATAATTCTTTACTGCTGCCGCTACTTGATCTAACCCCACTGCTTACTGAAGGAACCAAACTTGAACTAGGTGTGCCTGTACTTCCTACACCTGAAGACTGACTGCTGACTGACACAGGACTGCTTGTTCCTGAGATGGAAACAGAACTTTCTTCTACCACTGATGACGAGGAACTCTGCCTTAAAATTGAGGGAGAACCACTTGAAACACTGATCGAAGAGGCAATACTTTTCGATTTCGATGATTCTGCTGTTGCCACGGAGCTTGAGACTAGAATAGACGCTGATGAACTCTGACTTGAGCCTGGTGGCAGAGAAACACTACCTGAAACTGAAGAAATTGATTCAGTCTCTGCGTGAGAAATGCTGGATGACAATGTTTCAGATAAACTTGTACTCTGAGATTGACCGCTGGAAGACAATATACTGATAGATTCCGACGGTACAAAGGAACTTGGCGCCAGTGAAGATACAGATGGAGTTCCTGTTAATCGTGAAGTCTCAGAGACTACACTTGAAGCTGTAGATGATGGCTGACTACTTTCAGGTAATGACAGTGAGCTTGGTTGAGAAATTGACCCAAAACTGGTCAAGCTTGACGAACCTGGGCTTGAACCTGGAGGCAAAGACACACTACTTAGAACACTTGGTACAGACCCGCTACTAACCAATGAAATACTGGATTCAGATAATTCTTTACTGCTGCCGCTACTTGATCTAACCCCACTGCTTACTGAAGGAACCAAACTTGAACTAGGTGTGCCTGTACTTCCTACCCCTGAAGACGGACTGCTGACTGACACAGGACTGCTTGTTCCTGAGATGGAAACAGAACTTTCTTCTACCACTGATGACGAGGAACTCTCACTTAAAATTGAGGAAGAACCACTTGAAACACTGATCGAAGATGCAAGACTTCCCGATTTCGATGATTCTGCTGTTGCCACGGAGCTTGAGACTAGAATAGACGCTGATGAACTCTGACTTGAGCCTGGTGGGAGAGAAACACTGCTTGAAATTGAAGAAATTGATTCAGTCTCTGCGGGAGAAGTGCTGGATGACAATGTTTCAGATAAACTTATACTCTGAGATTGACCGCTGGAAGACAATGTACTGATAGATTCCGACGATACAATGGAACTTGGCGCCAGTGAAGATACAGATGGAGTTCCTGTTAATCGTGAAGTCTCAGAGACTATACTTGAAGCTGTAGATGATGGCTGACTACTTTCAGGTAATGACAGTGAGCTTGGTTGAGAAATTGACCCAAAACTTGTCAAGCTTGACGAACCTGGGCTTGAACCTGGAGGGAAAGATACACTACTTAGAACACTGGGTATAGACCCGCTGCTAACCGATGAAATACTGGATTCAGATAATTCTGTACTGCTGCCGCTAATTGATCTAACCCCACTGCTTACTGAAGGAACCAAACTTGAACTAGGTGTGCTTGTACTTCCTACCCCTGAAGACTGACTGCTTACTGACAAAGGACTGCTTGTTCCTGAGATGGAAACAGAACTTTCTTCTACCACTGATGACAAGGAACTCTCACTTAAATTTGAGGAAGAACCACTTGAAACACTGATCGAAGATGCAAACCTTCCCGATTTCGATGATTCAGCTGTTGCCACGGAGCTTGAGACTAGTATAGACGCTGATGAACTCTGACTTGAGCCTGGTGGCAGAGAAACACTGCTTGAAATTGAAGAAATTGATTCAGTTTCTGCGGGAGAAATGCTGGATGACAATGTTTCAGATAAACTTGTACTCTGAGACTGACCGCTGGAAGACAATGTACTGATAGATTCCGACGGTACAAAGGAACTTGGCGCCAGTGAAGATACAGATGGAGTTCCTGTTAATCTTGAAGTCTCAGAGACTACACTTGAAGCTGTAGATGATGGCTGACTACTTTCAGGTAATGACAGTGAGCTTGGTTGAGAAACTGACCCAAAACTGGTCAAGCTTGACGAACCTGGGCTTGAACCCGGAGGCAAAGACACACTACTTAGAACACTTGGTACAGACCCGCTGCTAACCAATGAAATACTGGATTCAGATAATTCTTTACTGCTGCCGCTACTTGATCTAACCCCACTGCTTACTGAAGGAACCAAACTTGAACTAGGTGTTCCTGTACTTCCTACCCCTGAAGACGGACTGCTGACTGACACAGGACTGCTTGTTCCTGAGATGGAAACAGAACTTTCTTCTACCACTGATGACGAGGAACTCTCACTTAAAATTGAGGAAGAACCACTTGAAACACTGATCGAAGTTGCAAGACTTCCCGATTTCAATGATTCTGCTGTTGCCACAGAGCTTGAGACTAGAATAGACGCTGATGAACTCTGACTTGAGCCTGGTGGCAGAGAAACACTGCTTGAAATTGAAGAAATTAATTCAGTCTCTGCGGGAGAAATGCTGGATGACAATGTTTCAGATAAACTTATACTCTGAGATTGACCGCTGGAAGACAATGTACTGATAGATTCCGACGATACAATGGAACTTGGTGCCAGTGAAGATACAGATGGAGTTCCTGTTAATCGTGAAGTCTCAGAGACTATACTTGAAGCTGTAGATGATGGCTGACTACTTTCAGGTAATGACAGTGAGCTTGGTTGAGAAATTGACCCAAAACTGGTCAAGCTTGACGAACCTGGACTTGAACCTGGAGGCAAAGATACACTACTTAGAACACTGGGTATAGACCCGCTGCTAACCGATGAAATACTGGATTCAGATAATTCTGTACTGCTGCCGCTACTTGATCTAACCCCACTGCTTACTGAAGGAACCAAACTTGAACTAGGTGTGCTTGTACTTCCTACCCCTGAAGACTGACTGCTGACTGACACAGGACTGCTTGTTCCTGAGATGGAAACAGAACTTTCTTCTACCACTGATGACAAGGAACTCTCACTTAAAATTGAGGAAGAACCACTTGAAACACTGATCGAAGATGCAAGACTTCCCGATTTCGATGATTCTGCTGTTGCCACGGAGCTTGAGACTAGAATAGACGCTGATAAACTCTGACTTGAGCCTGGTGGCAGAGAAACACTGCTTGAAACTAAAGAAATTGATTCAGTCTCTGAGGGAGAAATGCTGGATGACAATGTTTCAGATAAACTTGTACTCTGAGACTGACCGCTGGAAGACAATGTACTGATAGATTCCGACGGTACAAAAGAACTTGGCGCCAGTGAAGATACAGATGGAGTTCCTGTTAATCGTGAAGTCTCAGAGACTACACTTGAAGCTGTAGATGATGGCTGACTACTTTCAGGTAATGACAGTGAGCTTGGTTGAGAAATTGACCCAAAACTGGTCAAGCTTGACGAACTTGGGCTTGAACCTGGAGGCGAAGATACACTACTTAGAACACTGGGTACAGACCCGCTGCTAACCGATGAAATACTGGATTCAGATAATTCTTTACTGCTGCCGCTACTTGATCTAACCCCACTGCTTACTGAAGGAACCAAACTTGAACTAGGTGTGCCTGTACTTCCTACCCCTGAAGACTGACTGCTGACTGACACAGGACTGCTTGTTCCTGAGATGGAAACAGAACTTTCTTCTACCACTGATGACGAGGAACTCTCACTTAAAATTGAGGGAGAACCACTTGAAACACTGATCGAAGATGCAAGACTTCCCGATTTCAATGATTCTGCTGTTCCCACGGTGCTTGAGACTAGAATAGACGCTGATGAACTCTGACTTGAGCCTGGTGGCAGAGAAACACTGCTTGAAACTAAAGAAATTGATTCAGTCTCTGCGGGAGAAATGCTGGATGACAATGTTTCAGATAAACTTGTACTCTGAGACTGACCGCTGGAAGACAATGTACTGATTGATTCCGACGGTATAAAAGAACTTTGCGCCAGTGAAGATACAGATGGAATTCCTGTTAATCGCGAAGTCTCAGAGACTACACTTGAAGCTGTAGATGATGGCTGACTACTTTCAGGTAATGACAGTGAGCTTGGTTGAGAAACTGACCCAAAACTGGTGAAGCTTGACGAACCTGGGCTTGAACCTGGAGGCAAAGATACACTACTTAGAACACTTGGTACAGACCCGCTGCTAACCAATGAAATACTGGATTCAGATAATTCTTTACTGCTGCCGCTACTTGATCTAACCCCACTGCTTACTGAAGGAACCAAACTTGAACTAGGTGTGCCTGTACTTCCTACCCCTGAAGACGGACTGCTGACTGACACAGGACTGCTTGTTCCTGAGATGGAAACAGAACTTTCTTCTACCACTGATGACGAGGAACTCTCACTTAAAATTGTGGAAGGACCACTCGAAACGCTGATCGAAGATGCAAGACTTCCCGATTTCGATGATTCTGCTGTTGCCACAGAGCTTGAGACTAGAATAGACGCTGATGAACTCTGACTTGAGCCTGGTGGAAGAGAAACACTGCTTGAAACTGAAGAAATTGATTCAGTCTGTGAGGGAGAAATGCTGGATGACAATGTTTCAGATAAACTTGTACTCTGAGATTGACCGCTGGAAGACAATGTACTGATAGATTCCGACGGTACAAAGGAACTTGGCGCCAGTGAAGATACAGATGGAATTCCTGTTAATCTTGAAGTCTCAGAGACTACACTTGAAGCTGTAGATGATGGCTGACTACTTTCAGGTAATGACAGTGAGCTTGGTTGAGAAATTGACCCAAAACTGGTTAAGCTTGACGAACCTGGGCTTGAACCTGGAGGCAAAGATACACTACTTAGAACACTTGGTACAGACCCGCTGCTAACCGATGAAATACTGGATTCAGATAATTCTTTACTGCTGCCGCTACTTGATCTAACCCCACTGCTTACTGAAGGAACCAAACTTGAACTAGGTGTGCCTGTACTTCCTACCCTTGAAGACTGACTGCTGACTGACAAAGGACTGCTTGTTCCTGAGATGGAAACAGAATTTTCTTCTACCACTGATGACATGGAACTCTCACTTAAAATTGAGGGAGAACCACTTGAAACACTGATCGAAGATGCAAGACTTCCCGATTTCGATGATTCTGCTGTTGCCACAGAGCTTGAGACTAGAATAGACGCTGATGAACTCTGACTTGAACCTGGTGGAAGAGAAACACTGCTTGAAATTGAAGAAATTGATTCAGTCCCTGCGGCAGAAATGCTGGGTGACAATGTTTCAGATAAACTTGTACTCTGAGATTGACCGCTGGAAGACAATGTACTGAGAGATTTCGACGATACAAAGGAACTTGGTGCCAGTGAAGATACAGATGGAGTTCCTGTTAATCGTGAAGTCTCAGAGACTATACTTGAAGCTGTAGATGATGGCTGACTACTTTCAGGTAATGACAGTGAGCTTGGTTGAGAAATTGACCCAAAACTGGTCAAGCTTGACGAACCTGGGCTTGAACCTGGAGGCGAAGATACACTACTTAGAACACTGGGTACAGACCCGCTGCTAACCGATGAAATACTGGATTCAGATAATTCTTTACTGCTGCCGCTACTTGATCTAACCCCACTGCTTACTGAAGGAACCAAACTTGAACTAGGTGTGCCTGTACTTCCTACCCCTGAAGACTGACTGCTGACTGACACAGGACTGCTTGTTCCTGAGATGGAAACAGAACTTTCTTCTACCACTGATGACATGAAACTCTCACTTAAAATTGAGGGAGAACCACTTGAAACACTGATCGAATATGCAAGACTTCCCGATTTCGATGATTCTGCTGTTCCCACGGTGCTTGAGACTAGAATAGACGCTGATGAACTCTGACTTGAGCCTGGTGGCAGAGAAACACTACCTGAAACTGAAGAAATCGATTGAGTCTCTGCGGGAGAAATGCTGGATGACAATGTTTCAGATAAACTTGTACTCTGAGACTGACCGCTGGAAGACAATGTACTGCTAGATTCCGACGGTACAATGGAACTTGGCGCCAGTGAAGATACAGATGGAGTTCCTGTTAATCTTGAAGTCTCAGAGACTATACTTGAAGCTGTAGATGATGGCTGACTACTTTCAGGTAATGACAGTGAGCTTGGTTGAGAATTTGACCCAAAACTGGTTAAGCTTGACGAACCTGGGCTTGAACCTGGAGGCAAAGATACACTACTTAGAACACTTGGTACAGACCCGCTACTAACCAATGAAATACTGGATTCAGATAATTCTTTACTGCTGCCGCTACTTGATCTAACCCCACTGCTTACTGAAGGAACCAAACTTGAACTAGGTGTGCTTGTACTTCCTACCCCTGAAGACTGACTGCTGACTGACACAGGACTGCTTGTTCCTGAGATGGAAACAGAACTTTCTTCTACCACTGATGACGAGGAACTCGTACTTAAAATTAAGGGAGAACTACTTGAAACCCTGATCGAAGATGCAAGACTTCCCAATTTCGATGATTCTGCTGTTGCCACAGAGCTTGAGACTAGAATAGACGCTGATGAACTCTGACTTGAGCCTGGCGGGAGAGAAACACTGCTTGAAACTGAAGAAATTGATTCAGTCTCTGCGGGAAAAATGCTGGATGACAATGTTTCAAATAAACTTGTACTCTGAGGCTGACCACTGGAAGACAATGTACTGCTAGATTCCGATGGTACAAAGGAACTTGGCGCCAGTGGAGATACACTACTAAGGACACTTGAAACAGACCCGCTGCTTACTGATGAAATACTGATTTCGGATATTTCAGTTTTTGAAGGGGAGCTTCTTGATTCAGACGTTTCTGACAAGCTTGTTCCATTGAACTGACTGCCAGCGGAAAATTGAGTAATGGATTGTGATGGCGTTAACGAAGTTGTTGACAGCGAAGGTATTGATGAAGTTTGTGTTAAACCTCGAGCTGTTGATAATGGCTGACTGCTATGTGGCGGAGGTACACTAGATTCAGTTTCTCCAGTCGTTGTTGATGTAATGGACTGATGCTTTGAAGTGTAACTTCCTGTTTGAGAGACAACAGAACTTGCAACAGTAATTGGCTCTGAAACATTAATTAAAAAGAGACAAAATGTTGAAACCACATATAGACAATGTTCTTTATAGTTAAGACAGCTTAGCTGCTGTTATACATGTATAACCATATTAAATTCATTGAGGTTTTATGCCGATATTTTTTCATTTTTGTGTTCAGAAACTACACTTCAGAGGCAATGGGCCTAGTCTAAAAAGCTATGAAAAAAAAAAGGTCTACCAAGGAATATAAAGGCCAGAATATCCCCTACATTTCAACTATGCTTATAACATTTGATTTCATGGTCAACTGGATTTTTTTTATCAAACTTAAAGTTAATTGCAGGTCGATATTGGGAGAATCAAAAGCAAAGACTTCAATCTTGTGACAGAAAAAAAAATGTTAAAGTTGAAAGATGCATACTACATAATATTTAGGCATCTTCAAATGCTTGAATGAGAATAAAAATAATGTTCTGTAAGACCAGACAGAAATTACCTTTCTTTACATGTAGGAACACAATCGTTAAAAAAGTGTGCCCTGAGCCTGTGAATATATCTTTATTTAAGTGCATGCTTTATGTCATGATTATTTTTCAAAATGCATTAGATCTGGTTTTGTATGAGAAAGTATAATCCATGATAGATGTTAATCATACTGACAAAAACAAGTTACCTGTTGTTGGCGCTGGAGTTGTTGTGCTGCTACCTGTACTCACTGAAATATAGAAAAAAAAACTGTTTTACCATCAGTCATTAATGGAATATGCAATCGAGCAAGTTCCACCCTTCTCGATGCCACAAAAAGTAAAGCTGTTATTGCAAACAGTGTGCATACAAGTTTAAATTCTATTTTATGCTTTTCGGTAGTTTATCAAGTAATAATGGTGAACTATGGTTGATATTTCATAGTTACGACCAGTGAAAAATAACGATTTCATATATTCTCACTCTTCAATTCAAGGCGGAAACAGTAGTTCCTGCTCACAAGTTACCTGGTTAAACAGTGGGTGCTTATCAACCAGAGGGAAATGTGACGTAATTTACATTCATTTACCCCATTATTCTCGCGCTTTATGTAGTATTGTAATTCGTTGTTATGTAAGTGGGTTACGCCACGGGGAATTACTGAAAATAACTGCACTGGATTTTGACGAAGAAAAAAACCACACCAGGGGTTAGAAGGATGAAATAGAATTTTTCTTTTCGGTGAAATATCGCAATCTATTTCATCCACTGAATATCGGTATTTGTGATATTACCGATGATGTTCACCGGATGAAATAAATTTCGATCTTTTTCAAAAAAAAAAAAAAAACATCTCCTAAGCATATCTATATATTATGCATTGCGATTTGTGATATATACTGTCTGATATTGTGAGAGGTATTATGACCAAAGCAAACTCTAAACTACAGTACCCGACATTTTACAGGCTATTAGATCAGTAACTTGATGTTCTACTGGAAAACAAGAGCAATGCATGCAGGTGCAAATGCACGGCTGAAGTTGCTTAAAGTGAAATTTCGAAGTCAAAAAAAAGGGGCATAACTTTCTCAAAAACATTTCGAAGATAACCTGCCCCTGTTGTATGCGTTTCCCTTTTGATAGTTAACAAATAGTTCTTGTTTGAAGAAAATATCTTTAGTTATAACACAGGTATTACAAAATGTCTCAGATATTCTAAAATATCAAAGTTTTTGGACGCCTATGCCAGGGCTATGACAATATCTCGACGTTTTCTTTGAAAAAAGCCGTGCTAAAAAAGTTGGTCTACTGAAAACCTGAAAACTTTATCTCTACCACATTACATTTCAACAATTCTAAAATGTGAATGCATAATTTATGTTAGCACCTTCGACGTCTACGCTAGAATCTCACAAAGAAGAGTAAACTAACTGGAGTAGCTCAGAGCTTTCAGATGAGCAAAGGCAATTTATTATAAGATGTAACACAATTGATGAGTAAGAGGACCGTGATGGTCCTATGTCGCTCTGTATCGCTCCACCGCCTAATGAATAACATGTGCCATACCCGTAATTGGCATCAATAGTCATCAAACTGTTAGAAATTGGTATTGCCATAATAGCCCCGGAAAGAAGTCGTCTTTTTCACATGCAAACAGGATGAATTTTAATGAATATAAGCAGCATTAATCAGTATCTTCCATTTTACATATCAATGGACTCCCACAAAGAGTATTTTCATAAGATTTCCAACAAAACAGTAAGAATGGCTCTTCTGAGAATAATTTATGGCATACCACCTCCTCTAGTAGGACTCATTTTTGACCCAATGACAATATATTGCACAATGTGGGTCATACTACATACATAACATTTCAATTCTAGGCCAAATAGTTTTGAACAAGAAAATTTTCAAAGCTTTCTCTACAAAAGTTTTGATATCCAGAGATGGACCATTAGGTCAGTAATTTGGTGTTCTACTGGAAAACAAGAGCAATGCATGCAGGTACCAATGCACGGCTGAAGTTGCTTTAAGTGAAAATTGGAAGTCGAAAAAAAGGGGCATAACTTTCTCAAAAACATTTTGAAGATAACCTGCCCCAATATAAAGCCATGAAAAAAGTGTGACAACCAGGGCAGGGACTAATTTTTATTCCAAAGCGAAATATGAACAAACTTAGAAGTGAACCACTAGGTGACGCTATGTGCGAAAATTCGGCATCAGTAGGCTTTATGGTTAGGAACTAAAATACTTCAGTTTTCACTATATATACTTATGTTAAACTTGCGACCCCGGGGTAGCCAATTTTGATCCTGGGACTATATCTTGAAAAAACAAACAAACAAACAAACAAGCAAAAAAAAAAAAAAAAAAAAAAATCGTGGTAGAGCATACCAGTTGACAACACTAACAGAATATTACAGCTCTAGCTCTCATGGTTCGGATCAAGAACATGCTGTTAGGTTTTCAATTTTTTAGTACATGTAAAACTCGTGATCCCCGAGGCAAAGCCAAATTTGACCCCAAGGATACATTTTGAACTACTTTGCGAGCTCGACTAGATGAAGTTACATGCAAAATTTGATAGCCCTGAGCCTTCCTGTTAGAAACAAAGTGGCTTTTTCAGTTTTCAATAACATAAGCCAACATACAACTTCTGACCCCTAGGATGAGGCAAATTTATTAAGCAGAAGTCTACTAAATAAAGCTATATTCCAAAGTTGGTGGCCCTGAGCTTTATTGTTAGGCACAAGAATAGCTGTAAGGTTTTCACTATATAAGACCATGTAAAACTTGTAACCACAAGGGCGGTGGCAATTTTGACTCCAGGACTATAATTTGAAAAGAAATGCGTGAATTCTATAAGATTAGGCTACATACCAAACTTGGTAGCCCTAGGCCTTATGGTTTCGAGCAAAAGGTTTTTGAAGATTCTTAGTAATTTACAGTTTTGTTGTCATGAAAATTAAAATTCTTACCAGAATTAAATCCTTTGAAGGAATTGTAAAGAGGGCCATAGCAGGGTCATTTCTGTGAAGCTTGATCGAAATAGGATCGATAGTTTCGGAGAAGAAAACGTTCAAAATAAGAAAAATGATCGCACTCACAAAGGTACATGTATGAAGGACACAGGGCCATGGCATAAGCTCGATGGCCTTCGGCCTGTGAAGCTAAAAACTGAGGAACTTTGTTTAAGTTTAATACTATTTTTGACCTATTTTCTTAAGGTACTCAAAATAGTATAGTGAACACTTTACAAAACGATAAAATTTTATATTCGCCCAGAGCGATAGAATCTGCAGACATATCAAGTGTGGCTGATATAACGGTAGTTTACTTTGTGGAAACGGATGAAGTTACTTCGATCCACTTTAACGGTGAGTTCTTACCTGGTTTTGCACAAACTTTAACGATAAGGTCGCTAAATGTGATAATGGCTGGCTCCATTAACTCCACTTCTATCTTAAAGCCATTTGATACCACAGGATGCTCTTTTGGCGTGACAAATACATCGGTTTCCTCTTCAACCAGAAGCTGTAGGACAAAAACTTCACAGGTATCTTATTTCATTAAATTCAACTAACGCAAGTAGTCAAACAAGTGCCAAAAGCAATGATTAACAAATTAACAAATTAAAAGCTGAAACATATAAGTTGGGAAGTCATTAGATTTTAAGTATGAAACAATCTCAATACGTACTCACAATTTAGGTTCTAGAATGAAAATTGATGGTTTCATATTAAACCGATCCCATAGAACTAGATCTCCAGCTCAAAAAGACACATAGGATTTTTTTTTCGTACAGACTGCAGAGGAAAGAAAGAGTGAGTCTTTCACCAATTGATTTGCACTTCATGTATGAAAAGTGTTTATCATTCGAAGAACTTGAAACAAATTATCTATTCTTATTTCGACATATGATTATTACGCCAGTCAAGAAAAGCGAAATTAATTTAAACCCTTTAAATTTTAACAAACGGTCCCGTGTTTAAACAATCCTGGGAAGAAAAAAAAATGAGAATATGTGCAACTTCTCTACTCTGTCTATCAGAACGTTTTCATGTCGCCATATCCAACATTTTTTTTGTATATAAATCTTTCATTCATACTCCCGGACAACACTAATCAAGATAAGTAGAAAAACTGTTAAGCATTTACATTTCCAACATAGTATTACCATTTCTTCTACAGATGTTCCATTTGAATCAGTGAAAACAGCTTTCACTGAAACCATGTCAGAATCTGAGTCTATAGTAATAGTCAGGCTTTCAGTGGTTGCCTCATCATCTAGCATGATATAACTAGCTTTGATGACATAGATATCACTTAAATCTATAGGTGTGTACACTGTGTTGTCTGGTTGGTTAGGAACGCCTAGGATCTCGTTAGCAGGAACTTCTTGTAGGTCATCACCAATGTACACAATATCAATTAGATTATTATTTTCTCCCTCAGCTAACATAGTTATTTCACAAGCTGAAATAAAATGAGAAAAAAAAAAGCTCAGTATTTTATTATAAAGTATAACTGTGAAACTGATCGTTTTTGTATGTACCCTGGGCAACGTAAAATACTTAAGTTTTTTTTTTTTTCTTTTTATTGAAATAGTTTCAATCTTGTGAAAAATCATCTTAACCCACTACAATGCCAAGTACAAAACTTGATAATTTTGAAGACAGTATGGCTCATATCAAGTTTGTACTTATAAAGCAAACCGATTTTAGGTTTTGAACTGTTAGTTATCTTATTATATATGAAAGATTACAAAGCCTGTAGAAGATTGAGGCTATATAAGATACAGTCCTGCATTAAAGGCCATAATCAGTTGAAGCACTGAGAAGTAACATACGTAGTATCATCTTTTTCCTTAGACTGCTATATACAAGACAGGAATATAGTTGCTCAAACATATGCGCAAGACCAAAGAGATCCAAATGAGACACTAGCTTGTGCATAATGTATATTATGCTTATCAAAACTGCCCCAATCAGCACATAGCTAGGCTGCTCCTAGCATGTATTTTCAAAATCAATTCACCTTTACCAGATTTCTAATAGATCTACACGTACATTTCAATGATCTAGTCTATATTAACTATCAATCCACTAATGGTCACTATCAAAGAATGCCAAGAATACTTGGCGATTTATTGATACAGTCATGTTCAAACTGTGTGGACTATTCTATTATACATGATAAAAAATTGATGGATATCATTGGTATTAGTAAGAAAAATTCTGATTTTGTACATTTTTTGCGGCTATCAATTTTCTGTTTGATATGTGTACCGTTAGTAAGGGATTTACCCATACATTTCATGGAAACTTTACCAAGTTGTTCACAAAGAAATAAGTGTTTGCCTTTACTTTTATCAAAAATCAACAGGAAGTAAATTAAATGAAAATTTACAAGGAGAAAGTATTCCTCCAACACATGACATATGTGTTACTAATTTAAAGATGATGTTGAAAAAGTAATGTCTTACGTGTGGTAATAGACGCAGAATGTGACGATTGCTCATACCCTGTCACTGTACTGATTGTTGTTGATAGTACTGGTGTTGTTGGGCCTTATGATGAAAAAAAAAAAAAAAAAATCAAGAAAACATGATTATAATAAAGATATCTATAGTTCATATAAATTGTACTTTTATTTGTATGCGTTAACCCATTTAAAAAGAAAACTTTTTCGTAACAATAAATCCTTTCTTTACTCAAAACCAGTTGATTCTTTTAACTCTTTCAATGCAAACGACGACTTTTATTGATTTTCAGATCAGCGCTGATTAACATTATACAGCACAGAACATACAGATTTTAGATTAATATTATCGTGTTATCTTCGTGAAGCTAAAGACATATATTCCAGTTGCAGTGAAAATCTACTTTACGACCTCCAAAAGATGCAAACCTATTAAGATGACAGCCAAAAATTATCTTTCTCACAGGCGATAAAACTTAAAACTTCTCGAAATTGAAAGCGTCAAAGCCGACAATTTAGATACGGTACAATAAACTAATAGTTGTTTTCGGAAGTGTAAAAACATTGTCAGAAAAGGAGATAATGCTAGTTATCAGAATTTTCTCAAATTGCAACAATGCTTTCAAAAGCCTACCTTCTTCACGGTCGATAAAACTTTGAATTCTTTGATAAAGGGTTTAACGAAGAAAAACAGCAGACATTTTTTGGACAGGGCTATTGAAAAAATGAATGAGCCATTCTCTGAGAAGAAGAGGTTTATGTATCTTGGAAAAAGTATCGACCAGGTCAGCCCGCCCAGTAAGCGCAGGCTAACCAGAGTCGAAACTTTTGCTACAAATCAATTTTTCTGGATGTCAAAGTACCAGTCTACCTCCTGACTCAGTCTGTTGGAAGACAAAATGGATTTTATAGATCCATAATTACAGGGTGATGTTTGCTTGGTTTTTTTTTTTTTTTTTTTATTTTTTTTGCTTGGTAAAATTGCATCATGGATTTGCATTAAACTCTGTTTTACCAGAACACAGCTAAAATGATATTGGACACACAGAGAGAGAGAGAGAGAGAGAGAGAGAGAGAGAGAGAGAGAATGCTGAATATGATAAGATATCATTTCTTCTTCTAAAATGTCTTCAACAAGAGTTAAATGTCATATTTGCATGGTATGATTTCGACACAGATTCTTAATAAGAGGCGTTCTGATCTAGATCTGCACTGTTTACAAAAGACAACTGATATTGTACTCACCGCTATAGGTGTAAATTATATTGTAAATAAATACCTATTGGTTCAAAGCACACTTTGAATTCTGTATGACTGACTTCTATTAGGGAAGGCTCTGACAATCTCACAATCAGTTTGAAGCTTTCTACAGGGATTGGATCCATATCCAATGGTAGAACAAACCCATCAGTTACGCCAACGTCTGGTGACAGGCTCTGTAGAGAATAGTAAAACATAGGTTTACCTCATCATCAACCCTTCCTTAAGCAACCCATGTTTTCACAGACTGTGGAAAATTGTAAGGAAAAGGAAATAAATGTAGGCAACAACATTTTTTCCCTTTCCCACAATTTTTTCAAACCTTTTAAAGACAAATGCAATTATTCTAGCAACATTTCGTTCAAAGTCTTAAAATAATTTCAATAAAGAATAATCTAGACTTTTGTCGTCTGAAAAGATATACGTGTAGATATATTATGAAGTCATCGTGTAAATGTATAATAAGAGTGATGATACAAATAATGAACAAGTTCAACCCTTCACACACTAAAACAGACTGTAGTTGCTTCTGCAAATAGTGTAAATTAAGGTTAGACTCAAGGGAACATGCACTCTGATCTTGAAGCTACTCTCTCCTTTACGGGAATAATGTGTAAACTGTTTAGCAAACAACCCCCTGTTTTAACAACCATGAGAAAGATAGCTTTTGCAATCTTCTATCTTCTCGCTTTCCAACAGTGTTTTCTACCCTTTCAAGGACAAATCCCATCATGTAAGCCAAAATCAATTTGACGCTTACAGATCTTTTCGCTGTTGATGATTCAAAAATTTTTATATAATCAACATAAGTTTGTTAAGTAGACGATCTATGTATTTGTTCTTGTGATAAATCAGTTATGGCAATGACGGAAACACTCACTATTGGATTTTCAATGCTAATTCCATCCTCATCTAAAATATCAAGTTGTACCGAACGCACTGTGACAGAGTCATTGGTTGGTTCGACAATGAGGGAAGCACCAAATAGTATTGGAGTAACTGCATAGTCATTAAAGCTGATATCAAAGTCATATCTCAGCTTCTCCTCCTCGTCTGGGACAAATCGTAACTCGGAAATCACCACAGACAAAAGCATAGAAGATGAATCCACCAAACCATCATTTCTGTCTTTGTAATAGACGTCTACGTATTCGCTGAAGTTGTCGTAATTCATAAATTTGTATTCACAGACTGAAAATGAAAAAAAAAAAAAATATATATATATATATGAACTACGGTCTGCCAACTCTATTAAAAACGAGTGTTGCGATATTCACAAATTCAAAAAGCTAATGTGCTGTCAATTGAGTAGATCATCTTCAGGCTCGCGTAAAGAACAGACTGCACATACGTGTAGTCTGATCTGGAGTCTGCACTGTTTGATACTGTGAGATTTTTCTTTTCAAATGATCTCACAAATTGCCGTATCCTGGCTTTTTGTCTCTGAAAAATTATTCAACTTATTTAGTAGTCAATACATGTAGATAAAATAATTTCAGACGATTTCACCAAATATGCTATATGAGGAAATTGCTTATGATATCAAGTTTCTTTACTTACATTGTCTTAGGTGCTTTAAGTGTTTAAATGTTTTCCTACAACAGAACCTGTTTTAGTGGCCATCTCCATTAGGCAAGTAGCATGTAATAAGCGAGCATACACCCAGTTTCCAGAGATGACAAGTAGGTTCAAAGGTAACTGTGAAAAGGGAGCGTAATGCAACCCCGTGATGAAACATACCAAGCGAGCCATCACATAATTATGGATCTATAAAATTGATCTTTCCAGCAATCTGCGGAATCAGGAGGGAGACTGGTCCTTTTACATGCAGAAAATTTACAACTGGGAAAAAGTATCGACCGTTGTCGATCTATGTGAACTGTGCAGACTGAAAGGGTCGATTTTTTTCCCCTCAATGCATTAAGCTCCCTTTTCAGACAGCAAGGCTTATTTGTAAAGAGCACAACGATTTCATAGTTTTAAAATTATGAAAAAAAAAAAGACCTACAGCATGGATCAAATATCAGATTGTAAGAGCTTGATATAATCCTGCTAAACAATCCTGCGTTTAAATGACCTGAATGAAATAAAGCTTTAGAAAGCATAACTATAAAAGAAGAAAAAGGTTGGAACCAGCTTATTCTTCCCTTCCTACACTGTTTTTCTGCCCTTCCAAATATAAATACTATCTTTTGATTCATATTCATTTTATAGTCTAAAAGTGCTTTCAATTTGATCAAGTCTAAAATATTTCAGTCTGTTACAGAGTTAAGACATTGCTCTTAGTGTCTGTTTTTTGCAAAAGCAAATAATTAATGTTTTGTGCTGAAAAGATAAATCTTTAAGAGAGACTGCGGCAATGCATTTGACGGAAAAAAGGAATTTTCAACTTACATTTTGTTACAGTTGGCGTAGAAAATTTTGGAGTAGCGGTAGTTACTGGAAAAAAAGGATAACATTTATTACATTCATCTAGTAGTATACTTATAATCTAATGATTATTTAAAAAAAAAACAAAAACAAAAAAAAAAAAACTAGTGCTATCACTAAACGTGATCATATCCCCCCTCAGCTCCTTGTCACAAAACAGCTCATTGTCACAGAATGCAGAATGGTTTAGTACAAAAGTAAGAGTTGAAAAAAAAAAAAAATGAAACTTCCGACAAAGGTTTTGCACTCATTAAAGGGTTAGGTTAATTTGTCACCGTTAAAACACAGAGACCAAAGGTATAAAAAATCTTTAACAATATACATAGGCAGTAATTTGAACTATTGGAGTAATATAGAGGTAACATTACCATTAATATTTACAGAACATATTTTCCATGGAATTGCAGATGTAATCAAACTGTGGTCACTGTAGTAATTCAGGGTGTGAGTGTTATTCACACAAATTAAACACGGAATTCACATTGTGAAACACATTATTAAATGGTTTTGTACATTAAAAATTGTAGGAGTATTACGCTGGTCAAATTGTAAATTAAAACGATAAAATTTAGCAAAAATTGCAAAGTTCAAGGGGAAATAATTCTGCAAACACATCGCAGCAGAGTCATGAAAATTGCACATGCACAACTTCATATATAGGAACATTGTGTATAAATTTGAGTTCAGTACCTGAAAAACTGTAGGAGTATTTCAGCGAACGAATTTGTGTCTATGGACAGACAGACAGACGGACAGAGGAACAGATTATATTAAAAACAGAATTCACAGCAAGAAACACATTATTAATTAGTTTTGTACATTAAAAATTGAAGGAGTATTACACTGGACAAATTTTAGATTAAAGCGATACAATTTAGCGAAAATAGCAAAGTTCAAGGGGAGATAACAACTTCATATATATAGAAACACTGCGTATAAATTTGAGTTCAGTACCTGAAAAATTGTAGGAGTATTTCGCCGGACAAATTTGTGTCTATGGACAGACGGACGGACAGACGTCACCTTGTCCAATGAAGTTTCTCAATCAAAGTCACAAAAAGTTTCATTGTCTTTGTCGCTCTTTTTTCTCATCAAAGTATCATGATAGCATAGAAACAGATGGCTCAGTTCAGCCAAATGATAATACAAATGAATAACTTTGCCATAAAAAGCTATTATCAAGAGAGAAATTCATGCCAGTAGCAGGACGACACCCAGAAATGTCATAAAAACTCTCAAAATAAACTTGATCTCATAAATGCTTTGAGTGGACTTCATGTAGGACACCTGCTGTTAAATAGACAAGTCAGACAAAGTTTAAAGTAATAACTGATATTTTGGAAAAATCTATTCACTACATGTCAAATGAAAGTTTATTATGCCTGCACGAAATGTTTAGCTTTCAATTTAGTTTAAAATGATTTTAGTGGAAAATTTTAACACTGAAGACAGGGACAGATGTTATGAAACACCCGGTATTACGATGATGTTTTACTTATCTTAACTCATTAATTAGTGGTTTATCTGTTACATTCAATCCTCTAATGAATATTTCTATATCAGTTCACTTCCACTTCTATATACCAAATGTTTTACTCTTTTCCAGACAATAAATTCTGTTTCATACCCTGACGGAAAATGTTTATCAAATCAACATGGTAAAATGCATATATAAATAACAAGCGCTTTCCTTTTTTCACGATGTTTTCCACTCCTTCAAAAAACCAATACCATGACCTGAGCCACGTTTTATGTTTTGCAAGCAAGAGCTTTCAATATGGAAGACTTTTAAAGATAAATCTATACATGTTTTCAGCCAGTCTTGACCATTTCATCTTTATTTCATGAAACTTTTCTTCTTGTATAGACATGCCAAATGTCGCCTCTGACGGCTAAAAGGTTGCACAGATTACAGCGGATAGAAAATGCATTTCAATTTGTTGAGGCCTTCACTGCAATCACTATTGTCGTTTCCGGTTTTAAATGAAGACAAACCCTTTGCGTTTTCCTATCCATTACACCGTATATATGTTGGTATTTTTTTATGTTTAAAGAGGTGAGCCATTCTACACACTTTCAAGTTTTAAAATTTTTTCCTTTATCTCTAGCTGTAAGGATGTATCTTTAATTCATGTTGTTTCGTAAAGGGTCATACACAAAAAATCTCTTTAATTTTTCTCGCAATTGTTTCTCACACGCGACATTGTTGTTACTTTTCTTTTAGAGTAACATCATTTTATTTTAGCTCTAATATCTAATACTCGTAAAGCCCTGAATTGTCACTAATACTCGTAAAGCCCTGAATCGTCACTTGTTGATTTCCAGATTTAGAAATATAAACTGTTATCATTCATAAAAAACAAGGCGGGTATTCATAAACGCTCAGAGCGCTATGTGGACCTTCAGGTGTTGTTTAGCAGAGAATTTAGATATTTATTGAACTGCCTTTTGTACAAAATAGATCTGATCTCAGGTCTACATATTCCGCTATTTTATGGAATATTCTGGCAAAAACATATTTTATCGTTAAAATTCCTCAACTAAAATAAATCTTTTGGTATTAAAAAAAAACTAGTTTACTCACAACAACCGTCCTCATCAGAGCAGTCAATACAATCACAGGCTTCGTCACACTGAAGATGTTCCTCAATACAAGAACTGTTGTCTCTACATTGAAACTCGTAATCTGAACACAGTAACGGAGTTGTAACAACTGAAACAGGAGTTTGAAGATTTAAACGGTCAACACAGAATGAGGAGTTCAATCTTACAGATACACTGTTCTACAGTTTAGCAAGACATTTTGGCTAAACAGGTCTTTGATTTATATTACCTGTGTCTCTGTTTTAACAAGCAAAAATGTCATTTGCATAGCGTACTTAGTTTGTAGTCGAACTAACCAGACTACATATCGTCTATAAAAGGATAGCTATTAGCAAGATTTATTTTTATCTTGTCGTTTGTCTTTAAAGGTAATATACATGCATCTGTTTTTAATAATGTTTGAGGGTAAACATATATGCCTACCTTTTTATAATTAAATTATGACCAAATTTAAATAAATAGATAAATAAAAGAGAATAGGTATTATACCTGCACCAGGCGTCCTTCTAGAACATTACATTGTTTATTTCACTTTCACTTTTAGAGACACATTACAAGCCAATACAATAACAAGAAACTCACCTGTCGACAGAGTTATATTTCTTGTTGTAGTCTCTACAGTTGTGGTTGCTGTAAAAGAAACCGTCAATGATCAAACATTCTTTACTGTTCATTTTTTCCGAAAGCGTAAATGTATTAATCAACAGTGCTATGAAAAAAGAATGTAAAATGTCTATGCAAAATGAAGTGAAGATAACACTTAAAAACATTTGAGCACTGACTTGCAGAACGAGACCTTTGCAGGATGCAGTACTGCTCATCAAGAACGGTTTTCCTTTTCGCCACTTTTTACAGTAACAAGTAAAACTACAGCATGACGACTAGAAGCCTTCAGAGAAATCAGATGACTATCAATTGAACAAGCTAGTTATTAACGTTACTGATAAAGACTATTTTTTTAAAACGCTAAAATCGCTAGTTTTCAGCATTTTCTCGTATTCCTTCAACGACTTCTACCCTTCGAAGACAGCAGCATCATGTAAGCAACATTTTATTTGGTAAATGTAATTGCTGTCATTAATGACAAGGCAGAAATGTTGTCATCTGTTATAAACTAAATGAAATATCTGACTTCAATGTAATCTACGAAGAAATTATTTTAGTATATATTACTTAGACAAGATAATTCATCCGATCCATCAATGCATTCCACAGCTTTATCACATTTGTGAGCGCATGCTGGGTAGCTCTCACAAACATAGTCATACTCCTCTTCACACTGAATCTGAAATTTTAGTAAACATTGTTAATACTTGAATCAGGTACATACAAAAAAGCGAATGCGGAAAATACTGAAAGTGAGTAAGTTCTTCTTTGCAACAGCAAAAAGTAAATGTTTATGACACCACACACTATTATCTATCTGCATCCCTTTTAGCCTATACATTTTTTACGGGTATGTGTTTACAAATATTCATACAGTTGTAAAATATGTACATATACGAGAATATAGCTGTGTGACATTTATATCGAAAGAAAAATGAAACGGTTCCCTCTGCGAGTTATTTCCAGGTGTCCATTAATTTCCAATAATTATCGCATTGTGTCATTAAATACAAACATCATAAAAGCTGTCCAAGTGTATGCGACATAGGAGTTTGAACACCATTTTCCCACGAAATAGCAAAGGATTACATTACTAGGCACGGCCTGTGGTTGGTTCCTCCGGAATCACGCGTTTATAGTTACAAAGCAACAAGAATCGTGACCACAATAACTACAGTGTATGACTTTATGATAGAAAAATACACTGCTGGAGGGGGCTATGTGTGAGCAACTTAAAGCAACAGTTACATATGTGACTTATTGACAATAGTACATTGATGCTCGAAATGGGTTGCTTATGACTTTAGTCAGCTCATTTAATAAAGATGATAATACATACATGTAACACGACTGTGAGATTCTATTTATAACATAAAACGCTTGAAAGACAAACAAACATACTACATCAACACCTTTTTACTTATATAGTTCCATTTCTACAAGTGTAGTTTAGTTTAAACCGTGTACATACACAAGAGGACAGCTCCATGACATTTACATGGAAGTTATCCGAATAAGTATTTCAACTTAGGATAACTTTCAAAACTTTCTTTTTTTGTGTGATTCCCTTTATTCTGGAATAATTCAATTCCTTTATTCTAGGCATATTATCAAGTCAATAACTGTTTTCAAAAACTGTGTTGCGAAAAAAACTCATGAAAAGACAAAAGCCCTCACAGACAATTAGTTTTTACCAGACGATAAAACTTTCGACTTTTTACATGAATTTGCAGATGATAAACTGAATGTGACTCTATTGATGGCAAAGCATTGTGGGAAAAAAGAATATAAATGTTACAACGTTTTCCTCTTTCCCGGTGTCTCCAAAAAGCGACTACTTTAAGGTCTTAACACCACAACACACAAAATACGCAGTCGATTTTAACCAGGACTAGGTAACATATTCCGGCCATAAGAAATCTTGATATTGCTATATTTGGACTGTTTTCTTAAAATAAAAAGAGTACTCTCTGTGTTACATCAGAGGTCTAAGGGTTTGGAGAAATAGATATGGTGGCTTATAAATGAAGTAATGGTAGTTTTACTTACTGGCGTTGTTGGAAATACGCTTGTTGTGGAGAAAACAGTACTTGTTGAGACCTGGGTCACTGAAAATATTAATAAGAGTATGTATCTCTTTGAATGAAAAATGTACCCTTTTAAATACTATATGTAAACGGTGTTGGTGTGGGCCATGTATATCAGTATCGGAACGCATGCAATATTGAAAATATGGTTTGGTATTCTGTGCTACATTGTACTGGCACATCTGTTTTTTTGTTTCGGTACTTGATGACATTAGTTAACTACGTACACTACGCTATGCATTAAATGCATCATATACAAAGTTATCTAATGTTTTCTCTGTATTTAAAGATACAAAATGAAAAACACGCAGAACTAGACAAACACTTTTTGTTTCATGATCACTTATGTTATGCATCACCATCACAGAAGAAATCTGAACATTATCACAAGTGGATAAATGTAAAACAACTAAATAACAAATCTGAAAAAATAGTAACACAAATAAACACAGAACAACGAAAGCGTGGTAAAAATCTAAGTTTTTCTATGTAGAGCGACGTCATTCTATATAAAGTGACGTCATTCTGTATAAAGTAAGTAAGTAAGTTATTCAATGGAATATAAGCTGCATCCGCGTCTTTACTCTACGTATGAACTTGTTTTCCTTTGATTAAAGAGATGGTCATTTTAGAATCGAAATAATCTTCTTTCTATCGTGGTTTATCGTTCATTATTGCATAAAATGTGCCTTTTCGGGCCGTTATAAGCATGTATTAACGGGTAAAAACCGGGCGTTAACGGGAGAAAACGTGTATTAATCAGTAAATTCACGCGCCGTTAACGCCCGGCTTTGTACTATCAATAACCTCGATTCGGGCCTACCTTGTAAACAACGTTTGTTCTTGTCAGATTTTCCCTAGACTCCGACCATCGAACTGTAGGAACTTGTACCATATTAGATCCTTTTCATGGATTATCTTTGATGATATTAGTACACCACAAACAAAATTTTGCACAGTATCTCAGTTTAATCGAGATCTGAACAAAAAATCACTCGTGAAAAGTACTCTAAACCAGCTACATCCCACCCACTTTTTAACGTGATCGGTAATTCCCTCGCTTGGTGTAGATCGATCCCTCTGACGTCTTTCAGTTACAGAAATTCATATCCACTCATTCATCCCAGTTGTAATCGTCCAAACGTGTGCAAGTTTATGCCACATAAGTCCAATTTGTATTAAAAATCATTCGAAGTAAATTTTCACCGAGAGAATCAAAACTGGCAACAGGACTAACGGCCCTTCACTGCTCGCAACAAAAACTTCTTCGCCGACTTCCGGTTTTGACCCATTTAGGTACAGTACATTTGAAGTTCGCTTATTTGTATTTCTATGGAAATATTTTTGCTATCTTTGCAAATTATTGCTAAAATACCTTTACTTTATGCAATAATAGCATTAATTCACGTTTTTTTCGGTCGTTAACAGAGCAGAGGCTCTCAAAATACTTTAACACCCTCGTGCTTCGCACTCGGGCGTTAAAGCATTTTTCAGGCCTCTGCGAATGTTAACGACCTCAAAAACGTGAATTAACCCTATATTAAACCACGTTGTGACTTATGAGGCGCAATGAATAAACCACTCCGGCTATCGCCCTCGTGGATTATTTATTGTGCCTCATAACTCACAACTGTGGCTTATTGAACGATAAACCATGATAGAAAGAAGATTATTTCTTAAGTATGAAACATACCTCCATGAACACATGCTTTAATCATGATACGATTTATTGTAGGTGGTTTCCTGTTTCTGTTCGAAGAAGGTATGATATTGTTGATTGTTATTTGGTCTACTGTAGCAAAGTAAGGTTCCACTGATACTTCAACTTTAGTAATCTGACTTGGTGAATCAATTACCTGAAACATCAATAAGTTGTCAATTATATGTTTGTTTGGTATTAGTTGCCATCTTTAACATTTGGGGTCATCTTGCATCAGCCAGTGGGGGTCCTGCGTGGCTAAGTGGTAAAGTGTAGGACTCGTGACCTGGAGGTCCCATGTTTGAGCCTCACTGGATTCACTAGGTTTTTTGTGGGAGTGTCCTTAAGCAAGACACTTCAGAGCCCTAGCGTAGTACTGTTGAAATGCAGGAAATACATGAATATGCGAGCAGTCACTGTGATATTACTGAAATAATTGTGAAAATGGCGTAAAAAAAATATTCAATCAACCTTGCATCAGCCAGTGCACCAATCCATGCTTTTCTGTAGTATCTTTTACAAACAGATTTTAAAGCATTCATTCTCAACCACTGACTTCCTTCCCACGTAACTGAGCTATCAGGCAAACCTTTTGGATGAACGATTCATTTTTTTATGATACTAGCAGTATGAAGACCTACAAGAATGGAAAGCAGGAAAATGGAATCAGAAAAGATTACATAAAAAGGAAAAGAGTATCATCGGACAGTACGGAAAAAATATAGCAAAAAAAGAAATATAAACTACAGTTCATATTCACAAAAAAATATCAACCGTTTCCCTGCAACAGGATTTAAAAGGCGTAAAAATTATGAATAAGTAGGATTATTGCTTAACCCTATACCAAACAATCTCATGTTTTTACCCACCTAGGGAATGAGGCCATCGGAATATACAAGCAATTCCTACTTTTTCCAGAATACTTTCTAACCTGTTCAACCAAAATTCCTGTTGTGTAAGCCTTAATTCCCTCGATATTCACAAATGCTTTCCGAATAGATCAATCTAAAATTGTGTCACCTGATAGAAACTCGAGCAAATCATACAGTACATAAACACCTTTACGATAGATGTGTTCTCATCAATAGTTATGACCAGACTACTGATATATTGAACGTAAACTTCAAAGGTATCCAACACAGCCGGCATAAAAAGGGTAATGTTCAGCTCTCCACTCTGTCCCTGTGGAAATTTGATCTCTCCAAAATCTGGGCTGTCAACAGTTGGATTCAATACCGAGTATGGGTTCTCAACCTCCGGGCTCACATTAATATATATGTAGGATTGGGCATTGTCTTGATCAATCATCACAGCCTCACAATCTGTCACGAAAATAATCTAGTAACTGTAATATTATAATTGTCTTTGTATGTAAAACTTATTTCTCATATTGTTTTTCTGTCCTCTGAATTGATTTGTCAACCTTTTCTCTACAATTACATGCATCTAGAGTAAAAAAATATAGTTGCTTTTAAGGTAGTCTCGGTGCTAAATACTGTAACAAGTATCTAGTTCTTCAGGATCTTTACTGGACAAGCTGAGGTTAATTAATGAACATATCAAATGCATTTTAATCCAAAGCATAACCTAGCCCCTTGCACAAAAACAGCTAAAACCACTAAATCCATTACATAATTGAACATAACAACTGGGATAGATTATAACACTGTCTTCTTCATGTTTTCAAAATATTGTAATTGGAAAAAGCATCATAATTATATATATATTTTTTTTTTTACAGAAAAATGAGGTTTTATCAAATTTCATTCTTACATGGCGTTGTTGCAGCTGAACTTGTTCTGAATGGTGCTGAAAGTATAAACATAACAGACAGACATCAGGGTTCTAGGATCTATCATCACAACACAGTTGTAAAATAACAACACAGCGTGTTACACGTATTGAAAGCTTCATAGACACATTACATATATTACTATAAATTGAACAAAAATCTACCTGCACGAGATCTTTAAAAAATATGCCTTTCAAATCTTATAAAAGTTTCTTGAAAATATCGAAACAAGGTACAAGTGAAAATATATTATGAAGTGGCTATAATTGTTTAGTATAAACTTACTTGTGAGAGTTGATACTGTACTTGACGGAGCAACTGAAAGTACAGATAAGTACTTATTTGACATAATTTTCTCAACAGTTTGTTCCTACCTAATTCATACAACGGAAATAAGATTCGTGTAGAACGAATGAATTGCTTAGGAAAACGGAAGTGCCGTTGAAGGGCAGATACGATATATTGTTTATTTGGGTATTTGATTCACTTCAACTAATTATTTTAAGATTCATTTAGTAGTTGCATACATCCGTAATATCGGTATCACTGATTAGCTTGATATTCATAAAAAGAGAAATTACCCCCACTTAGACGTACTCTATTACTTTCTTACAGAAAAAAAATATCAGATGTTCCTTTTAAGGTAGAGGATAAACCTTGAAATACAAAATCAAAGTTAGATAAAAGCAGACGGTGTAGGTCAAGATCTGTCTTAATAAAATATGTTGTCTGATCTTGGATTTTACCGTGTTGCTTGTTGGTTTAAACTAGCTGAAGACACTTATGAATTTGCCTTTTTGAATAAGGTTTGTTTCATTCTATCATAAGTATAACAGCTTATATCACACATACTTGGATGTAAACAGGCCACAATTGAGAGATCTAGAAGAATCGGTGCATCTCCTAATCCGTCATCAGTCACAAATACTGTTAGACCATCCGCTATCACATCACGTGGAAATATTACAGAAGCAGTACCATTTTCATTGACAGGTACCTGTACATGATAATTCACAAAAGTTTAGTTTAAACATATTTATTTTAAATCGATTGAGAAACAAGTTCTTACAACTAATACTAATCTCTCTCGATTCTGCTTCCTGGGAACTACACCAGTACTCAAGCCGAATGTGTGGGCCAATGGAAAATCCTAAAGCTGACACCCGCTCCTGGGTATCGAACTCAGGACCTTATGGTTACGAGGACACCACAAAAGTTTGGGTTCCTTTAAATCTTCACAAATTGACCTTAACTGTTATGCTAATAGGTTTGGGACTCATTTCACATTTGCAGACACTGTTTATGAATATTAAAATCACAGAACAAGTATTCTAATCGTAGATCTTCGTTGCTTGACATAGTGAGATTTTTTCCTGCAGAAAAAAGTTGCATTCTTTGCGATTTTTTTCAAATGGCTGCATCTGTTGATTTAATCAGCTTAGCAGTTTTACAAGTACTTACTGTGTAGTCATGATTTAAAATTGTTGTTCACAGTGGTGAAAAGATCAAACTATTTTCATATCCCAATCAAAATTTCATCTCATGCTAGTATATGAACAAAAAAAAAAAAACAGTTCGTTACTTCACGAAGATGTTACAAAACGGCAAAAAAAGCTAAGAAAATTACACAATGGACAAGCTTTTGAAAGGATAGGCAATGGTTGTCTTTCAACACTACGGGAAAACATTGTTAGGAATATGTATCTGCTTCTTTTCCCTTAATTTTTTCTTACAATAACAACAGCAATGGAGTCTTTTCGTATTTGTTCTTTTTCTCGTTGTACAAAGTATAATATTCGTAGACGCTTCAAGTAGGAGTAGTTGGCAAAGCTAATAGTGGAAACAGATACCTTTTATTACTATAATGTATTTACATGCAGATCAGTTTCTGACTTTATAGTTTTCATGTAAATAGGATACATGTATGTCTCATTTCCCAAGATGTGCACAGAATGTAATTTGAAAACAAGATTTAGACAAGTTAACTCATTTACTCTTTTTGTTGTAACTAGTGAATTTCACAGCTTCTGCTTCGGTTTAAATAAAGATCCGAATTCACAGAACTGCAGTCGAATCTTAAATCTAATTTGTCTGCTCTATGACTGAAATTATCTTCAGTTACAATTAAAATTGTTTGGAATTCAAAAGTGTTAATTTCAAAATAAACATTCTGTTCCATTTGCCAAATTAGCTATGAATTCATTTTGGATGTGCATATATATGAGATTATGACAGTGTCGATTTACATTTATTCGATACTCACACTAATATCTTCATATTCTTCAATGGATAATGTAACACTCTCCGGTAAAGCTTCATCAAATATCAATTCAGCTGATGTAAGTTCTGCAATTACATCTTCCTTTACCTCAAGGATAACATCAAATGTTCTGTTTTCAGGAACTGATACTGAGACATTGTCCTGTAAAGCATCAGCAATGTCACTTGGTATAGTGTTCAGTTGCGTTTCTGCGAGTTTTTCAAGAGTGAGATCTGAGATAAGCATATCTTCTAACTCATCCTCTGGAATAAACTCCACTCTGATAAGATCATCTGTATCTAAAGGCTCCACTAGGATGAGTGCTATTACAGATTCAGCCTCATCTCCAATAACTTCCTGAAAAATAGGCAAGTCAAGGTGCATAACCAACTTCATTTATATTCATCAAACTACATCACAAGAATACATAGTTCGCTGGTTGAAAAACCTGGTCGAAGAACGAGTTTTTCACAGGCTAGCAATCTGTTCGAGTGATATACTTTATGATATGAAACGAATGGAGTCGATTAAGGCTTTAATGTATTTATTTGTATGGTGTTTAACGCTGTTTTCATCATTATTTCACTTATATCGCGAAGGCCTATGTATCTAGCAATGCTTTCCTTGAGTTTCATTTACCGGTACTTTGCCACTGGCTGCTTTTCAATATAACTTTCATGAAACCATATTCAGCAGTGACGCAATTAAAGTTTTGAACTTGCAATTCTTAAAGGATAGCATTGGGAAATACACATTCTGGAGGCATAATGGGTGGATTTTTATCTAAGTCACCATAACATATTCGTCCGGCTCATCGGCATAGCTATACATCAAAATATCGCGTAAAATACGGATAATAACGGATACACATATTTTCTTTGGAAAGGAAAAAAACCAGACGGTTTACATTTTATACCAAAAATTTGCAGTCTTGGTGTTAGAATAACAGGATGGTCTTTTTTTGGAATCAGAAACTATGTCTGTTTTCAAATGTACAGATACGACGTAATTCTACCTATTTGAACTCAATCTCACATAATCGAAGAGTGTTCTTGATCATGTGACATTCTACTGTACCAAAATCACTCTCCATATCGTAAAGCATTCTGCACAAATATCAAGAAGCATCGAATAAAGTTAAACAAAGTAGAGTAGGAGGAAGACTGAGGAGGAAGACTGTGGAGGATCTTGCGTGACTTTTTGTTTTTTTTTAAGAAATATAGAGTGTTATATAAAAATAAACGTCCAGGTCAATACATTTACCTCTAATTCACAACGAAAAAATAGATAATGATCTTTGGAAATGAATCCTTCTTATTCTTATATCGCTTAAATTTACGCAAAAATAGCGGTTTTTTCGAAGATGATATCACCACTGTTTGATATCATTCCCAGTGACGACATTTTGGCAACTTTATATAACATTATGTATCTAGCGATCAATTTCCGTTAAGTATGGCTAGGTACATAACAAATATTCCCATACCAGCGATATTTTGTTTTGTATTCATTATTATTATTTCTTTTTTTTCTTTCTTTTTTCTTTTTTTGTTTTTGTTATTTAACGAAAAGAGTAAAACCAATTTCTTTTCACTGAGAGATGAAATTTGAAACGCCTCCTTACCATTACTTAAGTACAAATAGTGAACCAACTACAATACAGGCTATTTCCTTTGATTAAGGATATTAAGTATAAAGATCAAGATATCTTGTCCCGGGTTTAGTATGCAAGCACTTACTGTTTTCAGGGGAATTTCGCTTCCGTCCACAAGACCTGTCACAATAACTTCAGCAACATTCTCTGTCTCCAAGGCCAAATAGATTACATCGTCACTGATGGGTTCAGTAACGTTCAGTTTCACTTTTGGTGTATCTTCTGGTTCAATGATAAATATTCCATCTTCCTCTTTCGTACCAGTCTTTGCTCTTGTTGGTTTTATAGTAAATGGCAGAGGTACCTTGTCGTTGTTAAACATGCTGGTTAGACAATCTACAAACGTTATGTAATTTAGAGACGTTACTCTCAACTTCAGCAGTCTCCCCTTTCTCATTTATCTATACATTTCTAAAGGCAGAAAATGAACTTCTGTGGAAATTTCTGTCAAATACTTTTATTAAATACGCAGACATGGTAAAAATTCTAAATGTAAACAGTTACTCATGCAGTCTCTTAAAGTTCTTGGATTGAATTCCAATAATTTTTAAATTTTCACCACTATTCTGTTAACAATCATAAATATCTATCTACTTCTCATTCAGCGAGTGAGTGAAAAAGGAAATGAGTTCTACAAGGAAAATCAAGCTTGGCATTTTAATAACATGCAGACTGTAAATTAAAAAAGTAACAAAAATTTGGCCAACGTACATGGTGTTGAGGACACAGTCGATGCAAGGGTGCTTGGGGAACCTGAAGGCGACACCGTGCCTGCTGTGGAGTTACAAAAATACTTTAAATTACAACTTCAAGCTCGTTAGCAATAAAAAATTGTTTTACTATGCATTTCGAATAGACGCATTCGAACAAATTTTATGCACATTCTTTATCATAATATATCAGGGCAAAAAAAAGAAACTAATAACTAATAATTTTTGTTCAAATTAATTAGTGCTTTCTGGACATTTCTTTTCTTTTCAAACCATATTTTCTTTTCCATGATTTGTTTCCTTAAACAAGAAAAGTATCAAACAGACACATAGTTGCATTACGAAGAAATAAGTAAATGATTATAAAAAAAATCTGAGACAGAGGAGACATGAATAAACACAATGGACACACAGTAAAAGAGAAAGTATATGTACAATGTACTCTGATCCGATGTTGGATAAGTCACACAAATATACCTGGGTCACTGTTCGTCTCTCTAAACATGTAACTCTACCAAAAAGCCATTGATTTTATTCAGGTATGGGCTTGTATTCGGTTGATGAAATATTCAGAGTAGAATGAAGTCTTGTGTTGTGCCATCATACCGATTACGTATTCAGAGTAAAATAAAACTAACTGTGTAGTGGAAACGGAAGCATGGGCCAACTTGAGAAAGACTTTTTGGGCTTACTGCACTTGTGCAGCTTTATTTGTAAAGTAATAGGTTATGTTTAATATGCTACAACATTGGCAAGCAGCACACTCCCTTAGCCAAACCTGTATTTGGGAATAAAGCCCAGCAAATTCAATATCTAGATCTTATGACTAGGACTGCAGTTTCTGTATAACAATCTAGGTTCATTATAGGAACATGCAATTTCAGTTTGATAAAAAACTTCATACATCTCAGACAAAGACATATGGCATGATCTTGACTCTTACATGGCTTATAGGACTTCACTAGCTCTTGTACACAGTGTAGATTACGATCAAATCGTTTTAGTGGAGAGTGTAAATCAAGATCAGACTGCTTTGTCATAAAGTCTAATCTTAGGTTTTGATTGTAAATTATCCTGTAAATTACTGTGGCAAAAAAGAACAGACTAGCAATATTCAGTTTTTTTTACAAGACTGTAGAGTCCGGTTTATTTACTTAACTCTACGAGGGTTAAGAAGTCAAGCTTACCTGTTGTTGATGAAGTAATGACCGTGGTTGCTAAAATACAAACAGATTGTATTTACAACATTCCTGTGACTATCACATAAGATATTTCATGATAAATGAATTACATTTATGTGAACCTTATGGTTCATAAATTTACCTTAGAGCACTTAAAATAAAAAGGCACTTTTTCAGTATAAATTTTGACCTATATACAACACATACATTTAGGAGTGTTGACCTGTTTAATTAAACTACTTATACATGTATAAAAAGTGCACCTGCAAAATCAGACTGCATATTCTTTGCCATTTAATCCCAGTCTTTACTTCCTGTATCAGCACATTAACATGTACTTTATTAGTTGTACGGTCAGGTGGCAGGAGACTTGGAGACTTGTTCACGGCTGTGGTGAATCATGTTGCCCCGAGCAGGAGGCGAGATGGCGACATGATTCACCACAGCCGTGAACAAGTTTCCAAGTCCCCTGCCACCTGACTGTACAACGAATTTATTATACTGCAAAGTGTTACCATTCCAACGTGTGTTGAGCGAAATTTACCTGTTTTTTAGTTTCAAAAATTGAGTACGCTGAAGAAGTAGAATTTCCCTTCTGAGTGCCCCAATTCAATGAAAACTGACGTCACTGGGAACTGACGTCACTGAAATCTTGATTAAACGTGCAGTTTGGTGCATAATCTTGATGTTAATCGTGATCGACGCCGCCATTTTAGACGTTGTGTTGAAAGTGTGGTCATGTATACGGGGCTCCCGAAAGGGAAACTGCTTTTACGTAGGTTTTACCAGTGTACATGATATATATATTCGGGGCATATTATCCAATCAGATCACGAGAAATTTCTTTGCAGTATAATAAGACATTCCGTAGATTAAGATCAAATTGTATCAAACATGCAGTCTTATCTTGAATGCAGAAAGTATGTTACAGTAAATTTTAACGGCAAAATGAAACCAATCCGAATATTTTGGGTATTTTTTGGGTTTCGCCGTCTGTTTGAAATTATCCTTCCCTGAATTTAAGGGGAAGTGTTATCTAACACGTTACAAAATATTTATTGGTCTGTGTGTTTGGTATTTTATGTCATTTTTATCATTTTTTTTTCAATCATATTATGACTGCCTATGCACCTATGTATGCTTTCTTGAAATTGTTTCTACCAATTCTTCACACAACAACTTTTCCACGCTACTGGCTGCAGTTTCATATTAACATTATCAAAATATTGTTCAGTGTTGAGACAGGTTATGAATTCTCCAAGAGAATGTGGCCATGCTTTAAAGTCATATGTGTATATGAAAATGGAACTCACAGGTGATCTCTGGATGACAGTCGACTTCATCAGATCCATCTACACAATCCTGCTGACCATCACAGTACAGGGTAGCATTGCCATGGAGTAAACATTCTCCATCATCACAAGCAAATCCCTCACATCCTACAGAAAAACAAGTGGAAAGTTAGCTTTTTTTAACCCTTTTCGACTTTAAATGTACGCAGTAAAGGTCTATGGCAATTGTCCTTATAAGACTTTGTGTAATTATGCTTATAAAATTTGAGTAGAAATAAACGAAAAATTAGTAATTATTTCATTCCATAATACTTATATTGAAAATCAAAATTATGCTAAAATTTATCCGTGAACAATTAAATTATATGAAAAGTTCATGAGCAAACATGGAAGACCAAATGTTGCAACTTCAAAGTTCGTTTTACCAAAAAGATATTCTTTGTGAAGGACAGTATATATCCAAGATCAGGCAGCCTTTTTAGCATATTCAGACCTTTACCTATACTGTCTGCAAAACCTCAATGAGATAAGCTAAATAGCCTAAGTAAGGGTTGAAATTTACAAACAAACATAGTAACCATAATAATGATAATAATTATAATAATAATGATAAAAATGATTAAAATATTGTTTTCAACTCTTTGAAAGACAACTTCATCAGTTGAGTCACATCTGAATAATTGTCTGCTAATTATTTCAATTCAAGTGAGTCTTAACAGTTGTCGTTTAGTAAAGAGTATGAAAAGCAAAATTATATGAGTCATACTCTGTGAAAAGGGGGTTTAATGCTTCTGCAAAAAGTATCGACCTAGGTCAGCCTGTGCAGGGTGCCCAGGTTGACCTGTGTTGAAACATCTTGCTTTCAATAAATCTTTAGCATGTCCAAGGATTATTCTACATCAGGATTCAGCCGGGTGTTAGACAAAAAGGATTTTTAGATTCATAACTATATGATGACTTGCTTGGTTAAATGCATTACAGAGATGCATTATCTATATATAATTTTTACCTTCACAATTTTCTTCATCTGATCCATCAATGCAGTCTATGATACCGTTACATTCATAGTGAGAAGGAACACACTGGCATGTTGTGTTGGTATGGCATGTAAATAAGTGCTCACACGTGCAATTATCTGTAAACAAAATATTATTCTATAACCATGCATATATACACGTAAACTTAAGTATAGTGCATATTGTAGATGTTTGTAAAATCTTGTCTTAATTAAAGAACTGATGCCAAAGGGTAATATGCTTAATTTTTATCTTGGCTGTCATAAACTCACATAAATACCTATTTAATCCTTAAGGTACTACATGTAAATAAATGAACAGAACTTTTTCAAGCACGAAGGCAGCCTAAACAGTTGCAATGTGACGGATGTTTTAGAGGGTTAACAAGGTATGTAAAATGCTAAATATGTAACAAATGGGTTTTGTCTGTCATTGAGAATCTCTTGTAAATTTTCACTCTCAAAATTCTAACAGAATAAAATACAATGTACTCAACACAACAGAGGAAAATACAATATTATACTCTAAAATGAAGAAAAAACAGTATACTACTTAAAATGGACAAATTTATTGTAATACTCTAAAGGAAACAAAATACTGCATACCCGTTTAAAATGAAAAAGAAAAATACAGCATATTACTTATTACTGAAAACATTACAGCATACTACTTTAGAAATAAACAAGATACAGTATATTAATTAAAACTTTAAAAAATAAGACTACATTATTTTATATCATAAATGGGTAAGATACAGTATACTACTTACCACAGTCAATTTCATCCGAGCCATCTCCACAATCATCATGTCCATCACATATCTGATGGTTTGGCCCACAAGGTATGCTGCCACAAGTGTAATGTCGAATACTAGGGCAAGGTGGTGGGGTAGCTATACGTAAACAAGTAACAAACAATAGTACAGAACATATGAAAATAACAAAATTTTCTAAGCAGCAAATTCGATTTTTTGTCAGATTTTTCACAAGCTAGCCCACAGTACTATCAAATGATATTTTCTATACGATCTTACAAAATACAAGGTTGTTATTTAGATAAAGAACAGACCTTCTCAGCAGGTTTTAGCAAATTTCTTAATGGTAACTCTATACGAGAATTCAAAATCGATTCCCCCGTATCTTTTTAATGGATCTTGATTGAATATACCTCTGTAATCAAAGAAAAAATAAAGAACAAGGTATGGAAAATGGTATATGAATAAAAAACACACTTACAAATGTTTAAGTTAGAAACTCTTCACAATCTTTTCAAGTCTTGTTTATCATCTATCTTTAAGGTTTAAATCATATGGAAAAATTGTAAAAATGGAATATTATAACAGACTGTCTGGTCTGACAAGTAAAGTTACATGTGTAAAGAGGTGATATCGGATCAGCCCAAAGGTTGAATCCGATTCCAACAGCTACACACAACGAGACCTGATCCGACTACACAGAAATGAAGACATTTGTAATCTTCCTTTTATTATATACCTTTCCTCAATAATAACACCTGTACAAGAAAACATCATAAAATAATTTGAATAACCAAAACGTCAGACAGTTTTTTATTTTGGGATTTGACAAACAACAAGTCTCTTAAAATTCAATAATTATGTCCAAAAAAGGAGAAAGTGCATTATCTAGATCATTCATTGTCCTGCAAATTAGATAAGAGAATGCTGAAAGATGCAAAAGTCCAAAATTCAGATGAACAAACAAAAACTGCTGGTAGACTTTTTTATTCAAGAACATACATGCATTTACATTATTTTGAGCTTTGAGTTGAAATTACTTCATGTTCAGACACTGTATTGCATTTTCTATTGTCTTTTTAAAGTACACTTACTTGCATAAGTACAGTTATATTCATCTGATTCATCACTAAAGCCACAATCATAATGATGATCACACACCCAATCTGCTGGTATACAGAACCCCGACAGACACATGAATTCATCATCCTGACATTCAAACACACCTACAAAATATGAATTAAGGTGAGAAACTATAAACCAAGAAAATCGATCAATCTCAAAGAATACTTATTGATACGAAATTACAATGTCTGTTGACATATGCTTTGTTTCCCGTACTCAAATTTTTGAATATTGGAAAGAAAATGTGTACTCTAGACCTCTCACAATGTTTTATCGTAGTCTTTACCTACTTACCTACTTCTTGTTCAGAGGTCTAGACAAACATTATAGTCCTGTTGCATCAGCATCAACCTCAAGACTCATAAAAATTATTCAAGATGCAAGTCTTGATATTATTTTGTAGAAGATTTGGGTCAGCTAGGATGAAAGTCAGAAATCGGTCAGCTGGGATGAAAAAGTAGGTCAATAGACCAAATCTGGAAAAACATGTAAATCTTTTCACAATATTTAATTCAACTGAATATTGATTTCTTCCCACAGGCAATTGTTTTCTTCTTTTTAAAAAGTTAAATTTGCTGTCTCTAACTTATTATACATGTATAAGACATGACGTCAGTCTGCGTTACCTGCTGAATCAGTCATTTGGCAGTATTTTTTTATATACATTTCTTAAAAACGAATCAAAAAAGATTTTACTTTTATTTAGTTCACAAATCATTCATTTTTGATACTCTACTACATTAGCCACTAAGAACTTAGGAATCAGCAATAAGAAAAATTTGCAATAAGAAAAATTTGCAATAATTCTTATTCATTTGCCTCGCCCCATGTAACAGCTGTAGATTAAAATTCTGCAAATCACAATAAAAGTAATTACTTTTTGCATCAAATTTAGTTATTCGTTGTTAGAAGCATTTTCCCCTTTACCAACAATGTTTCTGAAGTTTTCTTCTTCAGAGATGTTGAAACATGGAAATGATCTGTAAAGGGCTGTCTTAAACCTAAGGCTGCTAAGCGTGACTCACTGACCTTTTGCAGATAGTGTAGATCAACATCAGACTGCACAGAATGTCGGTCTGATCTTGTATCTACACTGTCCGATAAGGAGATATCTTACCCTAAAAAATACCTTTCAAATAGCAAAATTCGGGTGTTTACTATCGGTTTTGAAAGTTTCATTTCACTTATTTAGCAGGATTAGGGTTAAAAAATATCTCAAAACAAACCACAGCCATCTTCATCTGAGGTATCCGAGTCATCATCAGAGCAGTCCACAAAACCATCACATTTCATAGTTATTGATAAACACAGTCCTGATGAGTTACAGAGAAACTGGTTCGATCTGCATATACCTAAAAGGAGAAATTAAACACTAGGGTGAAAGTACCAACAAATTCATCATAATTATTAGCCTCTTTCAGAGACATCATTTTACATTTGACCAAACTGAAAGCATCTGTATTTATGTATTCTACAGAAAATATTTTGGTCAAATAAAAGGATTTGTTGTCCAAAGAGAAGAAGGCATTGCATGAAAATCTCAATCCCGCAATGTTCTCTTACGCTTACTTCTTTAGGGTCTCAAAAACAAAGGATTATTTGGTAAAGGATTGGTAAATATCTTTAAGATCTAATAGGCTTAGGTTTTTACCTTGGCTGATATTGAATTCCAAACCAAGCAATATCTGAACTACATGTATGACAAAGCTGATAATGTCTGTCTTTTGATGATATGATACAAGATAAGTTATTATTTTATTCTTGTTTCTGGGTTCAAAATCAACTCTTTACCAAACAGTCCAATGCTACATTTTTCTCCCTTTTAAGTTTTTCACTTTATTTCTACCCTTTACAGCAAGGTAAGAAAACATGTGCAATATAGATATAAATGCAATAGGCAATGTCATGATCAAAAGAAACACATGTAACAATGGATCTAAAAAAAAAAAGACCTGTATTTTTCCTTGATGCCACATATTCTTACTCATGGCTTGCTCACTATTACTTACATAGTACTTTTTGGAATAATGTGTTTACCCCCAGGCGAAGCCCCTTGCATCCTGGCTGCATTAGACTTATTATTTTTCCAAAAGATGTGCTTACCTCTAACATCTACTAGCCAGATGAAAACTGGTATTTCAAGCCACTGCAGACACAATTTGTTAATGACAAATTAGCTCATAATGTGTTAACACCTGGCAGTTCTGGACAGTTTGGACATAGCAACTTTGCTAATGATGTATTTCAACCATGGTATTTCTGGCCAATTCAGACAGTACATTTGTTAATAATATTTTTAACCACTAGCATTTTTGCCACTTCAGACAAGGTAATTTGCTAATGATGTATTTCAACCATGGCATTTTTAGCCACCTTAGACAGTGAAATTTTAATTTGTTTAACCACTGGCATTTCTAGTCACTGCAGACTGTAAATCTGCTGATAATGTGTTTAAACCATAACATTTCTAGCCACGTTAGACAGAAAGATTTGCTAATAATGTGCTTAAACCGTGGCATTTCAAGCCACTTTAGGCATAGCAAATTTGCTAATGATGTGTTTAAACCCTGGTATTTCTAGCTACTTTTTACAAATCTGTTAATGATATGTTCAGCCATGGCATTTCTGGTCACTTGACACTTGTATTTTTTCAAATGATGTGTTTAACCTTGGCTCATCTGACCACTTGAGCCCTGGTATTTCTTGTCACTTTACACACAGCAAATTTGTTAATGATGTTTTTAAACCATGGCATTTCAAGCCACCTTAGACAGTAAGTTTGTTTATGATGTGTAATAACCCTGGCAATCCTGGCCAATTCAAACATGGTAAATATACTTATGAAGTTTTTGAACCCTGGCATTTCCAGCGGCATAGACATTTAATTTGTTAATGATGTGTTTAACCCCTAGTATTTCTGGCCGATTCAGACATGCTAAGTTTGCTGATGATGTGTTTAGACCATGGCACTTCTAGCCACTTTAGACAGTAAAATTGTTAATGATGTTTTTTAACCCTAACAATGGCCACTATAGACAATTAATTTGGAAAAATGTTATGTTTAAACACTGGCATTTCTAGTCACTTTAGACAGCAAGTTTGCTAATAATGAGTTTAAACCCTGGCATTTTTAAGCACTTTAGACGTAGCAAATTTTTTTAATGACGTGTTTAGCCCTGGCATTTCTGGTCACATCACACCTGTACTTTTTTAAAATGATGTGTTTACATTTGGTATTTCTGGCCACTTAATACTTTGTAAATTGTTAATGATATGTTTAGCCCTGGCGTTTACTCTTGGCATTTCTGGTCATTTCAGACTTGATATACATGTATATGCTACTCTTTACCTCAGTCATGCTGAGCACACTTTAAGATATCCAGATTGAGAGAGTAGATGAAGATTAAACTATGCAGGAAGTTTAATTGGTAATGTTTGATCTTTCAGGCTGACCAAGTTACCTATTCTATGAACTGATTGGTTTTGCTTTTAGGCTTCAAACTGAATTAACTCTTTGCCTTCATGGTCTAAATGTAACTTCCTCTGCAAGTGGAGAAACCGTAGTCATACTTTAGGCAGCAAATGGTGTAGATCGAAATTGAGACTGTATATTCTAAACAGTCTGACCTTGCTCATTAGGGTCAAAACGGCTGTTAAATTTCCATTGGCGATTACATTTCAACCCCAACAGTTTGTTTCCTTTCCCTGATACATTTTTATTGATACAACGGGGCTGTGAACCTACCACAGTCCAATTCATCAGAGCCATCCACACAGTCAGGTATTCCATCACAGACAGATACATTTGATATACATGTCACCATGTCTAAACATTGAAACTGGTCTTCTTTACATTCTGGACAGTCCATGTATGTACAGTTGTACACACCATCTACACAGGAACTAACATGTACAGAAATATATATGATTTATATGTAATTAATTAATTATCAAAAGAGCCAAAATATGAGGAAGGAAAAAAGAAACAACATGTATTTGCGCCGAAATTATAAGTTCAGTGGCTGGACATTCTGAATACTTATTCATTACCAGGCAACAAAATTTCTGCTTATTCATAATGAAAGCATTTGCAAACATTGACTAAAATAACATTAACCCTTTACCTTACAATCCAAACTTTTAAAGACCTTCTAGAAGAAGGCTTTTGAAAAAATTGTGGGGAAAAGAGATAATGTTAGTTATCAGCATTTTCTCTTTTTCCAATAATGTTTTCTGTCCTTTCAAAACGATTCCCATTATTTGAGTCACAATGAATTTGTCGTTTGCAGATACTTTCAATACAGACAAGTCTATAATTTCGTTGTATGGTTAGGAGATAAATGGAAGGATAAATGGAAGGATTTGTCTTCCAATCAAAACAAGACATTGTGGGAAGAGAGAAAATGCTGCTTAGCAGATTTTCTCTTTCTTATTCAGATATTATCAAGTCCTCTTCCTCAGGATCTGAATAACATTAGATTGTCTAGCAGACTGATAACACATCATATCTTCCTTCTGCAGCAATGAAAAAAAGTCAATTTTATCTACAATTCAAAAGAAATAAATCTGTAAAAAGAAATGAAAAAAATACTCAATGAAATTGTACTAAATTGTACAAAAAAATTTTTGAAAAGCTACAACAAATAGCATAAAGAAATGCCAAAATGACAAAAAAGTGTCTTTTACAAGATTAAAGAAAAAAATTCCGATGATTTTAAGTCCTTTGTGTGTGTATGCGTGTGTGTGCGTTTTTTTTTTTTTGTATTGTTAGAATTACTTTTGGGTAGTTAATACTTAATACAGTTTTATAAATTAGGGCACTAAAATTTGACCTGTAATAAGTTTGGGGTCTTTAGCTAAGTTCCCTTATAATCCATGTAAAGTATACTAATGCCTTTCACACTGTAAGGAACATTTGATAGCTGATTAAGGATTTCTATCAAAGCTTCATCCATCTATATTTCTCTTTAAATTTCATCTAACAAGCATAAATTAGTACTTTTTTTAAAAGTATCATCTGATTAGGCATGATAGATCAAGTTAGCTATATACATGTATATGTAATTTCGAGGTACATGTATATGTAGCATGGTGACTAGGAAACTTAAAAAAATCAGATGTTCATCAGGGTTAACAGACAAATGACAATCCTAATCAATCATGTCACTTCATAATGACTTTGAAATTTAATGACCTGAAACATATTTATAGCAGGATAGGTTAAATAATAGTTTCAACAGCAACAATCAAAATAATATGATATGTTTTATCACATACATAAAAAGTATAAACTACGTACCAGTTTGAGCAGCCATCATTAAATACAGTTCCTGAGATAAACTCCTCACCCTCAACATAACATGGACATTCAGACGCATCCACACACTCACCATCTGCAAAATATTCAAACAATATACATACCTTTACCTCACCATGCTCATTTTTAATGAACCTTTGAAAGCAGCCTTTTGAAAAGATTGTGGGAATAGGAGAAAATGCTGGTTACCAGCATTTTCTTCTTTTCCCACAATGTTTTCAAAAGCCTTCACTCCCAGGGTCACAAAAACTAGGGATCATTTGGTATAGGGTAAATCAAGAATAAAATATCTTCAATTAGCCTTTATTTCATAATCTAAGTTATTCCACTTGATAAATAGGAAAAAATGTGGCGAGAGAGAAAATGCAAAGAATTCTGTATGTACTAACATACCATGGCAGGATTTTCAATAGGGATGTCATTCAAATTTGCATCTGTTGTGCATACACCAACCTCATCTCCTCCAATAAATGAATTCAACAGTTATCAAGTTTAAATTCATATCTGATATTAATTGACCAAAAACGGGTGGCATAGCAGAGAGTGTAGATTTAAGATCCAACAGCAAGTTCTGTGTTGTCTGATATTGATCCACACTAGTCACAACAGCAGGGACGGTTGTTATGGGAAGTTCGAGGGTATGAAAACCAAAAACTAACCATGTAAGTAAGTGCCATCAGGACAGAAACATCCCTCTGCACATTCAGTCTCCTCACAGTAAGCTGGTCTGGGAAACATGATATCCCTACATGTTTGTGGGCAGGGGGAGCCACACGCAGAATACTCAGCACCATTCTCACACTGGATAGCTGGCAGAACAAAAAATGCAAAAGGCCAAATTTAATTTTTTGTCCAGAAATACCTTCAAATTCGGGAGTTCTATTTACTCTTTTTTAACTAGCAAAAAATTAAAACATGTACAACCAACAGAATTTTTGGGCTTCTCAAATTCAAGGGAATTCTGAATGACTAGGTAGCTCATTAATTAGAGTATCTGATGACTTATCAAACGGTCTAGTCTCAAGTTCTGAGTCTGAACTCCTAATCTACAAAAACGTATTAGTGGCACTCTGGAAAAAAGGAGTTAAATGCATTTTTTTTGTATTGCACTATTCCAATCAAGTTGTGGTAGAATGATCCTTTGACATGAAAAACATCTACAAACATATCTGGCAAAAAGTTTTGACGCATGTCAGCCTGCACAGACAGTGCAGGCTATCATAGGCCAACACTTTTTATGGATACATTAAATCACCTGTACACGGAACACTTCTCAAATATTGTTGAGCGGTACAAGTAAATTGTGAAATTATATGAGCTTACTTACATGTATATAATGACGTCAGACGATTGCAGAATTCGTGCTGCATTACCTCTCTTTGTATATAATAGTTTCTAACATATCCCACTTACAGAGAACACTGCAATTGTTAAAAGACTGAGTTTTTTTTCTTTCCTTCTTTTATCTCACAAAAATATTTAAGAAATTAATCCCTTGCTTGGCAACGCCTGTCTCATTCTTTACAAAAAATGTCACTTGGCTTGGGTAAGAAAAAAATCCAACTTTTGCATTTTGTAATATCATCCTTAAATGATTCCTTGTCACGATCGTGTTTGTCAGAGTAAGCCTACTTACCACATTTCTGTTGAGTCCTCCATTTGGTTGGATAGCCAAGTCTGGTGCAGGCATCTGCAAAGGCAGCTATTGCAGTACACAGACATTCACAATCTCCACCACTGTCACAGCTTGAAACATAGAAACCAGAACCCTTTACATAACAAGCGTGTATTTCAACAACCCAGAAGAAGGCTTCATTGTGGTAACACGAATTTACACCATCACAAGTCTGAACTATGAATATCCATATCTGGCCTAGATTTTTTTTTGTAAAAACTGAAATTGTGTCAGAAAATTTAAAACATTTGTGACAGCAGATACCTGTCGCTACATCAAAACACGTGTAAACATTGTGACATGAACAAAAGTTGCTCCTAACCAGGAACCTCACCATTTATGTTACAAGGTTTTAGCATATGGTCTGCAAGATGAAAGCAGTACTTTCAAGTGGAGTAATCATTTTGTTTGCAAGACCAATCATCTAATTTGAGAAAATGTTGGTCGTTACCATATTTTCCCCCATTTGCAGTAATATATCAAGTTCAGTTAAAGCTTTATTCTGAGAAAACAAAAGGGAAGTAAGAAAAGTGGTCTCTTTAAGCAGTTGGTCTTTCAATGCAAGTTGGATTAATTTACTTTGATAGAGGGAAAAGCCATTGAAAACAGTAGTTTCTTCAGTCAGTGCAGGACTGAGTTTTAACGATCCTGAAAAATTAAACTTTTGAAAACATTGTCGGAAAAGGAGAAAATGTTAACCAGCATTTTCTCCTTTTCCCACATTGTTTTCTATTCTATGCAAAAAAGATAGAATTTGTACCAGAAAGAAATGAAAAAAAATGTGGGAAAAGGAGAAAATCTGGTTAACAACATTTTCTCCTTTTCCCAAAATTTGTTCAAAAGTTTGATTTTTCAACAACCAGGAAATTGCAATCAGCTAGAACTTATTCTAGACTAAAATATCGATTGGGTTTTTTATGTGCTCTAAAGGTAAAAGAAAAAAAAAGAAAAAACCTTATCAAACTGTATGGAAAACATGTTTTTGCAAGCAATCACTTCTTTCCTCAAATGCATTTTTTCTTTAAATAGAAAATAAAGTACAAAACTACATGTATAGAGCACATAGCTTTTATCTGAAACTGAAATAGGTGCAATATAAACTTTTTACCTGCAAGCATCAAACAGACAGTCATCATAAAAAGATTCCCTTTGAGATTCTGGCATCACATTGATACATTCAGCAAAAGTGCCATTCTTTTCTTGTATCATAGCACAGGAATCTTTAGCCCATAACAAACGGTGCTTCAATGCATCTTCCTGCAGCAATAAAGTTTTAGGACAGTCAGACTTATACTGATGGAAACCCTTTACCAAACGATTCAGTGTTTTTATTACCCTTTTGGAGAAGGTTTTCAAAAACATTGTGGTAAAAGGAATAAATGCTTTTCACAAGCAAATACTTCTTTCCAAACAATGTTTTTTTACCCTTTCAGAGATATATCAAATCATTTGGGCCACCTTTTATTTGATATCTGCAAAAGCTTTCAATTTGGATTTTTCCAAAAAAAAATTTGTCTGTTAAAGGGTAAAGTGCAATGTGCAAAATTCTCTTCTTATGAAAAATAAATATTGCGGCCATATTGGAGACACACTATTGCAGCCTCATTTTGTTCAATACAAGAGTCTCAAATTTTGTGTTAGAGTAAGGCTTATTATAATTGAGCCATGCTCTGGTATAACGAGGTTTAATGCATCTGCATGATGCATTATACCAACCAAATTATCACATAATCATGGATCATTTTAATCCAGGGTCGACACTTTTCGCTTTTATGATATTTTCTGTATGAAAAGTGGTCATTCTACCTTGTTATACAATTATTTTTGAACTATCAACTTAAATTGACCTGCACTATCGTTGATCTGTTTTCATCTAATTGATGTACGGAATTCCCAGATGGTCCCTTTTTGCGTGACGGGTTACATATATATCTTAGATCTTCCACAAATTTCTTCATTCAAGTAGGAACCACCTATTTGTTACAAAAATTAAAATCACCAAATGTCAAATGTTGAGAAAAAACATGCAGCCACTTATAGTGTACCTACGACTTTTGCATACCAAGCCAACATTCATAGTGTATCTAAGACTTTTGCATACCAAGCCAACATTCATAGTGTACCTAAGACTTTCGCATACCAAGCCAACATTCATAGTGTAACTAAGACTTTTGCATACCAACCAAACATTCATGGTGTACCTAAGACTTTTGCATACCAACCAAACATTTAAAGACAGAGCTTATCAGTTTCCCATATGATCTCTCACAAAATTCCAAAATTCTGCGAGATGGCCAAGAGCTATGTGTGAAAGCTTACCTCACATCCACTTGTCATAGAATCGTCGTCTGCATTTGCACATGTTTCTTTGGTTTTCCAGGAATTAGCAAAAGCTGTATGGGAAAAAAAGGAACTTTCAATTGTACATAAGAATCATGACAAGGTGGGTTGTCGGCTGCACAAGGACAAACCTTTCTTTAATCATGCAGTAGATAGTTACAGTTTAGGTTTATGAAAGCATAGATAGAATAAAAGCAAATTCTTGAAACAAGTGGTAATTGATCCTTTTCCAACAATGTTTTCTAAGCAAATCAATGGAGTATTCTTAGTGTTTTCCAACTTTACTCAATCCTGTCCTTTATTTAAATATTTGTCAGGTTTAACAATTATTTTAAGAAATAAATGAGAAGAAAATTTTCATCCAGGATAACTTAAAACCCACATGTTGTGATTACAAAGATTTCTGTAAGGGAAAAATCTCAGTGTGGTGGACGGTTTAAATCCAAGACCAGACTGCTCATTCTGACCTTGGTACACAGAATGCAAATTTAGTTTCAATCAGCCATATGAGGGTCATAAACAGGGTTTTAGGGTATGGCTTCACCTGCTTAGCCCTTTGTTAGTAAAAAATGAATTTAATAAATTAATTTGATCCAAATGTTCCAACTTCACGACTCTTTAGTCAGACCGTGTAACAGAATACTAGTATCTGACTGCTTAGATCCAAAATCAAACTCAAGATTTTGTGCAGTCTGATCTTGATTTACACTTATTGTAAGAGTAGTTAGAATGCTGTTAGCACATAAAAGGTTTAAAAAGAGTACATAAAATGCTAAACTACCTGTTTCTGATGGGGTTACTCCACCTGTTTTAAGCTGAAAGTCATCATTAAGGTCGCCATTAAAGTTACCACATAAGCCTTTAGTGTTACCCTGATGATCTTCGTCAAGAAATACAAATACTCTTGTACCTGAAAAAGATGCAAGGCCTGTTACATTCACCAATCATCCTAAACTGTAATCTAATTCTAGTCTTATTTCTCAGGTTAGTAAGACAATTTCTGATAGGCCAGACCATGGTAGCTTAGTCCGTAAACGCCCTAACTTTTAACTTTTTCTAACATAATGTGTTTGAATCATTCTGTAACAATAACTTTTTTATTTTTTCAGGGCATTTCTTTTTTTATATTTTCAACTTTACATTGCAACAGTAACATTTTTAAAAGCCTAATAGACATTGTAAGTCTACAAATAAAATTCAGACAATTGCAATTTCATGATAGCTTTTGTCTATAGTGTTTCAGCAAAGCCAACAGTGTAGATCAAAAACCAGACTACACATTTTGTGCAACCTATCTCGTTATACATTGGCTGTAAAGGGAACTAAAGTTGTGAAAGACGATTTAGGGGGTAATGAAATTTCCTGATCAACCCTTTACTACACAATCCAGAGTTTTAAGTACCCTGAAAAAGAAGGCTTTTGAAAACATTGGGGGTAAAGGTGAAAATACTGGTTACCAGCATTTTCTCCTTTTCCATAATGTTTTCTACCCTATCAAAGACAGAAATTATCATTTCAACTACAAAATTGTACACAATTTTCTAGTATGGTAAAATGTTAAGTCAAATTTCTTCACCAAGCAAGTGGTGGAATTGAAATTCTATATTATGTTAAAGGGAGGTGTCCAGATTTTGTGTACATAAATCATTTCCCGTTTTCAATCTTCTGATCATAGTAAATGTCTGATATGAAGAAACATCTGTAAACAAAAGCACAGCATGTGGGTTCCAATACTCGGCTGCAGTTGCTTTTAGAAATAGCTTGAATTTTGGTGAAAACTTTAAATTGACAAAAGGACATAACTATGTCAAAATTATTTTGATGGTTACTTGCCTCTGCTGCATAGGTTTCACTTTTAATAGTTAAAAAAAAAAGTCTGATTTTGAAGTAAATATCTTCAGAAATGACAGAGATGTTGTAAAATGTTAAAGTGTTAGCACAACGACAACAACGATACATACCACATCAAGGCTATGACAATTCCTTGACTTTTTCTTTGAAAAAAGCCAAACTAAAAGTGCTAAACAGTATTTTATAGCATATTATTATTACATGTATTTTAAAAAGATAAGTTTTGAAGCACAACTATAAAATGCTATGAAACACTTTAATCCTCTACAAAACAAGAAGGCTTTTGAAATCATCTGGAAAAAAGGTGAAAATGCTGTTAATCAGCACTTTCTCTATACATGTATCTCACAATGTTCTCTAGCCATATTTCATTATTCCAGTCACAATGAATTCTTTGTCTGCAAATCCTTTCAAAACAGAGCTGTCTAAAATGTTGTCTGGTAAGGAGTAATGTTCCATATATATGTAGACTTCATACAACATTAGAAGCATAAAGCCTTTATCCAAAGAGTTAATTGGATAGTGTTTTTGTTATGTACACTTAACTCTTTACCAAAGAATAAATTCTTGGACTAGTTCAAATTAAAAGCATTCGTTGACAACAAATTAAATATGAATTAAATAACTGAATTTGCCTGTTAAAGGGCAGAAAAGGTTGCCAGAAAGGAAGAAAACACTGGTTACCAGCATTTTCTCTTTTTTTCCCACAATATTTTCAAATATTTTCCTCAGAGTCGAGAACACTCCAGATTGATTGGTACATGTACATGGTCAATAGATGTACATGAGAAAGTGTTGAAACAAATTAGAGTATCTTTATTCAAGTTTTTGACAAAAATATCAACCTTTTTTTCTTTAATGGCAGGGCAACTACCGAAATCTTGGAATGCGTACAGGCCAAGTTCCAAAGAAAAAATAAACCATGACAGATACAGTATCTGTGGATTGTACAGCTAGGTTCGCCTCCTCATTAGACAATAAAAGTCCAGGCGTACCACACTGGATGCTTTTGAAGACAACAAGTCAGATACAGGTCAAATAACAAGATTGTCTTTGAAAGAAAATATCCTTAAAAAGGAAAAAAAAGTACTCATAATTTCATGCTTTCAGGTAGTTTATCGAGAAATAACGGTGAAATATTTTTCGATAATTCATGGTTATGAAGAGTGAAAAATACCGATTTTTTTTCAAACTCTTCAATTGGAGGCAGAAACAGTTGTTCTTGCACACTAGTTACCTAGTTAAAATGCACATGCCACTCAACCAGATAGAAATACATGTATGATGTTATTTACCCTACATTTCTTGCGCTTTATGTAATAAATGTAATGCGTTGTTATGCAGTGGAGGTACGCCATGGGGAATTACCGAAAAGAACTGTACTGGATTTTGATGTTAGCCCCCCCCCCCCCCCCCCCACAAAAATAGGGGGTTAGCAGCATGAAGTAAATACAATATTTGATTTTTTTCGGTGAAAGATCGAAATTTATTTCATCTCCTGAACATCATCGGTAATAATCGGAGATAAATTTCGATCTTTCACCGAAAAAAAACAAATATCCTTTATCTATCTGCACTGTTTTCCCTCCCCCCACCCAATGTTTTCTTCTACAGGGCCATTAAAATGCAAAATTGTAATTCTGAGGGTTTATGTTAAACCTGCGTGTACATACCCAAGTCATATTGTACAGTAAGACCAATATCAGTGGCATGTACAAACACAAAAAATCCTGCCATGTTGACTGCAATCTTTCCATCAGAAGAGCTGTTCAAAATAAAAAAAAAAATGTGTACACATTTAAAATAATATTCTTTGTTATAACCACAAATCAATCAAACTCAAACCATCTTATGCTGTACATTTAACTTCAGAATACAGATAATTTATTTCAGTTACAACTTACATGACTGAAAAAAGAACTCAAAAGACTGTATTATGGCTAATGCAAGCCATACAACATTTTTTGTTCAGAGTATGTGCCACCTAATTCCAGTCAAATTCTGATTTCGAATGCAAATGCTACTGCTGTAAGTCAAATTCATAACTGTGCAAACCTTTCAAGTTGTAAGCATGTCTTTTTGTATAGTGTTTAATGTGATTACTTTTTAATTTCAATTTTATAGCTGTGACCATCAGTGCTTTCCTGGAGAGTTTTTTTTAACACTACTTTGCATGATATTTTTCCCAAGTCGTTGGTTGTTTCGTATATATAACTTATGAAAACAATACTCAATAGTAAGACAGAAATTAATACTGGCGCTTAAGCACATTTAAAAATTCACATATTTTTAAGACCTTATATGAGAGCAGATCACATAGAGAAAACTGTAAAAAAAAAATGGAAATTGCTTAAATTTCCTGGCTTTCTCACACCAGTACTGATACAACTTTCTTTCCAAAGCCACTGACTACTATTCTCACATGCATCAGAGGTGAGAGGCAAAAAATCACCGGAAAAAAAGTTCGCCGCAACCGGGTACCGAACCTGCAACCTCCAGGTCACGAGTCAGATACGCTAACCACTGAGTTAACTGACTGGGCATTTAAACCTTGCCAAAATGAAATCTGGTACGAGATTTAAGACCATAAATACACATCAAGAATGTTCTGTGTATCTAATATAATGAGAGCGCATGACAGCAAGAAAATAATTCAAACATGAACTATTAACAGCATCTTATTTAATTAAAGAACATGTGAAAATGTATCTTTTTGACACGAAACAACTTACCAGCAATTTCAAGTATATGTATTAGAGAATTTCAGTTAATGAAATTAACATTTACATGGTCTGTCTTCTACATTTTTTTTCCACAAAAGGTGTTCAAATTCAATCCACATTGCAACCTATCAAGATACTTAAACGATCCTTCATACCAACCTGTAATGATAATCTGGGAAAGTAGTACCACCAATGACTAGATCCTTGTCTCTCACTAGATGTATTTTGATGCTCCCAATTGTAACTGTGACAGATTTGGTGCATGTCACACCTGTTGATCCACATGGTACATTTTCTACTGTTACATCAAATACACCTGGTACATTGACCAGCGTGTAAGAACATGCACCCATAAAAGAGAACCTTCTTCCATCAAATGTGGTGTAATGAGGATCTCCAGTGGCCCAACAGACGCCTACAGTACAAAAACAAGAAACAGTTTAATTAAAAGTTCTTGATCATTCAGTCAATAATTTGTTGCTTTATATATTGAAGTGACTATATTTGAAGTACAGTCAAATCTGTGCAAGCAGCCACACATGAACAGCAGCCAATCTGTGAACAGCAGCCAACACAAGTCCGTCCGTTCATATTTCTTCTTTAATTACCTTGTGCATAGCAATGATCTGGCAAGTGCAGCCAGCGGTCACCTTATGATTTCACTGTTTATTTCACCTACACAATAGCCGCCTTTATCACAGGAGACCATCTATCACATCATGTTGACTTGAAAGAATTGATAATTACAACTCGACTTCTCCTTCGTACACAGAGCGACTGCTGTTCATGTGTGGCTGCTTGTACAGATTTTACTGATTTTTTAAAATACATGTTTTATTTCTGTGTTTTATTTTGTTTTTTAAATAGAAATAGAATGAAAGTTCATTGCAAATAAACCTTTATCTATTGAAACCATTATATCGGCAACACAATATAGAGCAAAAAGTACATATTGTTGACAACAGCCAATATGTGAACAACAGCCACTTTTAGAACTTCACTTTAGTGGCTGCTGTACACAGAATTGACTGTAATAGCTGATAAGCACAAACCCTTGTAAAACAGTGACACAGTTATTCTGATTTCTAAGAAAAATAACTACAACTAGTTCACTTTACCAATGACAAACATTTGCAGACATCAAATTAAATGAGGCTAAACTGGTTACATTTCTATTTGAAAGAGTAGAAAACATTGAAGGAAAAGGAGCAAATGCTGGTAACAAGCATTGTTCCTTTTCCCACAATGTTTTCAAATGTCTTCCTACTCAGGGTTGATAAAACTTAGGACTGTGCGGCAAAGGGTTAATCATTCCAATCGTCATACATATAATTATGTATGATAGACATACCAGTAAGTATTGGCTTAGAATGAATGTTAACCCTTAGCCTATTAAGCGAGACTCAAGAACCTTTTGCGGACAATGTAGATCAAGATCAGACTGCACATAATGTGCATTCTGATCTTGGATCTACACTGTCCGATAAGGAGATATTTTTTCACCAAAAAATAACTTTGAAATGGCATAATTTGGGTTTATATGATCAACTTGGAAGTAAGATTTCACTTATTTAGTAGGATAAGGCTAGACCTAGGAAGGCAATCTGAGACTGAGCATAATGTACTAAAGCATTTCAACAAAGGCTGTCAGTTTTTGACAATATTACCACTAACAGATAGCTTCTTTCTCTTTGTTGCGGTCCACTTTCAAACACATTGTGGCATCGTAACATGCAATATTCTATATATTGCCACAATATTTTCACATGCATAAAGATCTAATTTACTTGTTTTCACTAATCACTGACATCATAAAACCATAAGCATTTAGTTACATGTATCTTGGGCCAATAATGGCATAATGATCTATCTCTTTACCAAACAATCCTGTATTTAAATGACCCTGAGGAAAAGCCTTTAGAAAAAATTGTTGAAGGAAAAAATCCTGGTCACCAGCATTTTCTCCATTGTCAACGTTTTTTATCCTTCCTCAAACAAAGAGGGTCACTTCAGTAACATTGAATTTGTTGTCTGCATATGCTTGGAATTAGGGTCCAGGCGGTAAAAATTTCTGAATCACTGCATATCATGCTCTGTTAATCGTGGTCTGCCAAAGTACCTTTTACTTTCTCGAACCGGTCTGTGCAATAAAAAATACATAGCAATCTTCAACAACCCTTGTTACTGTTAAACTATCCTCTAAAGTCATTGTGAATAACCCATTTGAAATTTGTCACCAATATTTTCAAAGATGACTCACAAACAGGAAGTGATCAAACCGATGTTATTGGAATTTCAGTAACTATTTTTAGACATTTACGTTCTAAAACTAATTGCAGCGACACCTACTGTTGGATGGAATACAGTAGATGTCGCTGCAATCAGTTTTTGAATGTCCCCTGGCCGTCATTTTTGATAATGTAACATCGGAATAATAGAGAACAAAAAAATGAACGGACTGGAACCAAGGCTAGCTTAGAATATGGAACAAACGAATACTTTGCTGTGTGGGATAATGTTATAACACTCACCAGGGCAGTCTCTCTCTGATTTCTGTTCCCAGTTTGAGTCTACACATGTGCTATGAAGAGAAAACAGAAATAAATGTCTTACATTTCCTGTGTAGAGAATATCTGTTGGACAGATTCTTCAATTTGTGTGTAGAGAATGTATGTTTGACAAATTTAACATCTCATATATACATAGAGGCATAATATAGAGGCAAAAGTATTTTGGGACTTACCTACTGAGATTTTTTTTCTCCTTATCCAGGATTATAAAAATGGAATGTTACAACATGAGATGCACTTCTGTGTGGTCGGATCAGGCTGTGTCAAGCATGAAAAGTGGTGCGTATCAGCGTATCAGATGAGACCAAAGGATGAATCTGTTGCAAAGATCTTTGCAACTCAACGAGATCTGGTCCCAACACACAGAAATGCAGACTGTTTTAAACATTCCTTTTATCATATATCGGCAAAAGGGGGCTTAATGCATGTCTGTGAGATATGATATCAAGCAAAGCATCACAGTATTATGGATCCATAAAATCCATTTTGTATAACAACTGACTGAATCATTAGAAAAATTTCTTCTTTGACATGCAGAAAATTTACTAATAGAAAAAAGTTTGGGCCCAGGTCAGCCTGCACGGACGACGCAGGCTGACCTGGGTCAATACTTTTTGCAGATGGATTAAGCTCCCTTTTAACAGAGCATGGCTCATGTGTATTTGATAATGTCAGTATTTTTTGTCAGACCATGTTATAATGAGAGTCAATACTCACTATTCTTTACAACCTTTCCTCAAAACTTCACCATTCCCAAAAGCTTGACCAGAGAAAAAACAAGGACACTCTTCAGGTTCTATACAGGTTTTCTGAGAAACAGACAAACAGTTATTGTTTAAACATTAAAACCAAATTGCCAATACTTTTATAATTTAGCAAAGTATTGAGTAAAATGAATGAAAAAATGTTCAGATCTTATTTCTACAGTTGCTTTTTTACATGCAATTTTAATCTGAAGAAGGCCAAAACGAACAATAGATAGCATGCCACTTGTTTGGGTATATCATGCTGGTTACAAGCATTCACTCCTTTTCTCACAATGTTTTCAAAAACCATTTTCAGAAGGGTCGTTAAAACTTGGGATGGTGTGGCAAAGGGCTAAAAAAAAAACCTTTTTAAAAATTTAAAGCAATGGCCTTTTTCAAAAGAATCCTGTGTTATAACCATCCTGATGAAAATGGCCTTGAAAAAATTGTGAGAAACATAGAAAGCACTGGTGAATAGTTTTTCTTTACTGTCCACTAAGATTTGTACAATCTAAAAACATATACCATCATACAATTAATTTGTCGTCTGCAAACACTTTCAATATGAAAATATCTGCCATGAGTTAACAGTTAATCTACTCACATTGGGAGACATGACAAATCCATTCAGACATCCACAGCCAGTAAACGATCGAGTAACTCCACAAGTATCGAATAAAGATTCACAAGATCTCTGGCAAATATAGGAATTCTTCAAATATACAAGGTCGTTTGGACAGATCATCTCTTCTATACAAGTGCCGTTCTCAGTCTTTGATACACAGTCAAACTTTCCCTCCACACATGTACTGAAAAAACAAACACTAAAATTTTGGTAACTGTAGCTATAAAACACTTTTTACAAAGCCTTTACAAAATGATTCGATGTTTTAAAGACCCTAGGGAATATAGCTTTAAAAAAAATTCAAAAGAAAAGGAGAGAATGTTGGGAACAAAATTTTTTTCAATTTCCCAGAATCTACTCTTTCAAACGAAGAATCATTGTTTGAGAAACATCTGCAACTTGTTTTCTTCTGCAAATATTGTTCAAATTTGGTGTCTTGTAAGGAGCTAGAAATTCATTTAAAAAATTTACATTTAACAAGTCTAATTCACATACAGATATGAGTTTTTCTCTGGGAAAAGGGGATTTAATGCATCTGCAAAAAGTTTCAACCCATGTCAGCCTGTGCAGTCCAAGTAGGCTGACATGGGTCTGAACCTTTTGGCATCTTTAAATTTTCTGCATGTCCAAGGACCATTCTACCTCATAGTTCAGCTGGTTGTTGAACAAAATGGATTTTAGGGATCTACTACAATGTAATGGCTTGATACATTAAACCGCCTTTTACCAGACAGCCGCTTACATATCGGAGACCATTAAGATTTGCTGAGTTGCACAGATTATAGTTACTTTGTATAGTTTATGAGCCCTGGATAACCACTGAGCCCTGTAGTTCGGTATAGGGTTTGAAAGCCAGGGGTGGTTGGTTTGATATCTAGTTCCAGAGTTCTAGAGTTCTTTTACCAATGACTAGACACTGGGCTCAGTTGGTAACATAAAGGGTTTGAAACTAAGGGGTCTTGGTTTGATTCCTTATTCAGCAAAATTCTTTCAAAGGATTGATGGCAATCATTGTGACAGGATCCACTCTTGTCACACCGTTAAGCATTGTTTCAATCATGCATCTATAGAATGCCTACTTCATCCCATATTGGGGATTGATAGAATGATACATGTCCTTAAAACAAATATCCTGAACCTGTATTTATCAACCATTCAATGTGGCATTCTTTGGTAATTCTAAATAAACAATATCTGATTGACTTAACCCTTTATCAAACTATCCTGAGTTTTTACGAACTTGGAGTGGAAGGCTTTTATAACATTGTGACAAAAGGAGAATATGCTGGTAACCAACTCCTTTTTCCAAAATTTTCTACACTTTCTTAGACAAAACTTATTCTTTGGGCCACATTCAATTTATTGTCTGCAAATGCTCTAAATTTGGACAAATCTAAACTGTTTTTGTCTGGTAAAGAGTTAACCAAACAGTTTAGCCAATCAAAAATTGTATTACTTTCTACATTTAGGATAATATTGTCATTAGACAAAGAATCCTAATTAAAACAGTTGTTTAATTAAAGCCTTTTGACACCATACCATGTATCGCATGTCCTTTCCAGTACAGATCCGGGAGGGTATGTCACATCACTGTCAGGTTCATACTGATCTACACATGGACACATTTCCTTGTCTACACACATGTTGTTATAGTCCATATACTGGTTGTTAGTACACACACAACCGGCAACTATCACATCCTCATCACAGTAATCATCAGTGACAGACACATCGTGGCACTTACTGTTACATACATCAGCATTCTCGGTGTAAACTGTTCCTATGCTGTCAATACATTCCGTATATTGACCTAGAAGAAATATACAAAGGTGCAAAAATATACTGTCAAGGCAAAAAGCAATATCTAGAGACTAGAGGTAAATGTTAAAGGTTGATGTTTGTGCTGTCCATTCATTTGGTATTAATAGACCTACAGAAATGTTAAAGGTAAGTACTTCTGCTTACAACAGACATCTGACATCTGAACATTCTTTAACCCGTATCTTGCTAAATAAGTGAAATTATAAGTTGATAGTAAAATCCCAATTTTTGCAATTTCAAAGGTATATTTTCAGGGAAAACATGTCCTTATTGGACAGTGTAGATCAATGATCTTGATGTATACTGTCTGCAAAAGGTTAGTGAGTCGTGCTTAGCAGCCTAATGGTTAAGGTGTAATGTATGTATTCCTATTGTCAAGGCATGCCTGTAAACATCAAAACTGTACAAGGACATGATTCTATTATCATCTTTAAGGGGGTAGGTCATATAAAAGAATTAATTTCCATAAACAAATGGACAATTTCTTTATAGCTTCTAGTGAAAAAAAAAATATATATGTATCAAAATCAATCTATGAGTAAGTTCATCTTGATTTCCAAGCCACCATAAATTTGTTAATTCCAGATCTATAAACAATTACTTTTGTTTTGGTCACGTTGTAATACTGAGAAAAGCACAATCATGTTCCATCATACTTAGCAGACACTGAACTTGCATATTTTCAAAATCATTATGCATACACAAGAAAGGATGTACTAAGACGAAATCTAGAATTCACTATATAGAGTTTATTTCATCAGCTTGTGGTTAATATGGGGAAATATTTGCCGAAAAAGGGAAAGGTATGCGAAAATAACGAGTGCCGTAAGGCACGAGTTATTTTCGCGGACCTTTCCGTTTTGAGGCAAATATTTCCCCATATTAACCACAAGCTGATGAAATAAATTATATATTATATTTTCTCTGATTATTTTGTCAACGAATGCCACTTTTAAAACTTAAAAACTGAAAAAACTTAAAAAAGTAGTTCCAGATTTTCGGCAGGAGGAAAATATTCACTGTGACGGGGAAATAATTCCCCCCAGCTTAAATTACGACATTTCTTTACCCATAACATTTCAAAAAATAGACACATGAAATATAATATAAGTACTTATTACATCACTGATTTAGTAAAAAAGTCCATATTAAACAAAGAAAAAAAAAAACTAACCACACTGTATTCTCAAGTCTCCATATTCACTCCACTGTATTCCAGCACCATAAATATAACATTCCCTAGCGACAGACGCTGTGATTACACACATTGGATAAAAGTCCATGTTATCCTTGGCCCTGCAAATATCGTCCAGACACTGCTGATAATAGGGCATAGGATCGAAACTTCCGGCACAGCCACCAAGGAAGTCTTTGTCAAGTATGTGTGCACATATGATCTGGCCATGGTTAAACTGCAAAGGAAAATGACAGTATAACAATTGATCAAACTGGATGAAACATTTCGTTAATATTTTTATCTAAATAGTTTGACTTGTCATTAACTTCTGAAAAAGTTCCAAGCAACCATGACAATTCAATATCTTGACTTTCTTGCTTGAAATAACTGTGTACTATGATAATAAGATAGGTAAAGTTAGCTACTAGTAGCCAGCTACTAGTAGCCAGCTACTTGTTCAGGTAAAGTTAGCTACTAATAGCCAGCAAATAGTAGCCAGCTATTATCAATCCAAGTTAATGACCCTGATAAAGAAGGCTTTTAGAAAACACTTTAAAAATGAAAAAAAAAAATAATAACGTTTTAAAATGAAAATATGTTAGTAACAAGCTTTTTTTCCATTTCCAAAGACATTTTGTACCCTTCCAAAGATGAATCCAATCATTTCATCAACATTTAATTATTAGTCTGTGTGTTGTTATTGCTAAGGAATTATCAGTTAGCTTGCATTATTATCATGGATAAGTAGTTAGCTACTAGTAGCCAACTACTTTTTTCAGGTAAAGTTTGCTTCTAGTAGCCAGCTAATAGTAGCCAGCTACTTGAGCTGGTAAAATTGGTTATTTGTAGCCAGCTACTGGTAGCCACCTTCTAGTAAGCAGTCACTTGTAAAGGAATATCTGACAATTCGTACGAATGTATAGGTAATTAAATTTGGGGGTTTTATTAGTTTTCTAAAGGTACAAGTAGCTGGCGAACCAAATGTCGACGCCTTAAACGAAATGTTTTTCTTCCATCCAGAATACTATATTAATGAACTAGAAAAATCAAATTAAAAAATTTCCTGTATTAAAGGGTCAAGCTACGAGATCTGTCAATAAGAATTTTTTTCACATTTGTTTCTGATTAAAGATTCAAAATGTACAAGTAGCTGACGAGATTAAGACCGACATTTCAAAATATTTCCAAAAATCACATTCACTGTACTACGGAGAAATTGAAAATATCATTTTCAATTCATTTTTAATTATTAAAGGGGCCACCTACTCGTCATGAAAATTGGGACATTTTTCAATTTCACTTAGAAAGGAATTCAAAGGTGGAAGTAGCTGGCAAGTCTAAGAGCTGTTTTTGTAATTAAGTGCTTGTTTTGAACAAAGTAGACTATAAATGCGTCAGAAAACTCAAAATTGAAGCATTTCCAGTTATTAAAGGGGCCAGCTACTTGATATGAAAACGGGACAATTTTGCACTTCTGCAAAATGATGATTTAAAATGTACAAGTAGCTGGCTAGATTAAGAGTGATTTTTCAAAATATTTCAACAAATCCTATTGAGGATACTTAGGAGAAAACAAAAATATCAAAATCAATCTATTCTTATTCATTAAAGGGGGCAGCTACTTGTCAGGAAAATGCCGATATTTTTCAATTATACTTAGTGTGAAATTAAAAAGTACAAGTAGCTTGCCAGCCTAAGAGGGAATTATGAAATTGAATGCTCGTATTGAATAAAAGAGAGTATAAATGCACGAGAAAACTCGAAATTGAACCATTTCCGGTTATAAAAGGGGCCAGCTACTTGATATGAAAATGAGACAACTTTCCACTTTTGCAAAATAATGATTAAAAATGAACAAGTAGCTGGCTAGATTTAGAGAAATTTTACAAAATATTACAAGAAATCCTATTGAGGATACTTACGAGAAATTAAAGAAATCAAAATCAATCCATTCTTATCCATTTAAAGGGCCAGCTACTCGTCATAAAAAATGCAGATATTTTTCAATTTTAATTAGAGTGAAATCAAAAGGTACAAGTTGTTAGCGAGCCCAAGAGCCAGTTTTGAAATTGAATGCTCGTATTGAATAAAAGAGAGTATAAATGAACGAGAAAACTCGAAATTGAACCATTTCCAGTTATAAAAGGGGCCAGCTACTTGATCTGAAAATGGGACAACTTTCCACTTTTGCGAAATCATGATTTAAAATGTACAAGTAGCTGGCCAGATTTAGAGAGATTTTTTCAAAATATTTCAACAAATCATATTGAGGATATGTAGGAGAAATTTTAAAAATATCAAAATCAATCACTTCTTATTAATTTCAGGGGCCAGCTACTCGTCATGAAAATGCCGATATTTTTCAATTTTAATTAGAGTGAAATCAAAAGGTACAAGTAGCTGGCGAGCCTAAGAGCGAATTTTGAAACTAAATGCTTGTTTTGAATGACAGAGACTATGAATATATGAGAAAACTCAAAATTGAAACATTTCCGGATATGAAAGGGGCCAGCTACTTGATTTGAAAACTGGACAACTTTGCTGTTTTTCGAAGTAATGTTTTCAAATGTACAAGTAGCTAGCGAGTTTAAAAGAGTTTTTTTCAAAATATTTCAACAAATCATTTCGAGGGCACTTAGGAGAAATGAAAAATGTCAAAATCAATCCATTTTTATCCATTTAAGGGGCCAGCAACACGTCATAAAAATGTGGATATTTTTCAATTTTACTTAGAGTGAAATCAAAAGGTACAAGTAGCTAACAAGCCTAAGAGCGATTTTTGAAATTGAATGCTCGTTTTGAATAAAGATGACTATAAATACATGAGAAAATTCTAAATTGAATCATTTCCGGTTATTAAAGGTGCCAGCTACTTGATCTAAAAATGGGACACCTTTCCACTTTTCCGAAATAATGATTAAAAACGTACAAGTAGCTGGCTAAATTTAGAGAGATAAATTTCAAACTAATTTAACGAATCATATTGAGGATACTTAGGAGAAATTGAAGATATTAAAACCAATCCATTGTTATTCGTTAAAGGGTCCAGCTACTCGTCATGAAAATGCGGATATCTTTCATTTTTACTTAGAGTAAAATAAAAAGGTACAAGTAGCTGGTGAGTTTAAGAGGGATTTTTGTAATTGAATGCTTGTTTTAAATAGAGTAGACTAAAATGCGTCAGAAAACTCAAAATTGTAGGATTTCCGGTTATTAAAGGGGCAGCTACTTGATATAAAAACGGGACAATTTTGAACTTTTGCGAAATGATCATTTAAAATGTACAAGTAGCTGGCTAAATTTAGAGATTTTTCAAAATATTTCAACAAGTCATATCGAAGATACTTAGGAGAAATTAAAGATTTCATAAACAATCCATTTTTTATTCATTAAAGGAGGCAGCTACTTGTCAGGATAATGCGGATATTTTGCATTTATACCTATTGTAAAATCAAAAGGTACAAGTAGCTGGCGAGCCTTGGAGTGAATTTTGAAATTAAATGCTTGTTTTGAATAACAGGGACTATGAATGCATGAGAAAACTCAAAATTGAAGAATTTCCGATTATTAAAGGGTCTAGCTACTTGATTAAAAAACGGGACAACTTTGCTGTTTTTCGAAGTAATGATTTCAAATGTACAAGTAGCTATCGAAAATAAGAGATATTTCAAAATAATTCAACGAATCATATTGAGAATATTTAGGGGAAATTAAAGGTATCAAAATCAATCCATTCTTATCATTTAAAGGGCCCAGCTACTCGTCATGAAAATGCGGAAATTTTTCAATTTTACTTAGAGTGAAATAAAAAAGTACAAGTAGCTGGCGAGCCTAAGAGCGAATTTTGAAATAAATGCTTGTTTTGAATAACAGATACTATGAATGTATAAGAAAATTCAAATTCGAATCGTTTCTGGTTATAAAAGGGGCCAGCTACTTGATTTGAAAAATGTACTACTTTGCTGTTTTTCAAAGTAATGATTTCAAATGTACAAGTAGCTAGCGAGATTAAAAGACATTTTTCAAAATTTTTCAACAAATCTTTTTGAGAACACTTAGGAGAAATTTAAAATATCAACATCGATCCATTCTTATCCATTTAATTGGCCAGCTACTCCTCATGAAAATGCTTTTATCTTTCAATTTTACTTAGAGTGAAATCAAAAGGCACAGGTAGCTGGCGAGCCTCAGAGCGATTTTTGAAATTGAATGCTCGTTTTGAATAAAAGAGACTATCAATGCACGAGAAATTTCAAAATTGAAGCATTTCCAGCTATTAAAGGGGCAAGATATTTTTCAATTTTACTTCAAGTCAAATCAAAAGGTACAAGAAGCTGGCGAGCCTAAGAGCGATTTTTGAAACTGAATGCTTGTTTCGTATAAAAAGACTATAAAGGAATGAGAAAACTCAAAATTGAAACATTTCCGGTTATTTTAGGGGCCAGCTAGTTGATCTGAAAATCTGACAACTTTGCACTTTTACAAAATCATGATTTAAAATGTACAAGTAGCTGACTAGATTTAATTATATTTCAAAATATTTCAACAAGTCATGTTGAAAATACTTAGGAGAAATTAAAGATATCAGAAACAATCCATTTTTATTCATTAAAGGAGGCAGCTACTTTTCAGGAAAATGCGGATATTTTTCAATTATACTTAGTGTGAAATCAAAAGGTCAAAGTACCTTTCGAGCCTAAGAGCGAATTTTGAAATTAAATGCTTGTTTTAAATAACAGAGACTATGAATGTATGAGAAAACTCAAAATTGAATCATTTCCGATTATAAAAGGGGCTAGCTACTTGATTTTAAAACAGGACAACTTTGCTGTTTTCGAAGTAATGATTTCAAATGTACAAGTAGCTAGCGAGAATAAAAGGGATATTTCAAAATAATTCAACGAATCACATTGAGGATATTTAGGGAAACTTAAAGATATCAAAATCAACCCATTCTTATCATTTAAAGGGGCAAGCTACTCGTCAGGAAAATGCGAATATTTTTCAATTTTACTTAGAGTGAAATCAAAAGGTACACGTAGCTGGCGAGCGTAAGAGCGAATTTCGAAATTAGATACTTGTTTCGAATAACAGAGACTATAAATGCATGAGAAAACTCAAAATTGAATCATTTCCGATTATTAAAGGGGCCAGCTACTTGATCTGAAATTGGGACAACTTAGCACTTGTTCGAAATCATGATTTAAAATGTACAAGTAGCTGACTAGATTTAGAGAGATATTTCAAAATATTTCAAAGAATCATATTGAGGATATTTAGGGGAAAGTAAAGATATCAAAATCAATCAATTCTCATCATTTTTAGAGGCCAGCTACTCGTCATGAAAATGTGGATATTTTTCAAGCCTTAGAGCGATTTTTTAAAATTAAATGCTTGTTTTGAATGAAGAAGACTAGATAGGCGCCAGAAAGCTCAAAATTAAACTATTTCTGGTTATTAAAGGAGCCAGCTACTTGATCTGCAAACGGGATAATTTACCACTTTTGCGAAATAATGATTAAAAAAGCTGGCGATATTAACTCTACCTATAGACAAAGATGTAGACTTGTCCAAATTCAAAGCATTTTTGCAGACGACAATTTATATGTGGCTCAAATGGTGCAAACTTTCTTTGATTAGGTAGAAAACGTTGTGGGAAAAGGAGAAAATGCTGGTTACCAGCATTTTCTCCTTTTTTCCACTATGTTTTCAAAAGGCGTCTTTCCCAGGGTCGTGAAATATCGGCATTGTGTGATAAAGGGTTAAGAGAGATATTTTAAAAGCTTTTAGCGAATGATGGGCAATTACAAAATCGTAGACGGGAGATAATAATACAAGTAATTTTTAAATTTTTTTTTAAACGTCTGTCATCTACCAAAAACCGGCACCTTAATCGATTGCTTTTTTTGCTATTCCACCTCAATTACAACTACCCTTGAAAAATCACAGTGAAAAAAGGCCCTTCCGGGTGTAGACCATGTTCCTTTACGTGGGCACGGACACAAAATAGTTCCCCATGAAATAACAAACTTGCACTCAGTTTCCACAGGAATCATTAAATTAACAACAGAAACACATTTTAGACATGTCTTTTTATTTTCTCTGATAAAACAAGGCAGCAGAAGTGCTTGATGTCAAATTTTCAAATGGGACTACTTTTGACTACTACGACCTGGAAGGAGTTCGCAATGGTGTCACTCCATAAACGACAGCAGTTGGTCAAACACAGAAGGGTTCCGAATGAGGAGAGACCATGATCGACAACTTCCGGCAAATTCTGATTGTATCGAACAGACCTAGCTTTCAAAGCAAAAGTTTCGCCGACCCACAATAGCATAAGCCAGTGTTGAATTATCATTAAACCCCCATATGAAAGGTAGGCAAGTTATATCAAAAATCACTCTTAGGCACGCCAGCTACTTGTACCTTTTAATTTCACTCTTAGTAAAATTGAAAAAATCCGCATTTTCATGACAAATAGCTGCCCCCTTTAATGAATAAAAATGGATCGATTTTGATATATTTAATCACTCCTAAGTATCTTCAATATGACTTATTGAAATATTTTGAGAAATCTCTCTAAATCTAGCCAGCTACTTGTACATTTTAAATGATCATTTCGCAAAAGTGCAAAATTGTCCCGTTTTCATATCAAGTAGCTGCCCCGGAAATGCTTCAATTTTGAGTTTTCTGACGCATTTTTAGTCTACTCTATTTAAAACAAGCATTAAAATACAAAAATCACTCTTAGGCTCGCCAGCTACTTGTACCTTTTGATTTCACTCTATTTAAAATTGAAAGATATCCGCATTTTCATGACGAGTAGCTGGACCCTTTAACGAATAACAATGGATTGGTTTTAATATCTTCAATTTCTCCTAAGTATCCTCAATATGTTCAATTAGTTTAAAATTTATCTCTCTAAATTTAGCCAGTTACTTGTACGTTTTTAATCATTATTTCGGAAAAGTGGAAAGGTGTCCCATTATTAGATCAAGTAGCTGGCCCCTTTAATAACCGGAAATGTTTCAATTTAGAGTTTTCTTATGCATTTATAGTCATCTTTATTCAAATACAAGCATTCAATTTCAAAAATCGCTCTTAGGTTCGCCAGCTACTTGTACCTTTTGATTTCACTCTAAGTAATAATTGAAAAATATCCACATTTTCATGACGAGTAGCTGGCCCCTTAAATTGATAAGAATGGAATGATTTTGATATTTTTAATTTCTCCTATGTGTCCTCAAAATGATTTGTTGAAATATTTCGAAAAATCTCTTTTAATCTCGCTAGCTACTTGTACATTTCAAATCATTACTTCCCAAAAGTGGAAAGTTGTCCCATTTTCAAATCAGTAGCTGGCCCCTTTAATAGCTGGAAATACTTAAATTTTGACTATTTTATGTGCATTTATCATCCCCTTTATGTAAAACAAGCATTGAATTTTAAAAACAGCTCTTAGACTCGCCAGCTACTTGTACCTTTGAATTCCTCTCTGAGTGAAATTTAAAAATTTCCCAATTTTCCTGACGAGTAGCTGGCCCCTTTAGTAACCGGAGATGATTCAATTTTGAGTTTTCTCATACATTCATAGTATCTGTTATTCAAAGCAAACATTTAATTTCAAAATTCGCTGTTAGGCTCGCTAGCTACTTGTACCTTTTGATTTCACTCTAATTAAAATTGAAAAATATCGGCATTTTCATGACGAGTAGCTGGCCCCTTAAATGAAAAAGAATTTATTGATTTTGATATTTTAAATTTCTCCTCCGTATCCTGAATATGATTAGTTGATGTCTTTTGAAATATCTCTCTAAATCTAGTCAGCTACTTGTACATTTTAAATTATGATTTCGCAAAAGTGCAAAGTTGTCCCATTTTCAGATCAAGGAGCTGGCCCCTTTAATAACTGGAAATGCTTCAATTTCGAGTTTTGTCGTGCATTTATACTCTCTTTTATTCAATACGATCATTCAATTTCAAAAATCGCTCTTAGGCTCGCCAGCTACCTGTGCCTTTTGATTTCACTCTAAGTAAAATTGAAAAATATCCGCATTTTCATGACGAGTAGCTGGCCCCTTAAATGGATAAAAATGGATTGATTTTGATAGTTTTAATTTCTCCTAAGTGTCCCCAAAAAGATTTGTTGAAATATTTTGAAAAATCTTTTTTAATCTCTCTAGCTACTTGTACATTTGAAATCATTACTTCGAAAAACAGCAAATTTTTACAGTTTTCAAATCAAGTAGCTGGCTCCTTTAATAACCAGAAATGATTAAATATTGAGTTTTCTTATCCATTCATAATATATGTTATTCAAAACAAGCATTTAATTTCAAAATTTGCTCTTAGGCTCGCCAGCTACTTGTACCTTTTGATTTCACACTAAGTAAAATTTAAAAAAAAACCCGCATTTTCCTGACGAGTAGCTGGCCCCTTTAAATGATAAGAATGGATTGATTTTGATATTTTTAATTTCCCCTAAATATCCTCAATATGATTCGTTTAAATATATTGAAAAATCTCTTTTACTCTCAATAGTTACATGTACATTTTAAATCATGATTTCGCAAAAGTGCAAAGTTGTCCCATTTTATGATCAAGAAGCTAACCCCTTTAATAATCGGAAATGATTCAATTTTGAGTTTTCTCAGACATTCATAGTCTCTGTTATTCAAAACAAGCATTTAATTTCACAATTCGCTTTTAGGCTTGCCAGCTACTTGTACCTTTTGATTTCACACTTAGTATAATTAAATAATATCCGCATTTTCATGACGACTACCTGGCCCCTTTAAATGATAAGAATGAGTTGATTTTGATATCTTTAATTTCCCCTAAATATTCTCAATGTGATGCGTTGAAATATTTTGAAATATCTCTCTAAATCTAGTCACCTACTTGTACATTTTAAATCATGATTTTATAAAGTTCTGAATTGTCCCGTTTTCATATCAAGTAGCTGGCCCCTTTAATAACCGGAAATGTTTCAATCTTAAGTTTTCTCGTGCCTTTATAGTCTCTTTTATTCAAAACAAGCATTCAGTTTCAAAAATCGCTCGTAGACTAGCCAGCTTCTTGTACCTTTTGATTACACTTGAAGTAAAATTGAAAAATATCTGCATTTTTTATGACGAGTAGCTGACCCCTTTAATGAATAAGAATGGATCGATTTTGATATCTTTAATTTCTCCTACGTATCCTTTATATGATTTGTTGAAATATATTAAAATTTTTTTTCTAAATCTAGCCAGCTACTTGTACATTTTAAATCATTATTTCGCAAAAGTGACAAGTTGTCCCATTTTCAGATCAAGTAGCTGGTCCCTTTAATAACCGGAAATGCTTCAATTGTGAGGTTTCTCGTGCATTGATAGTCTCTTTTATTCAAAACGAGCATTCAATGTCAAAAATCGATCTAAGGCTCACCAGCTACCTGTAACTTTTGATTTCACTGTAAGTAAAATTGAAAGATATCTGCATTTTCAAGACGAGTAGCTGGACCCTTTAATGAATAAGAATGGATTGATTTTAATATCTTTGATTTCTCTTAAGTATCCTCAATATGATTCGTTAATTAGTTTAAAATATATCTCTCTAAATTTAGCCAGCTACTTGTACGTTTTTAAATATTATTTCGCAAATTTGGAAAGGTGTCCCATTTTCAGATGAAGTAGCAGGCCCTTTTAATAACCGGAAATGTTTTAATTTAGAGTTTTCTCATGCATTTATATACATCTTTATTCAAAGCAAGCATTTAATGTCAAAAATCGCTCTTAGGCTCGCCAGCTACTTGTACCTTTTGATTTCACTCTAAGTAAAATTGAAAAAATATCCACATTTTCATAACGAGTGGCTGGCCCCTTAAATGGATAAAAATGGATTGATTTTGATAGTCTTAATTTCTCCTACGTGTCCTCAAAATGATTTGTTGAAATATTTTGAAAAATCTCTTTTAAAATACCTAGCTACTTGTATATTTGAAATCATTACTTCGAAAAACAGCAAAGTTGTCCAGTTTTCAAATCAAGTAGCTGGCGCCTTTAACAACCGGAAATGATTCAATTTTGAATTTTCTCATACATTCATAGTATCTGTTATTCAAAACAAGCATTTCATTTCAAAATTCGCTCTTAGGCTCGCCAGCTACTTGTACCTTTTGATTTCACTCTAATTAAAATTGAAAAATATCGGCATTTTCATGACGAGTAGCTGGCCCCTTAAATGAATATGAATGGATTGATTTTGATATTTTTAATTTTTCCTACGTATCCTCAATATGATTTGTTGAAATATTTTGAAAAATTTCTCTAAATCTAGCTGGCTACTTGAACATTTTAAATCATGATTTTGCAAAAGTGCAAAGTTGTCCCATTTTCAGATCAAGTAGCTGGCCTCTTAAATAACCGAAAATGCTTCAATTTCGAGTTTTGTCATGCATTTATACTCTCTTTTATTCAATACGAGCATTCAATTTCAAAAATCGCCCTTAGGCTCGCCAGCTACCTGTGCCTTTTGATTTCACTCTAAGTAAAATTGGAAAATATTCGTATTTTCATGACGAGTAGCTGGCCCCTTAAATAGATAAGAATAGAATTATTTTGATAGTTTTAATTTCTCCCAAGTGTCCCCAAAAAGATTTGTTGAAATATTTTGAAAAAAATCTATTTTTATTTTCCTAGCTACTTGTAGGTTTGAAATCATTACTTCGAAAAACAGCAAAGTTGTAGTTTTCAAATCAAGTAGCTGGCCCCTTTAATAACTGGAAATAATTCAAGTTTGGGTTTTCTTATACATTCATAGTATCTGTTACTCAAAACAAGCATTTAATTTCCGAATTCGCTCTTAGGCTCGCCAGCTACTTGTACCTTTTGATTTCACTCTAAGTAAAATTGAAAAATATCCGCATTTTCCTGATGGGTAGCTGGGCCCTTTAAATAATAAGAATGGATTGATTTTGATACCTTTAATTTGCCCTCAATATCCTGTATATGATTCGTTGAAATATTTTGAAAAATCTCTCTAAATCTAGCCAGCTACTTGTACATTTAAAATCATGATTTCGAAAAACGGTAAAGTTTTCCAGTTTTTAAATCAAGTAGCTAGCCCCTTTAATAATCGGAAATAATTCAATTTTGAGTTTTCTGATACATTCATAGTCTCTGTTATTCAAAACAAGCATTTAATTTCAAAATTCACTCTTAGGCTCGCCAGCTACTTGTACCTTTTGATTTCACACTAAGTATAATTGAAAAATATCCACATTTTCCTGACAAGTAGCTGCCCCCTTTAATGAATAAAAATGGATTGATTTTGATATCTTTAATTTCTCCTAAGTATCCTCAATATGAATCGTTGAAATATTTTGAAAAATCTCTCTAAATCTAGCCAGCTACTTGTACATTTTAAATGATGATTTGCAAAAGTGCAGAATTGTCCCGTTTTCATATCAAGTAGCTGGCCCCTTTAATAACTGGAAATGCTTCAATTTTGAGTTTTCTGACGGATTTATAGTCTACTTTATTCAAAACAAGCACTTAATTACAAAAACAGCTCTAAGACTCGCCAGCTACTTGTACCTTTGAGTTCCTTTCTAAGTGAAACTGAAAAATGTCCCAAATTTTATGACAAGTAGCTGGCCCCTTTAATAATTAAAAATGAATTGAAAATGATATTTTCAATTTCTCCGTAGTACAGTGAAATATTTTGAAATGTCCGTCTTAATCTCATCAGCTACTTGTACGTTTTAAATCCCTAATTAAAAACAAATGTGAAAAAAAAACCCTATTGGCAAATCTCGTAGCTTAACCCTTTAATACAGGAAATTATTTGATTTTGATTTTTCTAGTGCATTTATATTGTATTATGGATGGAAGAAAAACATTTCGTTTAAGGCGTCGACTTTTGGTTCGCCAGCTACTTGTACCTTTAGGAAACTAATAAAAACCTCCATTTTAATTACCTATACATTGGTCGCTGGGTACGAATTGCCAGATTTTCCTTTACAAGTGACTGCTTACTAGAAGGTGGATACCAGTAGCTGGCTACAAATAATCAATTTTACCAGCTCAAGTAGCTGGCTACTATTAGCTGGCTACTAGAAGCAAACTTTACCTGAAAAAAGTAGTTGGCTACTAGTAACTAACTTTACTTATCTATGATAATAATGCAAGCTAACTGATAATTCCTTAGCAATAACAACACACAGACTAATAATTAAATGTTGATGAAATGATTGGATTCATCTTTGGAAGGGTACAAAATGTCTTTGGAAATGGAAAAAATGCTTGTTACTAACATATTCATTTTAAAACATTATTTTTTTTTTTTTTTCATTTTTAAACAGTGTTTTCTAAAAGCCTTCTTTATCAGGGTCATTAACTTGGATTGATAAGTAAAGATTTAATACAATTAACTCTTTACCATGCAATCCTTAGTTTTAACAAGAAGAATGCTTTTGAAAACTTTGTGGGAAAAGGAGAAAATGCTGGTAACCAGCATTTTCTCCTTTTTCCAAAATGATTTCTACCCTTTCTGAGACAAATTTTGTCAAATGAAACACATTTGATATATTGTCTGCAAATGATTTTAATTAAATGGACCAGTCTAAATTATTTTCATATTGTAAAGTATTAATGCTTAGTTTTGAATGATAAAAGTACAAACCAGTGCTGTTTGTGTGACACACAGACTACTATAGTCACTCAGTGTTTTCTTGCACGTCGAGTCTGTGTATGCCTTGACAAAATTAAGCACTTGAGATTCTTCTATATTACTGGGTGTGTAAAACTCGTCATCACTTCTGTAGTTGAATGTTCCACACATACCGATCAGCTGAAAAATAATTTGAATTCAAATTACGCCTATACAACGTAACAAAATTTTAGACTCATTCATATAGATATTAATAGCTGATGCCAAATTAAATGTTATTCAAGTTTTAGAAATTGTCTATGAGAGGGTAGAATATATTGTTGGTATAAGAGAAAATGCTAGGTACCAGCATTGTTTTCTTTTCCCACAATGTTCTTAAAGATCATTTACATGTATCTTGGGGTTGTAAACATGTCATTGATTGGTAAAGGCTGAATTGTGTTTTATTCCAACTAAAGATAAGCAAAGGGTACCTGCTTTATGATTGGAATTCAATAAAATTGACCCCGAATATTTCAGCCGAGGTTCACAAACTGAACTTGATATCAACGCAAGTATTTCAATTGCCATTACATCAAATCAAAACTTAGCTTAACTCTTTCCAATGATTTTTTTCAATTATTCTCAATTTTTTATGTGAAATGAATATTCAGTGGTTTACATAAAAAAAAAGTCTTTTGAATAGCACCGTCAAAAAGAAATACCAGGGATGCATTGATAAAATGCATGAATAAAATACAATTGACAATGACTTTAAATTAAAAAAAAGAATTAAATGTTTGATGCCTCATGTTAAAGGGTTAGGGCAAAGAAGACGAAACATTATGATGACCAAAAACATACAAACAAACCAAGTACCTACATGTAAGCTTTTTGTGAATGAGAGAAAGTATGTGTAGATTCTCTTGGCAAGTCTTTTATGAGGTTTTACACATTCGTTGAAAAAAAAAATTATATTATAATACCTCAACATTGAAGAAAAAGTATCCTGTAAGCACTTGTAAAAAAAAATCACAGAAAACATATTGAAAGACTGCCTTGACAGCTACTGTAACACATGTATTAATAACAATTTGCAACTGCAAGTTCTGAGGAGCGGTCTGACCTTGCATCAACATTAACATTTTGCTGTAAAATAGTCTGGATAAATTGGCAGCACAAGGTGTAGTTTTTTTTTTTTTTCTCTTACCTGAAAATCTCAATTTCATTCTATTACATAAGATGTTTTCTCAAACTTGTAAGAGTATGGAAAAGATTTTTTATTGACTAAGACTAATGCTTTTAAAGCTTCATTTTCAGACTGTCAAAAAATAAAATTGAGACCTTGCATGTATGAGAAAAGAAAAACATTTGACTCTCTTAAATTTAGGTTTCTTTTTGTCATAAAGCTTTAAGTTCAAGAGTAAAGAAAAAAATCTGCTGGGTTCAGTATTAAAAAAAGGTTTTAACTCTTTACCAAACAACAAAATTATAGACTTGTCCCAACTGAAACCATTCACAGACAACAAAATGAATATGACTGAAAAATTGAAATTTGTTTGGGAAGCGTAGAAAACATTGTGGGAAAAAGAGAAAATGCTGTACCAGCATTTTCTCCTTTTCCCAAATGCTTTCAAAAAGCTTGTTTCTCAAGGTCATTAGAACTCGGATTGTGTTGTTAAGAGTCAAAAGCACTGCCTCACTGATGTTACATACTAACCTTGTTGTCATAGAAAGGCTGTGCTGTAATGTACAATCTTTGGTCCCCATCATAGAGAATAGTCATTCCAAATACTTTCACCATTTTAAAGATTGATGTGGCCTGTTTGATATACACTACTTCACTGACAAACGGAAGGTTGGCCTCATTTCCATTGACAGTAACAGAGCGGACATCGAGGCTAACTATCACACCATCAACCTCTATCTCTATAGCATACATGTTTCTTGCTCTGGTTCTCTCCGGATCCTGTTGGGTCAACACCCTCAGATGAAAGTTTCTTGAACTTTCCTCCATTCCTGGTCGGGGCTAAAAAAAATTATGGTACACATGTATCTGTTAGTAAAAAAATGATTAACACAAGCATCTGAAGTGAATCCTTTACTAATAGAAGCATACAGAGGCAGTACACAAAAAAAAATGAAATGTCTCCTCCACATGAAATAGTTTTCTAAGAATGAGGAGACACACGAAATTTTCTCTCATTAAACAAAAAGACTCATGGGAACAGGATACAATATTGTGAATTGTCCTGTGAGAGTCAGGGCCCGTATTCACCAAACATTCATAAATTTATTCATTTTAAATCAATAATGATTGTTAAACAAGCTCTGTAACTTATATTCATTAGTTTCAATGACTACTTCCTGGCAACTTTGATCAGAACTTGACCTGTGATATGAGTAGCCTCCACAGGTTGACCCAGCCTGAACAAAGGATATTTGATATTAATTAATGAGGCCACTCTACCACTTTTTCCCACTTAGGTGAGTTTTGGTACTCAGATTCTACAAATTAGACCCTTAAGAGTATTTTTTTAAGATGCTATTGTCAAGATTGCCTCATTACAGCAAACACTGTAGATCAAGGATCAGACTGGATGTTTTGTGCAGTCTGATCTTGATCTTCACTGGCTTCAGAGGCGACTGAGGTAGTGAAAGCACTTAAAGGATTAACTTAAATTTCTCTGAATATAACATGCATAAAAAGAAAACAAAACCTAAAATTACCTGAATTAGTGTAAAGGAGCAGGTCCTGCTAGGTGGATCAAAGCTGTATAGTTCACCATCAAATGTGTTCACGTGCTGAAACCCTATCACAGAGCAGGTTGCTGGACATGGATTGTTTTCACATACCCACTGTCCGTAGTTACAGGTACTGGAATTAGAAACCTCAAGTTTTTGCATATTAATCCTTTACCATGCAATCCAGATTTCAATAAACTCATGAAAGAAGGCTTTGAAAATACTATGGGAAAAGTAGAAAATGCTGGTAACCAGCATTTTCTACTGTTCATGAGATGGCCTGAAAAGCATTAACTCTTTACCAAATGACATAATTTTAGACTGGTCCTAATTGGAAGCATTTGCAGAAGACAAATGTGACTCAAACATTGAAATTTGTTTTGGGAAGGGTAGAAAACAATGTGGGAAAAGGAGAAAATGCTGGTTACCAGCATTTTCTCCTTTTCCCATTTTTTTTTCCAGAAGGCATCTTTCTCAGGTTCGTGAAAACCTGGGATTGTTTGGTAACGGGTATAATCTTTACTATGCAATCAAAGTTTTAATAAACTTGAGGAAGAAGGCTTTTACAAACACTGTGGGGAAAGGACTAACCAACATTTTATCCTTTTTCCATGATGTTTTCTATCCCTGCAAGGGTAATTTTTACATTTTCAGTCACATTTAACTCTTTACCAAACGACAAAATGATAGGCTTGTCCAACTTAAAAGAATTTGCAGATTACAAATCTAATTTTATATAAATGGTGTGATTTACCTTTGGAAGAATATAAAATCAGCATTTTCTCATTTTCCAACAATGTTTTCAAAAGCTCTCTTTTAAAGAGTCATAAAATTATAGATTGTAAGGTAAGTCCTTGGAGTGCTGTATATACTAAGTTTTTCTCAGAGTAACCCTCTAGAACCCAAACTATGCTACCTTATCATAAAGTGTCTCTTCTTTTGTATGTAGGATCGGTATGTGAGTGAACATTCTAATGCCATAAAAGAAATTCAATTTTAGTTCATATGCAAGGATTTGCAGATGCATTAACGCTTAGGTTAAAGCTACATGGCTCTCATGAGTTACAATTCAAGACTTAAAGTTACACGTGATATTACCAGGGATTACAGGCCATATAAGCTTCATCCCCATGGCTGTAGTAGCGATCCTGCAATTTACATTTACATTCATGTGCCATTATACAGGTATGGTTCTCGTCCAGGTACATCCCCTCCGGACAGAAACACCCAGATACAATGTTGTCATAGCAATCCTCATGGAGATCCACGTAAACATTGGCACATGTCTTGTAGCAGCTTGGCTGGCCAGTTCTGTACTCAAATCCACTGTCACAGGTTTTAGCTGAAATAGAATAAAAGGATAATGTCTGGATCGAAAAGAAAAAATCAATAGAGTTGACGTAGATATATGAGAATTTTGGAATGTAAAAGTACAAACGGAAAATACATCAGACCTAGAAATAAGGCTTCAAAGACCCCTATATTCGTACAAGCATATTAATCTGGGAATGAATATAATGTGTCATATTTTCATAGCTGTGAACTTAACATTTTTTATATTACAAGCAAATGACATACTATTAAAATACCAAGATCCTCTCTGCTACATTGAATTTCCGACCTGATTCAAGACCTTTTCAGATGTTTCACATTTCCTTAATTCTTTGACCGATCCAAAATGAAATGATGGAATTTGTCTTTGATAGAGTAGAAAACGTTGTGGGAAAAGGGGAAAATGCTGGTAATCAACCTGATTCAAGACCATTTAATGAAATCAAGATTGATGTTTCACATTTACTTAACTCTTTACCACACAACCAAATTATCGACTGGCTACAAGCATTTTCTCCTTTTACTACAATGTTTTCACAGGCTTCCTTTCTGGGTTGTTAAACTCAGAATTGTGTGTAAATGGTTACTATAATGCATGAAGGTATGTAGGACACTGATCAAGGCAGGGTAGAAGCCCAAACTTACGACAAAGATATGGGGTCCTCCATGCTACCTCCACACCCTCACAGACACATTGGGCTCCTAGCAGTTCTAAATGATCACAAACAATCGTATCTCTCTCTTCATCATCCTCCGCTTTACAATAAGAGTTCACACAAGATTTGAACAGCTTCTCAACATCAACCTTGTACAAAATGAAACAGGATCTTAGTTTACATTGGTTATGTTTTAAAATGTGCATGAAAATATGGCAACCACATAGATTGTAATAATAATTCTCGAACTGCTTAGTAAATTATTACTTAAAATATTTTTGCAATGATATCAAGGCATTCCCTTTATTTTGTCTGATCTTGATCCCTGTTTTCTAGCAGATTAATCTTGTGTACAAGGCTAATCTGCATGACAATTAAGACCAAGATCAGACAAAATAAAGAGAAAGCATCTTATTGTTGCAGAAATACTTTACCCATTATGTGACTTTGGCCACCTCAATTCCTTGGCTGATTGGTTGAATTTAAAGATACATCCTTAGGCCAGAGAAAAAAGATATGCTGTAAAGATTTGATAGATGGCAGAATGGTTCAAAATTTAGTCACCTGAGTAAACCTAGATAAATTACCAAAATATATAGTGTAAGAGATAAATACATATATTAGAAATATTTGATTTAAAACTGGAAGCGTCACAACTGATTTCTTTGATAACCCTAAAAAAATGAAGTGTGTTTTCTATCAGTCATAATCTATGCAACCTTGTAACTGTTGTACATGTAACTGTCAGGGGGAACATTTGGCATGAAGATACAAGAATGATTATAGTTTGATAAAATAAAGATAGATTGGTTAAAAAAATGGCTGAAATCAAGTACAGATGTGTCTTTACGGTGTTGCTGTGAAAAGTTCAGAGTAAAGATCTGCATAGAAAATACTGGGAATTAAAAGATATTTTCATCCTTGCCAAAACAACCTTTAAACTGTAATTTCAGCTTGCCTTTTATTTAAAAAATCCCCAGTCCATTAATTCAGAAATTCATGTGTTGAAATTTTTCACCCCTTTGATTAGATCACACATCAGGTATTTAACCCTTTACAAAACAATCCTGAGTTTTAAGAACCTTGAAAAGAAAGCTTTTGAAAGCATTGAGGGAAAAGGAGAAAATGCTGGTGACCAGCATTTTCTCCTTTTCCTTCAATGTTTTCTACCCATTCAAAGACAAATATAGTCTGGATTAGCTGCTTCTGACACTATGTTGTACTCTTGAGGTACAGCAGGTACCAGACTTTACCAAATACTGAATATGCTACAAATATGCAAATGCAATGGCCCTGTGAGACCTTGTATGAGAAATCCTAGCCTAAACAACTAATTAATAGATTCTAAAGTTGTACCTTTTCTAAACTACTTTAGATCTACATGTACTTCAAGTTTTCATTCTTGTAATTTCTTCTTTTAACCTTCTACCAGCTTGCAGCTTGCATTTAGAAAAGGTTGATAAATAGAAATTACAAAACAAAAATGTTTAATCCTTTACCAAACTACAAAATTTTAGACTGAACCAAATCGAAAGCATTTGCCGACAACAAAATAAATGTCGTTTAAATGATGATTTTTGTCTTTGATCTAGGGTAGAAAACATTGTGGGAAAAGGAGAAAATGCTGGTAACCAGCATTTTCTCCTTTTCCCACAATGTTTTCAAAAGGCCTCTTTCTCAAGGTTGTTAAAACTTGGGATTGTGTGCTAAAGAGTTGATAATAAACCAAAAAGTGAACACAATACTCACATATCCCTGACAGTCCCTGAAGATCGCCGAGTTGAGGTATGAGCATGCATTGCTGGCTGCATTAAGGGTTGACTCACTTGTACAGTAATTAGGGGACATCCCAGCTGGTGTACACTACAGTAGAAACCAATTTGATTGATACACATCATTTTCCCTCCAAAAATTAATGTGTTAAACAAACATAGCAAAGGATAGTTTACCAACGATAAGTTGTGAAAATATGTGTATTCATAAAGTTACTCTACAAACTGACTTCAAAAAGGTGCTGGAGATTTCTTTTTCATGTTGCAGCAACACTTTTTGTAGATAGCTGGTTGTTCCGCCTGCACTTTTACTGATGTGTGGCAGGTGATTTCTCTTGTACATAATGCTCTTGTGTTTAAATACCATAAGACAGGCAGTTCATTCTCCCTGCATTAACTCTTTACCAAACAATAAAATTTTAGACTGGTTCGAATTGGAAACATTTACAGAAGACATTTTATGTTTAGCTGAAATACCTGTAATTGTCTATGAAACCCTATAAAACCTTGCCGGGAAAGGAGAAAATGCTGGTTACCAGCATTTTCTCTTTTCTCACAAGATTTTATAAAAGGCTATTTCCTCAGGATCATTAAAACAAACTCAGGATTGTGTGGTAAAAAGTGAATTGTTTTTGAACATCATATAGATGCAGGCGCTTCCAACAGCACTTGCATTTGAACATCAAAACAGAGGCGTCTAATTCTCCTTACATTAATGTACTTAAACACCATACAGTCACAGGCACATGCAAATGCTCCTGCACATGTGTTATAACATGGCGGGTAATTCTTGCTGCATTGTTTGTGTTTGAACACCATACAGTCACAGGCATATGTGAATCTTCCTGCACATATTTGAACAGAGTAACGTTCAGTGACAGGCTATTCCTCCAGCACTTGTGTTTCAACACCATAACAGAGGCAGGTAATTCTCACTGCATTATTTGTGTTTGAACATCATAATAGTCACAGGCACATGTAAATCCTCCTGCACATGTTTGAACAGAGTAATGTTCAGTGGCCAGCAATTTCTCCCGCGATTGTGTTTGAAAACTGTAACAGGGACAGGAAATTCTCCTTGCAAATTGTGTGTTTCAGCAGTACAGAAGGAGGTTATTCCCCTTGGATTATTTGTGTTTTCAAAAACACTTTACAGTGACTGGAAATTCCTCCTACACTTGTGTTTGAAAATGGTAACAGAAGCAGGTGATTCTCCTTTGTACCTGTATGTGAATGATGTACCAATGGCAGGCATTTTTTTTTTCAGCTATAGCATTGTGTTTTATTCCTTTAACCTTTTACCGCACTGCAAAGTTTTGGACTTGTCAGAAAGCATTTTGTAGACGACAAAAGTGTTTGTTTGTATTGTAGTTTAACGTTGTTTTAACAAATGAAAACATGTCACGGCAGTCAGTGCACCTATGCACGTGTTTCTTGGTTTTCTTACACCAGCACTGACACAACTATCTTTACAAGTCACTGACTATTTTTCTCACATGCGCCAGAAGTGAGAGGCAAAAAAACACTGAAATTTGCCTTAACCAGGTGTCAAACAAGCAACCACAAGGTCACAAGTCGGATACGCTAACCACTGAGCTAACCGACCAAGCGACAATAAAGTCATAGTCACTAAAACATGATTTCTGTCTTTGAAATAATACAAAATCTTGTTGGAAAAGAAGATGATTTCTGTCTCTGAAATGGTATAAAACCTTGTAGGAAAAGGAGAAAATGCTGTAACCAGCATTTTCTCCTTTTCCTACAATGTTTTCAAAAGTCTTTTCTGTCCAGGTTGTTAAAAAAAAGAGATTGTATAGTAAAGGAAAAACAGTGAAAGATCATTCCTCTTGCACATGTATTTGTAACTGAACACTCTGGCAATGACAAATGATCATGTGTTAAAACATGGTAACAGTCTAACAGAGGCATGCTATCCCCCATGGACTTGTGTTTCAGTATTGTTACAGTGACAGGCTATTTCTCCTGCACTTTTGTGTGAATAATATAAGAATGAAAAGCAAATCACTCTGCAGTTGTGTTTGTTTACTGTCACAATAGCAAGCAATTTCTCCAGTTCTTTAGCTCACCTTATTACAAAAGGTTCAAGGTGAGCTTTTTTGATAGTGTTATGTGTGGTGTAGGCTGTGAGTAATCTGTCGTCAAGGCGTGAACAATTACCTTCTGTGCACTCTGGAGGCCACACTTTCTGTCCAATACTCATGAAACTTGGTCAAAATTTTTGTCTTAATAATATCTTGGACAAGTTTGAGGTTGAGTCACATCAGGTCAAAAGGTTGGTTGGAGAAAAAGAACGTTGTGTGCACTCTAGTGGCCACTTTTTCAGTCAGATACTCATGAAAGATGGTCAGAATGTTTGTATTGATAATATCCTGGACAAGATTTAAATTGATTTAAGTCGGATTAAAAAGTAGGTTACTGAGACAAATCTTAGCTAAATCTTGCGTACGCTGTAGAGGCCACATTTCCAGTTCAATAGCCACGGAAATAATTTGTCAGATACTCATGAAAATTTGTCAAAACACTTATGTATTGTACATCGTCAAACCAGGATCTCATCAATCTTATCAATCCTTTATTTTACTTAGATTAGTGCTTTAGGGCCAATTGCCTTCTTCTTTGTATTAATATTGTAGCTATGGTAGTGCATTTCTGTTGCGCTTGTTTTAGAATTCTGTAACAATGGCAGGCCATTTCTCCTGCACAATTGTTTGAACAGTGTAGTAAAGACGGGTGATTCTCCAAAAACCTGTGTTTGATAACTGAATATAATATCTAAATGGCAGACAACTTCCCTATTCCATGTGTTTTAAATACCATAACAATGACAGGTATTAATTTTATTCTTTACCAAAATTTTGGACTGGACCTACATTAAAGTAGTTGCAGATGACAAACTTGATGATGCTAAATGACGATTTCTGTCTTTGAAAGGGTAGAAAACATTGTGGGAAAAGTAGAAAATGCTGATTACCAGCATTTTCTCTTTTTCCCCACAATGTTTTAAAAAGCCTTTTTCGTCAGACTCATTAAAGTCTAGATTGTAGGGTAACAGGCTGATATAACATTACTGTAGAGCTAAAAACTGACGCCAAATAAAAAAAAACATCCTCACCACTTGGTTATCTGTAGAAACTGCATAGGAGTTTCCAAATATGGCAGGGTTACTGGCAAGTTCCCCAGATTCCATTCTGTACTCATCTGTAATAATCCATATTGATATGCAAAAATATGTATAGATCTAGATTTATCTATCAAGAATTTTGTAGGTGCTGCATTGAATTTTAATGCGGCATACAATTCAGATTTTAGAACTGTGCTGTCTATTCTTTTTTTTTTTTCTTACTAGACAAATATGTAGGTATAAGATATTTAACTCTTTATGTACCACACAATTCTGGTTTTAATGGCCATGACGAAAAGGGTGTTTACCCATTAACAGACGACAAAATTTTAGCCTTGTCCAAATTGAAAGCATTTGCAGACAACAATTTCAATGTGGCTCAAATGGTGCATTTTTTCTTTGATAGGGTAGAAAACATTGTGGGAAAAGGAGAAAATGCTGGTTGCTAGCATTTTCTCCTTTCCTCACAATATTTTCAAAATGCTTCTTTCCAAGGTTCGTTTGAAGTCAGCATTGTGCAGTAAAGGGTTTAAAACACTGTGGAAAAAGAAGAAAATGCTGGTAACCAGCATTTTCTCCTTTTTCCACAATGTTTTTTACCATTTCCTAGACAAATGCCCACATTTGGGTCACATCTAAGTATTTGTCTGTACATGCTTTCAGTTTGGACAGGTCTAAAATTTGTCGTCTGGCATTTATGAGGTAAGACAAAACAGTCCAGTAAAAAGAAACTATCAGTTTCATTGATTTATTTACGAGCGTAACTGTAGAGCTGTATGAGTTCTAAAACCATTTCATTGTTACAAATATATGATCCATGCTCTGTGAAATTGGGGCTTAATGCATCTGCAAAAAGTTTTGACCCAGGTCAGCCTTCACAGTCCACACAGGCTTACCTGGGACAAAACTTTTTGCTATTGGTCAATTTTCTGTATGTCAAAGGACCAGTGTACCTCATGATTCAGTAGGTTGTTATACAAAACGGATTTAGGGATGTATAATACTGTGATGACTTGCTTGGTATCATGCATCACAGAAATGCATTAAGCCCCTTTTTGCTAGAGTATGGATCATAAAATGATGGTATGTGGTCTATGAAAGATTTCATAAGAAATATAACATATGTTTACATTTTTCCTCAGAGAATCAAAGTGACACTACATGTACTTCCACTATTCTTCAATGCTTTTATATAAAAAAAAAAAGCCCTAAACGTAAAGATCTACAAAACTGGTTTTCTGCCTTACCATCAGTCTGATCATTGAAGTTTCCACACAAACCATCTAGGATGTAGTTATGGTCCCGTTTGATTGTGACATGTACCGTAAGTTTACCGTCAAACTTAATGGTGCAGTAGCTGCCCTTCAGATCCACCGTGTAGTAGTCACCAAGACGGTTGATAGTCACCACTAAAATAGGAAGATGCAAAGCATTTTTTTCTTTCTTATGAGGCATCATAATTTTACGCTGTAGTATTCTGATAAAGAACATTAAAATTTTTCTGTAACGGGACAATGTGTTAGAGAAATAAATTTTTTCTCTTTTTTCTTTTTAATATATCATTATAATAGAAATGGCTAATGCAAGCGGTTAGCCTTCATTTCTTTTTTACAGAATTTAAAGAGGGAACCTATCTCAAACTGGGAAAACTTCATTTGCATTGACATCTCAAAGGGAGTATTTTAATTTATAATCAGTACTATTGTAACCATCTTATTTTTTCAGCTGTTTTTTTTTAATTCAGTTAATGCAAATAAACATACCGACCTTTGACATTAACACTTTTAAACATAAAAGAAATGGTATTTATCCCCCTCCACATCAAAGAAACAGTATTATATCCTTTACCAAACAAGTGCATGTTTGACAAGTCTGAGACAGTAGACCTTGAAAATCATTGTGGGAAAAGAAGAAATGCTGGAGATCAGTATTTTTTAATTTCCCTACAAAATTTTCTATGTTATCATAGGCAAAGCCATCCATATGCACTGCATGGACTTTGTGGTCTGTAAGTGCTCTGATTTATTTAGTTTGGTAAAGAGAAAAAAGAAGAAGATGAATGATAAACACCACTGGAACTAGAAAAATAAGTATGAAGATTCAGTTTAAATGAGGAATATCTGAACTAGTCAGAATATAACAGTTAAGTGGTTAAAGATATAATTAAAGAAAGAAGAATGTATGTGGTATTATGGCCAATCAACGTTAGCTGCCATATTGGGTTAGAAAAGAAAAGAAGGCATAGGTAGACAAAATTTTGATGCAGAGAAAGTAAAGGGAACCCCATCACATAAGTGTTTTCTATGTTTCAATTCTTCATGAAGCCATCTGCCACAAACACATGCCTACATGATACTATACACTATCACTGCCTGTATGCAATACATCTAGAACATGTTACATTGTTTCGTGACAAACTATTGAAGTTTTAGAGAAAGACGTTGGTAAAAGTGCTCAGTGACAACCTGTGCAAGGACCTTGTGATTCAGTCTGTTGTAAGAAAAATTAGGTGTTATGGATCCATAATTATATGATGACTTGCTTTGTGTAATGCTTCACAGAGATGCATTAAACCCCCTTTTGCCAGAGTGCCACTTAGACTTGTACAAACTTAAACTACAAGATCAAGAAACTGCCTGAAGTACAGAACAATGAAGACGGAAACTGTGAGAGACAGCAATACAATTCAAAGTGCAAGACAAGTAAATAATATTCAAGGCCACAAGGATCTTACAGCATGTTCAGACAAAGGCTCAAAAACATGTAACTCTACATTGTAACTGAGACAAGTGGTAATTTAGAGGTGTTTCTGCATCTAGTGTTTAATTTAGACAATGTACACTATGTTTCATGTGGTGGCATATTTCTGCCACGAGATACGAGGTAGCTATTGCGATAATTTAACAGAAAGTTCTATCGTGATAAAACAAAGTTTCCTGGAAATACTATCTAGATAATAAAAATGTTCACGATAAAAATATCGTAATAATTCTAACTGTTATCATGATTATTTTTTGCTTTCGTGTCCACAACTGACATTCACGGTATCTATAATTGGTTTCGGAATATCTTCGTCTACAACCTTATGAATTCTCCTATCCCCTGAATGGTTTCAAAGTTGTTAGCAGGAGGCGTTTCGGGTCGTCTTTGTGTTTAACAGACTTCTGTTCATTTAGAGTCTTGTCAAAATTTACCAGTTAAGCTACAATTGTAAATTTTTCGAATTTTTACTTACTGCAATCTTGTGAAGTCAAAAACTACCGAGTTCATCCAAATGGTGAATTTTCTATTTATAGATAGTGAGAAACGGATGGAACTTTCACAATAATTTTATCTCGAATGTCAGCTTCGTGCACAATTGAGAAATTTTGCGTTAAAATTTTCTCGATAACAAAGTTTATCGTGATATTTTTTTCAGCAAACTTTTCACAATCTCAATAAAATTTCCAGGAAACTTTGACTTATCGCGATAGTTTTCTAAAATCATCATGATAGTTATATGTATCTCGTACCTCGTTGCAGAAATATGCCACCATAGTTTCATACATTGATTTTTTTAAAGTACGAACTTGGATATACACAGTGCAGCAAAGCGAGTGTCATAGCTCATAGCTTCCGAGTAGCGGAAAAGTCGTGTGTAAAATAAAGAAAATGACTTCCTAAACCTTGACCTTTTAGTTTTGCTTAGAAGTAAATTTTCATAACATGTTGTAAGAAGTATGGCCTTGTACAAATCCTTACATGTACTGTGATCTGAAAGTAGCAACAAGATAAGTGCGTACAGAAATTTTTTGCCACAAACGCTAAACAAAATTTTACATACATGTACCATCTCCATCTCAGACGTAAACTCGATTTCTCTTAACTCTTTGACATGCAATATATACCTTTAACTACCTTGAAAGAAAGGCTTTTGGAAATAAAAAAAATGCTGGAATCCAGCATTTTCTCCTTTTCCCACAATGTATTCTATCCTGTCACAAGCAATTTTCTTTATTTGAGCAACATTTTATTTGTCATCCGAAATCTCTTTCAATATTGATAGGTCTAAGAACTTGTCGTCTAGTAAACCGTTAAGACAGACCTTTGGTCCAGTATTGTAGGATATTACTTTGATACAGTTTTTACTTCGTTTTGAAAAGCTAGACAACGATAATATATCCGATAACAAACTAAAATAATTTAATATCAGTTGTTTTCATGAACATTGGCGAGTTCTGATTGGCTGAAAAAAATGTTCATAGCTCCATGAACAAAAAAATCACGTTGTATTAGGGATCTGAAAACTGCTTCCCTATTGTATTCTTGCGCCATACAAATATGTGTTTAAGGGGTTTTAGAAACTCCAACGTCAGATTTAAAAATAAAGAAAATGAATGCAGTTTGAATTTTTTCCGTGGGTGTATGTTGTCTGTTATAGTGAATTATAAGGAATGGAGAGAATTTGCTTTTTTTCATGGAGGTATGAAAAAAAAAAACCTAATCACACTTTTGTGATTAGGTTTTTTTTTTTTTTCATACCTCCATGAAAAAAATAAAATTCTCTTCCTTCCTTAATAGGTTTCCTGACAAACAGCCACACAAACCACTTCTACCTTTATGATTTGAATAACTCTTCTGCTGCAAACTCGGTACATTATACTTAAGGAATGAAGAGAATGTTCTTTTTTCCATGGAGGTATGACAAAAAAAAAAACCTAATCACATTGTATGAAACCGCTTCGCGGTGATTAGGTTTTTTTTTCATACCTCCACGAAAAAAAGAAAATTCTCTTCATTCCTTATAATTTAATATTACAGACAACATACACCCACAGAAATAATTCAAACTGCATTCAATTTCTTTTTTAAATCTAACGTTGGAGTTTCTAAAGCCCCTTCCACACATATTTGTATGGCGCAAGAATACAATAGGGAAGCAGTTTTCAGATCCCCAATACTAAAAATTAACCAATAGAACGAAAGTAAATGAACACAGCAGTGTGTAGGACCCGCAAAAGTAACCTTCAGCGAAAGTAGTTCCGGCACAACGTGATTTTTTTTTTTCATGGAGCTATGAAAATTTTTTTTCAGCCAATCAGAACTGGCCAATGTTCATGAAAACAACTGATATTAAATTATTTCTTTACAAAGGACAAGAGGTAGATTTCCACTGCTATGAAAGGCGATTTCGATCATAATTTACCACCAGGTATAAGACTGTGTAGATCCCAGATCAGTCGCAAGTAGAAGAGAAAGAGTTAACACACTCACTCAAGCCAAGTGAAAATATGTTTAGTATTAAATATTTATGTGCACTTTGTCTCACATAATCAAAACTTTAAGTCAAAGTTTCACAACAACAGTTCACTTAAAGTTAATAATAAAGTATTACGGCAATCATTTATCAAAAATTGAAATTATGGTATAACATCAACAACCTTGATCATCATCAAAAACAACAACATCAACAACAACAAAACTTACTGCTGGATCCATCACTGACAGCCTCACCAATGTTTATTTCCTGTTCCTCACCATCTATCGTAACTGTATTATCAAACATCTCCACTGCATTCACAGCATTACCGTAGCTGATGCTTATTTTCTGCACAGATCAGAAAAAAAAGAAAGCTAGATAGATGAATATATACACTGGTAAATCCATAAAGAACACCAACATGTTGCAATTTACAGAAAAAACTTTTGTCAGATTATCTCGCAAAATATATGGCACTATAGAGTCAAGTGCAGACTGCACAAACACTGACATGCATTCTGTTTTCCATCTACACTGTCAAAAAGTCAAAAAAGTTAAATAAATACTTTTTTCTTGATAAAAATCGTGGTATGTGTGTTTTTCTTTTTAAAAAAAAAAAAGTTTAAACTTTCCGTTATTTGGGTCCGATTGGCAAGTTCAAAGCGATACCGTGATATCATATTTTAGAGCTATGTCGTTGGCTGTAAGAATAATTTATGTTTTCAAGGATACAGGAACACGTTTTTTTTTTACATCCATTGTGAAACAACTGCTTACATTAATCACTCTCGACGATTGCTTCTTGAAAACCTTAACCAGTACTGTGAAATTGTCCGAGACAGAGATTACCTGCCGCCCTGACCTGTACCAATACGCAGCTGTGGCACGTCAATATTTTGTCTTAAAAATCAAACTGTGGGACAAATACCGGTAGGATTAAACCAAAAGTTATTTGCTACTTTTTCATCCAGAACGCTCGGCGGAAAGAGGGTATATAATGCACCTGCAAAATGGTATCGACCCACGTCAGCTTGCCCAGTCCGCGCAGGCTGACCCGGGTCGATTTTTTTTGCTATTGGTCGGGTTTTTTGCATGTCAGAGGAAGATTCTACCTCAGAATTCAGCCGGTTGTCAGACAAAATGAATGGTATGGATCTATAATTTTATGTTATGACTTGCTTGGTCTCTGTAGGTTTAACTCTTTACCAATCGACAAAATTTTATAATGGTCCAAATTGGAAACATTTGCAGACGACAAAATTAACATGACTCAAAAATTGAAATTTGTTCTGGGAGGGTAGAAAACATTGTGGTAAAAGGAGAAAATGCTGGTTACCAGCATTTTCTCCTTTTCCCCCGATGTTTTCAAAAGGCTTCTTATTCAGGGTCGTAAAAACCAGGGATTGTTTGGGAAAGGGTTAATAGATCCAGGAGTTGCATTTAACCCGTTTTTGCAACAGTGTCACTCGTATGTATCAACATTTTGAATTACCTTCTTACAAGTGGAATAACGGTCACAGTGAACATGTTCTACGAGCACATTCCACTCATTTTTGGCCCGGGCTAGTACATATGTACATCTGCCTCCAAACGTAAATTCCTGGCCGTCAAATGTTCGATAGTAATCTGTCCCAGCATTCATGCATGTCTTAAAAGGTAGATAGTTCTTCTGTACAATTATTTTACCTTCCTCTGAATAAAAAAAAAAAAAAAAAGGTAAATTTATGAAATTACCCTCCTTTAATTTTCATGAAATAAACACATTTTAAAGCTCCGCCAAACCAGTATTTATATTTGCAAACTTTTCCCAAGAACACTCTTAATTTTAACCTCAAGAATTTTCCAATTTGTAAAGTAACATACGTTCTGATTGGCTAAACCGAATAAAATAATTTTTTTGCATTTTTCAGTCGCAGTGCAAAGGGGAAAGGTTTTAGAATTACCTATTTCATCGCTGCATCTGTTACAGTCTCCAGTGCTGCCCCAGCTTCTTGTCCCGTCCACCTCACAGCATTCTTCTCTTGTCATCACAGTAGTGCTCACGTAATCACCATTACAATGGGTGTAACAATATTGGTGGGTGGGTGTGATGTCTAAGGATGAAATGATAATAATAGATGTATCAAAACGAGAGTAGTATAGGACGGGATAATACGGGTCTGACGGGCCCGGTCAGACCCGTATTATCCCGTCCTGTAGAGCCCTACGCTACCTACCCTACAGAGAATTTGTCCCAGTTTGCCTACCCTGAAAGAATTTACATTATATCACTTCTACAAAAAATGCCCAAAAAATACCCAAGGTCTCTACCCTGATACCCGGAGTGTCCATCGTCAGAATTCAAGATGGCGGACGTTTTGGAGGCAAACTGGGTACAAATCCCTCTCAGGCTAGAACCCGGGGTCGAGTAAACGATAAAGTCCGAGAATCCCCATGAAAATGTTACTATAAATAGAACATTTATTTCGCAATAAAAGGCTAAGTATTGCCCACCGAGGGGAGCCCAGCCTAACCATTGAGTTGGACTTAGTTTTTTCTGCATCTAGGGATGATTTCTCTCTCTAAAAGTCTGAGCACTGAGTTGGACTTAGTCTTTCTACATCTATGGATGATGATTTCTCTAAAAGCCTGAACACTGAGTTGAACTTAGTTTTTTGTGTATCTATGAATGATTTTTTCTCTCTAAAAGCCTGATCACTGAGTTTGACTTAGTTTTTTTCTGCATCTATGGATGATTTCTCTCTCTAAAAGCCTGAGCACTGAGTTGGACTTAGTCTTTTTCTGAGTTTTTTTACTCTCTTCTAAAAGAAAGAAGTTTGACAATTTGAAAAAATGACAATTTGAAGATAGAACTTTCGTGGTAAACGGTTAGTCCTGAAAAGGACTGTTAGGTTAGCTCTGAAAAGAACTGTTGGGTTAGCCCTGAAAAGGGCTGTTTTGTTTTGGAGGCTGTGTTTTTTCGTCTCACGTTGTTTTTTTCCACTTCTAATGACAGCATCCGAAATTCGCTTGGCAAATGGGGCATGCTTCAACTCTTTTTCTGATTACCATTGCTCCAATACCGAAAGTAATCTTCCTCCCAAATTCGATATCAACCAAAATGACATCCGGTGTTGTCTTTAAAAATAGTTGAACTAATCTTTCGCCGAGATCTTTGTATGGCTGTGTTATACGTTGTAGTTGGTTTTGTTCCTCCTCTCCTACGAAATGAGTGTTTAGTTGTAATAACTGTTGACCTGCATTTAGATATTCTTGGAGAGCCTCACGTAGTTGATAATTTATCTCCTCCATATTGATACTGCTTCCGAATATTGATACTGCTTTCGAATATTGATACTGCTTTCGAAGTGTTCGTTAGCTGAGAGTCAAAAAATGACGAATGTATGGAAATAACGCTGGGTTTTATACGTCTAAGAGGATTGAAATTTTTAAAGAGCGCGGACCTGACGGGAAACACCAGGATTGTACTGTGTGACACTGAGTTAGGAGTGGTAAAAACAGCATGAAACGCCGACGCGGGAAAAACATAGGAAAAAATGACGTCATGAGTCAATCAGTTCAATCCTCCTGTAAAACTATAAAACCCAGCGATATTTTTACATAAAATCATATTTGTTCCAGTATGGTTCGAATTCTTGTCTGCCCCCCACTGCGCAAGCAGATGTCTGTTAGAGTGTGGGAAATGTTTAGCCATACTTTTTTACCCTTGTGTTTTGTTGATTTGCAAAAGAAACAGTTCTTTGTTACTCGTTTTTTCTTCCTTTCGTTGTTTTGCTTTTTCTCCTCTTTTAGATCCAAAGTTTGTTGTTTTCTTAGATTATCGCTTGTAGATATTTTTTTCTCTGCCTGTTCTGTTATTTTGCAGATTTTTGAATCGGTGATATCCGTTGTGTCGGACTGCATGTCTACGGTCTGATTTTCAACCGGTGATATTGTAGTCTGTAGTGAACTTGTTTTCCATGTATTTTCGTTGTAGAATGAATTTACTGTGCCGACGAATTTCGTATGTTGGAGACCGACAACGTTGTAAAACGATGGTGAAATTTCGATGTCATGACTGTGTGGGTTCACGTAGACAAAAAACAAATGTTCCTGTCTGATTTTCTTTTTTGGACAATTTCTGGACCAATGTCCTGCTTCGTTGCACGTAAAACAAATATTTGTTCTCTCACCATTCATCCCATATCGTTTGTCGAGCGTCGCTTGATCTAAAACTCTGTAGCTGATAGTACGACGTATAGAGGTATTTATAAAAAAAAAAAAAAGCTTTACTACTAGACGCTGACGTAGTGTACCTCTACCCAATGGTCTATTTATAGCAACATACGCTAGCTAATGTGATCTAAGCCCCTGTCACACTAAACGGCGTTTCCACTGAGTTGGCACGGTGTTGTTTAAGTTCCCAGAGTGCCAAGAGATCGCAGGAAAAATGCGAAGCTCCCGTGGTCTATTATCGCGTTCCTGATGTTGATGAAAAAAAGCAAGAAGGAAATCAAGTACATTGATATCTGTTCTCTGTACCCTTATGTTTGTAAACACAAATCCTATCCTGTAGGTCAGCCAGAAATTTTGTCTGCTGAGAATATTGACATGAACAATATTCGACAATATGAGGGCTTAATCAAATGCAAAGTTTTGCCTCCAACTGATTTGTTTCACCCCGTTCTCCCAGTTCACTGTAACAACGAAATGATGTTTCCACTCTGTATGAAATGTGCAGAAGAAAGTTCAAGCATTTGTAGCCATGGTGAAGAAAAGAGGGCTTTGGTCGGAACTTGGGTTACTTTTGAATTATTCAAGGCTCTTGACTGCGGTTATCGATTATTGCAAGTGTATGAAATTTGGCATTTCAATTCTGTGTCAGATCAGTTCTTTAAACGTTATGTGGACAATTTCTTGAAAATTAAGCAAGAAGCCAGTGGCTATCCAGATCGGTGTCAATCAGACTCAGAAAGAGCAATTGCACAAAGACATTACGGAATATGAAGACAAATGTGAAACTCGTGGTATTTGCGAATTTGCATTGTAAAAAATATTTCAGTGTGATTTTTTTCATTGTCAAGAAAATGTTTTTTTTACGCTGTATTGTAAAAAAATGATTCCTTATTAATTTTTTCATTGTAAAGAAAATTTTTTATGTTGCATTGCAAAAAATGCTTCATTGTTTAGTTCTGTTCAATAAAAATGCTTTCATTTTCAATGATGTTATCATTTTATCATTAGCCTTTAAAGAGTAAAGTAAACAATGGATGTACAATCCATATTATTTCAACATCCTTGTAATATTTTCATCACAGGGCCGAGCGGTTGTGGAAAAACAGAGTTCGTTCATAAATTAATTGAGTATCGAGAAGACTTGTTCAACATCGTTCCTGAAAGAGTTGTTTGGTGTTACAAAGAATGGCAACATGCCTACAGTGTTATGCAGGAAAAGTTTAATTCACAATTTGAATTGATAAAATTCGTGGAGGGGATTCCTGACGACGAAAACGAAATTGTCAGTGATGTATCCATACCACATTTAATCGTCTTTGATGACATGTTGGGGGAAAAAGATGAGGAAAAAATTAAACTTTGGTTTACAAGAAAAGGTCATCATCGTAATGCAAGTGTGATTTACATCACGCAAAATATGTTTTAACAATCGAAATCGAGTCGAACCATTAGCCTTAATTCTAGATATATGATTTTATTTCGAAATGAACGAGATAAGAATCAGATTAAAACATTAGCTCGACAAATGCAAGCCCCACATTTGGTACCTGCTTATGAAGATGCTACATTGTCGGACCATGGATATCTAGTCGTAGATTTTCATTCACAAACAAACAAAGAATTAAGACTCCGAACAGATATATTTTACCGTTGGTATACACAAGGTAATGAAAGAGGACCTGTTATTTATTCTTCTGCTTAAAAAAGTTTCTTTAAGAAAAGTTTTTTTTTTATGCAAAAGTTCTTGCTTTAAAAGAGAATTACATTTTTAAATAGAAATCATTTTTATGATACCCATCCGTGAGTAAACATGGACTTACCACCTACACCAAGATCGGTTTTAGCTGCTTTGCGAAATTTAAGTCAACAAACCGATAAACATGAAAGAGAAGCTGTGTTAAAAGCAGGATTAAAAGAAATTTTAAAATGGTTTACATTAGCTGCGCAAAACATCATCGAAAATAAAATCAAATTACCAAAACAAACCATAACGTACATGACAAAACATAGAGCAGATATTGAACAGCTAGCAGATCCGTCCATAGATGAGGAAAGTAAACGTAGAATCATTTTAAAACCTGGAGGGTGTGGATTTCTAGGTGGTGTAATTATCAGAAGTTTGCTGAGATGGGATGGAACAAAAACCATCAGAAAATTTGGAGCTGAAAGACAAACTCGAAAACGTGTTCCACGAAAGCGTGCTCCGCAAAAGAAGAAGTCTCCGAAAAAGAAAAAATCTCCAACAAAGAAGAAATCTCCAAAAAAGCTTACTCCAAGAAAGCGTGCTCCACCAAAGAAAAAATCTCCAAAGAAGAAGAATTCACCACCAAAGAAGCACGCCCCAATTACGATTGATGAAAGATTTGTTACTACCCGAAAACGAAGTTCTGTAGGAAGCAACATTTCAGAACATCAACAGTATCCGAAATCCGAAGAGGAAAGAATGAGAAAAAAACTGCAGGATTACGAAAGAAAGTATTCAAGATTCATATTACCAGGTAAAAAATTATCGTTTCAAGAAATCCCCTCCAGTACGTGGTCTCCAAAGACATTAGCTAAACATAAAAAAGGGTTAAAAAAATATAAACGAATGTTTTATAATATGGTGAAACACAACCTTGATACAGGGAGATATAATCTTGACGACAAAAATGAGGTGCTCCACCTTGGGAAAGGAAGATCTGTTCCCGTGGATTCATCTTTATCTACAGCCACTACATTAGCCGACGATCTCTATTCACAGTTTTCTTAAGAAATTTTAACAACAAATTTTGTCTACAAAAAACATTATATTAGCTATAAATGTTAGTGATATGGAACTTGTATTATCATTTAATCCGAAATCGAGATCAAGTCAACATGAAGAAGAAAACACCTCTGATAAAAAAACATGGTTCAATGGTTATGGCTATGATACAGGCTAAACCAAAAGCACGTAAAAAACTTGTAAAAGATTCATCACCTGAAGTGATAAAATGAATATCGGAATGCTGTCATAATGTTTTAAAAGGCAATGTACATTTATCATCACCTCAGAAGAAGAAATTGTATTCAAGTAGGCAGCATCTCAGACGTTTAGCTTCGAAATCAGTCTCAGTAAAAAATAAAAAACAAATATTAAATCAAAAAGGTGGATTTCTTCAATTGCTTGGTCCTGCATTATTACCATTGTTAGGAAAAGCCGTTATCGGAGGAATAGGAGGACCTCTTAAGGCCTTGTAATTTTATAATTTTTAAATTATGTCTGTTAAAAAAATGGTTATTGTGCCTTACCAAACCTTAGAAAATATGAATCGTTGGAAAGCCGAACAAGCTCAAAGACCTCGTTTACCACCCAATCCACAAGTTGTAGATGTAGTACATCTTCAACAGGACATGGGACATATTTTACAAAACACCAATTTATCAGAATCGGAAAAAGCTCAAAAGTATGGTGAGACTTTGTTTAAGTTACAAAATTCTCTTCAAAAAGCAAGACCGACTTTGAACAATTTACTTTAAACGACAAAAAGTGATGATAGTGTACAGAAATCAACATCTGTTACCTTGCATGATCAAATTTTGCAAAGTGTACCAAAAACCATGAAAAGAAAAGCCGAGTTACTTTTGAATATGATAAAAGATAACAATAATTTAACTTGGGATGAACAAGGAGTTGTGTCATATAAAGGCGGACGCATTCATGGTTCCAATATCATCGATCTTATCAATGATGCAATACGTCAAAGAAAAGGTGTTGAACCCAAAGGCTGGAAAACTTTTTCAAAGGCATTACATGAAAGTAATATTCCGCAAGAAGTCATTGGCAATCCAAGCAGATGGAGGTGGATGCATAAAACTTATGATAAAGCTTATGATAAGCCGCTGAGTGAAGATGAAGAATCCCATGGTGAGTATGATTACTTATTTCACACACCAAAAAGTGTACAAAAAACTGCAAGGAAATCGCCTACAAAAAGTGTTGAAAAATCTACGATGAAAATTCCATACATGAAAATTCCATACATGAAACCTGAAGAAAAAGAAAGACTGAAGCAATTCTATACTAATGAGTTGTTAACTCCACCAGATTCTATAAAAAAGACCCCTAGTCGTAAAACGGCTCAGTCATGGGAGCCCTGGTAAAGCCTATACTTGATTACGTGTTAAGAAAGTTATTTTATGATCCCAAAAGTACTGTCGCATTTACTGGAATAAACCAATTGTATCACGCTGCAAAATCTGTTTTGAAAGGAATAAGATACAAAGATGTTCAAGAGTGGTTACGAGGCGAATCCACCTATACCTTACACAAACCAATCCGTCGACGTTTCAAAAGACGAAAAACTATTGTAAGTGGTATAGATTATCAATGGCAAGCTGACTTGGCCGACATGCAACATTTAGCAAAACAAAATGATAACAAGAAATATTTACTTTGTGTAATCGACGTGTTTTCAAGATTTTCATGGGTTGTCCCTATTCCAAATAAAATGGGAAAAACTTTGATTCGAGCATTTCAATCTATTGTTCAGAAATCAAAACGAAAACCTTTGGCACTTCAAACAGATAAAGGTTCGGAATTCAAAAACAAACTGTTTCAACAATACTTGAAAAAGAGTCAGATTCATTTTTTCACCACCGAAAATCCAGAGACAAAAGCAAGCCTCGTTGAAAGATTTCAACGAACTTTAAAATCGAGAATGTGGAAATACTTTACGTACAAGAAAACAAGACGTTACATTGACGTATTGAATTCTTTAGTTCAGAATTACAATCATACTTTTCACAGAAGTATTAAAACATCTCCTGCAATGGTAACAAAATCAAATGAGGCAGAGGTTTCGAAAAATCTGTATCCTCGATTATCGACAATCGCTATGACGAAAAAGCCAAAATTCGAAATTGGAGATCGTGTTCGGATCAATAAAACAAAACGCACATTTGATAAGGGATATTTACCAAATTGGACGCAAGAAATATTTGAAATCACTCATGTTAACAAGACATTTTCACCTATCACCTATAAAATAAAAGATTTACAGGGTGAACAAATTTTGGGAAGTTATTATGAATACGAACTTCAATTAATAAAAGATGATGAAGTCTATGAAACTGATTCAGTTCTTGATAGACGTACAAGGCGTGAGGGCAAAAAATTAATCAAAGAAATAAAAGGCAATTGGAAAGGTTATCCAAAAAACTTTCAAAGTTGGATACCAGAATCGCATTTGGTGTCTTTGAAGGGGAAAAAATCTTATAGATAAAAAATCTTATAGATAAAAAATCTTATAAAAAGACAGTACATTTATGATGAATTCACAGTCAAACATTGAGTGCGCGACAGAAAGTGTCGATAGTGTTGGTACTAAAAATTACAGCTGCTGTGGAAATCGTGTTCCAAAGAACCAGTTTACATATATTTCACAGATAATAGTCATTTACGCAATTATTGCAACCTCCATAGTACATTTAAGTATTCAAAGTCAGGATCGTGAATTGTGGTTGATACTGTTAAGTAGTTCACTCGGATATATTCTCCCATCTCCAGGGTTAAAATTCACAAAGACAGAACAAAAACAACCAGGACTTGATTTCATTGACAGTAAAAAATAAAATATTAAAAAAGAATTCGTTTTATGTTACTTTACCTAGCGATAGTTCCATAAACGTTTATCCGAACAACACACAGTGCTGTTTTAAAGTTCATTTACCAAAGACAGTTCATATTGATAGGGAAAATTGGGAAGTTGCATTAGTTCAACTTATTACCCCCTCTCAGTTTTTAAACGTAAGTGAACAAGAAGCAAAGTTCGAAATTATAACTGCAGATAACGCTTTATACAATGCAGTAGCAGCGGTAGATAAAAGAAGAGATAATATGGAGATATCTGTATTAAGGCGAGACGATAAAGGTAGAGCAGAAAAATGGTCAATTCTATTTACCTTTCCACCTGGTAGTTACACTTCACCAAAGCATATTATAGAGGTGATCGATGATTTGGTTCAAAATAACCTATCGGGTATCCTTCAAAAGAATTCAATGCTACTGTCTATTAGCTATTCAACCTTATCCAAACGTCCGAAACTTGCAATCAGAAATATTACAAAAACCGGAATCAAATTCCACTCATCGCTGTTTTTAAAACTGGGAGGATCGCCAGAATTTCAAAACGAGGCGATTTATCCGGGTAGAAGATTTTTAAATGCATTTAAATACAGTCCTAACATCGATGCTGGCTACAACCAACTGTTTGTTTATTCAGATATTGCCGAACACACTATATTGGGTGATACATTTGCTCCCATACTTCGTGTTTTACCGTTCAAACCAACCGAATCAATTGAAAATAATTATGAAACCCAACATATCAACCATGATATTACATTACCGCATTATATCCCCGTTTCGAAATCTGATTTCGATACTATTCACATTCAAATAACAGGGGATTCTGGCATATCGTTTCATTTCATTACTGGTAAGACAATCGTCAAGTTACATTTCAGACAGAAAAAATAAAAAATATTTGATATTTTGAAATAATTAAACTGATATATTGACAAAAAAATGCTGCCAGTTTATCGTGGCGTAAAACATCAGTATGGGTATGGATTAGGTTCCCTATTTAGATCAGCACTTAAAACAGTGACACCATTGCTTAAACCCTTGGTCAAATCTGGTTTTAATGCTATAAAAAAAGAAGGAATCAAACAAGGAATACGTGCAGCAGAAGATATCCTTTTACGTGGTAAAAACCCCAAAAAAGTTGCAGTCTCGCGGGGAAAACAATATGTTAATAATTTAGCGCAACAGTTAATACCTGGGATAAATAAACGAAAATCACAAAAGACAAGTCATTTATCTTCTCGATCTCACAGGGGTAAGATTATTAATAAAAGACAAAGAAATCATTACACTAGACCGAGACCTCTTGATATATTTGATTGAGAGAAAAAATCTTTTTTTGAAAATGATGGAAAGTGGATCTTGCGAATGCAGTAAATCAGAACTCGATGTTCTTTCTGTACCACCCACATTGACAACGATGCAAGAAAGTCAATGGGTTGAACATTTTCCAATATCATCTTTGACAAACAATTCACCAATAGAATTCATCATACCACATCAAACCGAACATTGGACAGATTTATCACAATCGTATTTGTATATCAAATTCAAAATCGTTAAAGCAGATGGTAGCAATTTAGATGCCGGTTCAAATGTAGCCCCTGTAAACAATTTCATGCACAGTATGTATCTAAATAATAAACTAATCAACAGTAATTCAGACACCTATCCATACAGAGCATATATCGAAAATCTTCTGTCATATAATGCCGACTGCAAGACTACGTTTCTAAAAGGTGGTGTACTTTGGATCGAAGACACCAGTGGGCAATTCGGAGCACTCAACCATGATGGGAATAATGAAGGATTACGAGGGAGAATCGCTGTAATCACACTAAGCAGAACTGCAGAGCTTTTCGGACGTTTGCATCTTGATCTATTTCAGCAAGAAAAATATTTACCTAACGGTATTGAAATCAGACTTAGATTAAACAGAGCTTCATCAAACTTTTGTCTTACGGGAGGTACTGGTGCACCAGCTGCAAAAATTGTATTGGAAACAGTCAGTTTACATATGCGAAATGTCGAATTGTTGCCTGTTATTGCGAATGATCTAAATCGAATTATTTCTCAGCAAAACATGAAAATTCCTATCCGCAGAGTAGAAGTAAAGACTTTTACCATTGGTAATGGACTTCAGTCTAAAGTTGAAGATTATTTGTTTCAAGGACAGCTTCCGAAACGTGTTTTCATTGCAATGGTAACAAATGCTAGTTATAATGGAGGTTATGATACCAATCCATTTTTCTTTCAACATTTCAATCTGTCAAAAATAGATGTATCATGTAATGGTCACAGTATTCATAACAGACCCTTTGAGCCTGACTTTGAAAATGGCTTGTATTTGAAATCATATTTGTCAATGTATCAGGCTGTCTCAGCCTTCGGACTCAATAAATCATTTGATATTGCCAAAGAAGATTATGCTGGTGGATACTGTTTGTGGGGGTACGATTTGACAGCTGATCAAGGCAGTGAAGAAGGTCAACTTCACCCTATAAAAACTGGAAGTCTTCGAATTGAGCTTCAATTCGCCCAAGCCTTGGCAGAAGTGGTCAACGTTTTTGTTTTTGCTGAATTTGACAATCAGATCGAGATCAACAGTTTGAGAGAAATCATCACAGATTACTAACTTCGGGAAAAATTACATCAGAAAAAAACAGTCCTTTTCAGGACTAAAGAGCATATATAGAAAAAAACAATGCTGGGACTCAGATTTGCTATATCACTGAGAGAAAAAGCAGAAAAAGTGAAATATTCTACTCCAAAGTGCATCTCTACTCGGAAAAATGACATTCACAACAGCTTCGAAAAACATATGATTGAAGAATTACAAAATCTTATTGCCAGTGAAGTTCGCAACCAGTGTTACGGATGTCAAGTGGATCACCCCAGTCAAATACAGCACGATCTGTGTTTATTCAAGAACAGACAAGAACATACGGATATGTTCATAGAAAAAGCTATGATGGAATTAAATCCATACAAAATCATGGAAAAATGGTATCCTGAATTAATGGAAATGAAACTCGATGACAGTGACTATGTGGAAACCTACAGAATATGGCAAAATATAAAACAAAACATTTTATCTGAAATCACAGAGTCGTACTTACAATACTGGTGTGACAAAGTAAAACAATCCTGGGAAGAAAGTGACTAAGAAAAACGTGATGTATACTTCTGAAATTCAATACATATTGGATCACGGAACCTGGATAAAAAATCTACAGGCGAAAGTCTGTGCAAAAGACCAGTTACCTCGACAGAAACCAAATCATGTGAAAGCTTACATTGTGAATACAGAGAGATCAAATAGACCAGGAGAACACTGGGTGGCAGTGATATTTGATAATAATGACAATGTGCTATCCTTTGATTCGTATGGGCTACCACCACTTGAGCCAGAAATCATTAACTTTTTAGACAATCATTCTTCAACGTGGAGATACAATCGACAAACTCTTCAGAGTCTACAGGGTAAAGTTTGCGGACTTTACTGTATCTTTGTATTGGATGCTGCTGCTAGAGGATACAATATACAGAAATATCTTCAACAGAAATTCCTCTCAACGAAATACCACCGAAACGATCGAGATGTATCATTGTGGTTTAATCAACACTACGGAATTCTATACAAGAAATTTCAGAGACTCAACCCCTACAAACAGTGAAAAATGATCTTCTTTTTGTTAACAGTTCATTGTGAATATTTCATTTTTGTCTTTTTACAGGTCATTGTAAAATATGTTTATTGTAAATATGTTCATTGTTCAGTTCTGTTCAATAAAAAAGTTCAAAAAACAATAGAGTTCTTCATTCTGTTTTCCCCAAAGACTTGTTCTGTCTACATTTTTTTCCCATACAACGGGTCATAACTTTTTTTGCTATATTAGCATGAAACGTAGGATGGGAAAAATGTATGTGCTTTCCGCCAGGTCCGAGCTCTTTAAAAATTTCAATCCTCTGTAAACGTATAAAACCCAGCGATATTTCCATACATTCATCATTTTTTGACTCTCAGCTAACGATCACTTCGAAAGCAGTATCAATATTCGGAAGCAGTATCAATATGGAGGAGATAAATTATCAACTACGTGAGGCTCTCCAAGAATATCTAAATGCAGGTCAACAGTTATTACAACTAAACACTCATTTCGTAGGAGAGGAGGAACAAAACCAACTACAACGTATAACACAGCCATACAAAGATCTCGGCGAAAGATTAGTTCAACTATTTTTAAAGACAACACCGGATGTCATTTTGGTTGATATCGAATTTGGGAGGAAGATTACTTTCGGTAATGGAGCAATGGTAATCAGAAAAAGAGTTGAAGCATGCCCCATTTGCCAAGCGAATTTCGGATGCTGTCATTAGAAGTGGAAAAAAACAACGTGAGACGAAAAAACACAGCCTCCAAAACAAAACAGCCCTTTTCAGGGCTAACCCAACAGTTCTTTTCAGAGCTAACCCAACAGTCCTTTTCAGGGCTAACCATTTACCACGAAAGTTCTATCTTCAAATTGTCATTTTTTCAAATTGTCAATCTTCTTTTCTCTCAGAAGAGTTACACTCCAAAGAGTTACACTCCAAAGAGTCACACTCCAGAGAGTAAAAAACTCAGAAAAAAGTCTAAGACCAACTCAGTACTCAGGCTTTTAGAGAGAGAAATCATCCATAGAGGCAGAAAAACTAAGTCCAACTCAGTGATCAGGCTTTTAGAGAGAAAAAATCATCCATAGATGCAGAAAAAACTAAGTTCAACTCAGTGTTCAGGCTTTTAGAGAAATCATCATCCATAGATGCAGAAAAAAGTCTAAGTCCAACTCAGTGGTCAGGCTTTTAGAGAGAGAAATCATCCATAGGTGAAGAAAAAAAAAAACTAAGTCCAACTCAATGGTTAGGCATTTAGACAGAGAAATCATTCATAGGTAAAGAAAAACTAAGTCCAACTCAGTACTCAGTACTCAGTCTTTTAGAGAGAAGAAATCATTCATAGATGCAGAAAAAAGTCTAAGTCCAACTCAATGAAAATACCCCGGGCTCTACCGTGAGAGGGTTTTGTACCCAGTTTGCCATCAAAAAGTCCGCCATCTTGAATTCTGACGATGGACACTCCGGGTATCAGGGTAGAGATCTTGGGTATTTTTTGGGCATTTTTTGTAGAAGTGATATAATGTAAATTCTTTCAGGGTAGGCAAACTGGGACAAATTCTCTGTAGGGTAGGTAGCGTAGGGCTCTACAGGACGGGATAATACGGGTCTGACCGGGCCCGTCAGACCCGTATTATCCCGTCCTATACTACTAACGAGTCAATATCATACACACCCCATCTTCACATTCTGTCTATCACAAATTCATTCTTCTATCGTCATCACACTAGTGCCCACATAATCATGTTACTGCGAGTGTAATAATGTTGATGATCGGGTGGGGTGGAAGTATGAAATAACGATAAAAACCTTTGTACTTTAATTAAATACTATTCTTTGGTTGCTTAATGATTATGGCTGTTGGAATGAGGAAGTCAACCTTTGTAGAGGTAAAACGTGAATATGAAGACGATGCGGCAATCAGAAGTGAAATAAGGAAATACATGTAGTTTTGATAAGTTTCTTTGAAATACTGTATAAGGCAGTTTGGCAAGTATCGACAGACTTTTTATCTGTAATTTTCCCTACTGAGATTCAAGGCCTACAAATATATAGGCCATGCTCTGTGACGCATTATACCAAGCAAGTCATTACGTACATGTAATTATAAATCCATAAAATCCATTCTGTCTAACAACAGGCTGAATCCTGATATAGAATAGTCCTTGGGCCTCCAGAAAGTTTAACAAAAGCAAAGACCAAAAATTTACCAAAAGCAAAAAGTTTCGACCCAGGTCAATCTATAACTGCGCAGGCTGGCCCTGGTCGAAACCTTTTGCATAAACCCTCTTTTCACAGAGCAGGGTTAATATTCAAATTCGTCTTGCTTTAAAATGTGATTTTAATCAACACCCCACCACATACACATACGAAAAAACTCTTCCAAAATAAACCAGTTTCAATGCAAACAAAAATTATTATTATACTGCAAAGAAATTTCTCGTGATCTGATTGGATAATATGCCCCGAACATATATACCATGTACACTGGCAAAACCAACGCAAAAGCAGTTTCCCTTACGGGAGCCCCGTATACATAACTACACTATCAACACAACATACAAAATGGCGGCGTCGATCAAGATTAACATCAAGATTATGCGTCAAGCTGCACGTTTTAGCACGTATTACCAAAGTTTCAGTGACTCAGTTCCAAGTGACGTCAGTTTTCATTGAATTGGGGCACTCAGAAGGGAAATTCTACTTCGTCAGCGTATTCAATTTTTTAAACCAAAAAAACAGGTAAAATTCGCTTAACAAACGTTGGAATGGTAAAACTTTGCAGTATAATAAATTCGTTGTACGGTCAGGTGGCAGGGGACTCAGAAACTTGTTCACGGCTGTGGTGAATCATGTCGCCCCGAGTCTTGGGGCGACATGATTCACCACGGCCGTGAACAAGTTTCCGAGTCCCCTGCCACCTGACCGTACAACTAATACTGTAATTTGTACCGTGACAGAATCGTCGTAGCGTGATAAAAAGAGCTAAGCTCTCTTTTGTTCTTCTCGTGATTCATCCAAAGAAAATTTGGCACGAGATATTCTTAACAGAGATAAAATGTAAAACCTGTTTATGCGTCTGGCCTATTTGAGTATTTTTTTTTTTTTCCTAGTGCTGGAATTTGCTTCGAGAAAATTTGATATCGCGCGAGACCGAAGGTCGAGCGGGATTATATTTAAAGGTCGAGCGGGATTCTAAGATTTTCTTACGTAGCAAGAAGCAAATGCAAGTACCAGGAAATTTACTAATACTTTAATATTGTCATAAGATTCTTTTTATTGACATACTTACAATTTTCAACAACAAAATATTACAATTATTTACGATTTTTTCGAAAAAGGGACAAAAATAATAGATACCGATTAAGTGGGTGGTAACTTCGTTTTTATGAGTGGCGAATGAAAATGATATTGTAACAAATCGCAAATCAAACTGAACATATTCCGTGCGCAGGGTACATCATCATACCATATTTTGAATTGTATTTAACATTGCGCAGATACGATTTTTTTCCGTCGTGTGTTAGTTCATCCGCTTGCAATTGAGCGGCATGATGTATACGGCTCAATGTATATTGAATCTGAATGTGAATATAGGTCGAAAATTATGTGCGTCGTCTTATGCTAACCTTAGCCAGCTATGTTAAATGTCTACAGCTGTGTGTTTAGGATGCACAAACAAGTAGTTGCTTTCATGTCCATACTTTATTAATTTTTAAAGTTATATGAGAAGCAGTATAATCAACTGCATTTCTGTCTAATTAAAACTACATGTATGTAACTCGAATGGGTTGGTTAGCGGGTTGAAAACTCGTTCTTGGAACTCATGTTCCAACTGGCTATTAACCCATTCTCGTGGCACATTTTTAATATTACATAAATGAAGATGATTTTCCTTTATCTATTCTATTGACTTAAAATTGGTATACATCTAGCAGATAAACAAATTATTAGTATCAGACCTCCGGCTGCCTCCACACAAGTGGGTCCCAAGTAACCTGGTACACACTCGCACACATTGGGCGCTACACAATTTCCTCCGTTCATACAGGGCCTCTGGCATTCAGCTGAAAAAGATGGAATATTTTTACGATCCAATGCGAATACAAGATATAACCATCAGTTTTAAACTCATAACATGTAAGAATCGGAAGAAGTCGAAACCAAGGCACGAGTAGACCTCAGAAAATCCGCTAAAAACAACAAAATTTTAAATGGACAAGGTAACGGAAAGAGATTTGCCGTATGAATCTTACGTTTATACTATTAAATAGAAACACTGTGTCCGGCATAAATATTGCGAATTTGTCCATCTAGGTAACCACTGTCAATTTCGCTAGCACAGTCGGTAACGGAAAAAAAGCTTTTAATCCAGGAGTCGAGGGTGCAATTTCATGCTCGGGCGAATTCAACTGAGGATAGATGTCGCTGCGTTATAACTGAAATATTTTTGTAGCGGCCTTAAACACAAAAATAATCTAGTGTTAAAGACATGAACGCAAGACAGACCAGTCTCAATTTACTACGATTCATAGATAGGAAGACAAACAGATATGTACAATGAAATTAAAGACAAAACTATCGACTGGGACAGATTCATAATTACATGTATGTATTAAATCAGTAACCGTAACTTAGATAGAACGAACGGTTTGATAAGACAGTAAAGATAAACAACAAATAAAGACTAGTCTCTCACGTTCAGGACAGCCGTCATCTATCGATCCAGACCACCCTGCGCAACAGGCATCGACTTCTCTTTCCATTTTTCTGTAGGAAGATAGAATTTATTTCACACAAATTATTTCTGTACACCTAATCGATTCAATGTAATTGCAAAATGAAAATGCCAGTCAAGAATATAATCAAAGATTTGTTGTAAGGTCTCTTAAAAATGACGATCGCACAATGTTCAATACATTCTTTGCACTTGCAATTGGCTACGAAATAACGACCATAACATATTTTCCAGCGTGTTACAATTAGCATGTACTCAAAAAGATGATAATCAGTGCCATGCTCTATAGAAAGAAAGTTTAATGCATTTGCAACAAGTATCGACCAATCTCAGCCTGCGCAGTCTACAGTTTACTATTTGGTTAATTTTCTTTATGTCAAAAGACCACTTTACCTCATGATTCAGTTAATTGTGCGGTTAACTTGATTTTATGAATCAAGCATTATGTGATGACTTGCCAGGTATAATGGATAATGGAGATGCATTAAACCTCCTTTTGCCAGAGTGCGGTTCTTATAATTTGGCCTGCAAAACGCGAAAAGGGGCATTTGGACATTTGCGTAAAGTGTCGTTCCGGATCAGCCTGCGCATTACGCGCAGACTAATTCGAAACGACACTTTCCGTTTTTATGTAATTTTCTGTTTTGCGCAAATGCACTGTAAGAAAAAATCTAATGTAGTCGTAAAGTGCCGTCTCGGATTAGCCTGCGCGGACTGCGCAGGCTGATCCGAGATGACACTTTACGCAAATGTCCGAATGCCCCTTTTTCGCGTGTTACAAGCCATATAATCTAAATCAAAGGACTCACAATCCTGATAAGCTGATTTGTGGGTTCAGGATTCAAAAATCATGTGGAGGGATGGAAGATAAAATTTTCATTACATATACAGAAATAAATGAAACAACTTGATAGAACAAGCCAGGACATGCTGAATTGGTCAGCCTGCAGGTTATCTGTGATTTTATTGCATATGAGTACTTAAGGATAGGGCACTCTTATTGGATTCTTGTAACACCGTCTTTCAAAGCCGAAAAAAAAAAACGTACGGATTCGGCTAAGACTCGGGTAATCCGTAATCGATCGACCTATAGACGCTACTTCCCCTCATCGATTACGAATTACCCGAGTCTTAGCCGAATCCGTACGATTTTGGCGATGAAAAGCGATGTTACACGAATCCCATTAGGGTGCCCTATCATTAACACTTTACTTCACATTGTTGACTTTTAAGGACCCCGAAAAAGAACATTCTAAAAAATCTTTGTTGGAATAGGAGAAAATGTTGGTAACCAGCATTTTCTCCTTTTCCCACACTGTTTTCTACCCTATCAAAGAAACATTTCAGCATTTGAGCCACATTGAAATTGTCGTCTGTAAATCCTTTCAATTTGGACAAGGTTAAAACTTTGTCGTCTGGTAAAGGGTTAAATGATTTAGTGCACTGATAATCCAGAGCTTCAAACTAAAACATTTTTCTGCTGGTATAAGGTCTAGGGCTGTTCACTTGTGTGTAAATACCGGAGCGAATACAAACGTATTTAAAGTGTCGAGTTTGGGTGGTATTATAGGCTGTGAGAACTGGCCTGGCAGGGTGTCGCTAACCTCTGACCTAAGCTTTCCAGTTTTTTTTTTATTTATTTTAGTGGCCTCGAGCCACTTCGGATTGTTTGTCGTAAGTCTACGTAAACACATGCAGTATATCAGTACTTTATCGATCCTTTGCTTTATGGACACATGAAGTGCATACTCTTTAACCGTCTGAAAACATTATGAAAAAAGGTGCTTCTTATCTATGTTGTTCAATTCTCGAGTTCTTTATCTTCATATTGCATTTTATACGGCTACTCACGATGGTTTCTGAATTACCTATTTTACTTGCATCTAAAATGCAGTGAGCTGTAATATAGCTCCGGCCTGCAAGGTCAATTCTTACAGCCTATACTAACATCAGATGGTAGAATGCATACAACGCATGGACAGCTTGGAGTATTTGGCTCAATTCAGAACAGGCAGACCAAAAGGGTTTGCTATACAAATCGTCTAGAATATAAAATTCGAATTTGTTGTCATTACAACCTAGTTTCATTAGGCATGACCCACATATATTTAACAAAGAGAGGACTTACTGGTTAAACATGCACGTGCGTCCAGGCTCCAGAAGCGCCCTCTGTCGGTCTGACGCACTAAGGGCCGATAATCCAGATGCATCAAAGTCCAGCATTTCCAAATTGGCGAAATGTTGAAAACTGTTTTCACATAGGTCGTTTACTGGGTTGTAATAAACTTCTGTAACTGGGCAAATATGTCTGAAATATAAATTTATTGCTTAAGTATTTTCTGAAATAAAATTCCTTTTTTCTTCAGTGCAAGGTAAATGAAAATATCATCTTACACTGCGGAATTCTGTTCCTAACATCCACTTTTTGACCCTTGCGGAAGTTGGTTGAAAAACAGAAATTTTATGTTAAACACTCGCACGAAAAGTAGAAATGTTGAAATATTTTACGCTAACATCAACTTTTTGACTATTAAAAAGTCAAAATTAAACCTTAACAATTATCTTTTTACTTTTCCATTTAAACTCTGTGTCGAAATGTTGACAGTCTTTTTTTTTTCCCATTGTTTGTTTTTACAATCGACAATACAAGGAATTCCTCTTTTTTTCGCAGTAATGTTTTATCTAGAAAATCGAGATAAGGGTGCCTACACAGACTTTCAGTTTTCTACTCCCACTTAAGTCTGAAAAAAACTTATTGCTGCTTTCCGTAGTGTACCGACATTTCACTGCTACCTTGTCTGGTTCCTGCAAACTGAGTACGGATCTGATTGAAAGGGAGAGAGCAAAATAATTGTAGGGAGTTACTTTTCTAAATTCTAATTTACTCTAAATGCGCTATGCACAACTTTAGTCATGTTAGTACCAGCGTAGTGTTACATTGTGCATATCGAACCCTGACTGCCTTTTTTGGAGACTAATGATCGAGAGCAGACTGCACAGAACGTGCAGCCTGATCTTTGATCTATACTGTCCCCCTTTTCGTGAAATATTCTGGAGAAAAAAAAATGAAATTGCGAAAAAACTGTGTTTTTTTTTGTCTGAGAAAGTCCATATATCATTTCGTCAGCGCTTTACAGGCTCACAGATGGTTTCAAAAGAGGTCTTGTAATGGTGCAAAACAGTGATAGATCGCAAGTTAGACAGTTAAAACTTAATAATTCGACCGATTAAAATGCGACAAAATTGAAATTCTTTCGAGTTATCGATGAGTTCAAATCATCGAAACTTCATTGTGCGTCAGAAAGATACGTGGATCATTAGATTTAACTTACAATTCAGACTTTGTACAAATATAAATGACTTATTTTTCTGAGAAAATAATGAAGAAGCTTGTTCTGACTGATTGTATGAATATCCAGAACTGCTGCTGTTCTGTTCTGAAGATATTTCTCCCTCCCTGCAAGCAATTTGATTTTGGCCGTATTCTAGAATCACCGCAATGGTGCCATTACTGTCACTATTACAGAGCAAATTTACGGTCGGTATGACAGCTAAATATGACCCATATGAAATGGGGGCTTCATGCATCTGCATAAAGCATCTAACTGGGTCAGCCTGCACGGAGCAAATTGCGCAGGCTAACCTGTGTCGAAACATTTTGCTTTTGGGAATGTTTCTGTATGTCAAAGCACCATTCTACCTCAATATTCAGCCGGTTGTTAGACAAAGTGGATTGAATGGATCCACATTTATGTGATGAATTGCTTGGTATAATGCATCACAGAGATGCGTTAACCCTTTACCGCACAATGCCGACTTTTGACGACCCTGGAAAAGAAGCCTTTTGAAAACATTGTGGGAAAAGGAGAAAATGCTGGTAACCAGCATTTTCTCCTTTTTCCACAATGTTTTCGACCCTTTCAAAGAAAAAAATGCCCATTTGAGCCACACTGAAATTGTCGTCTGCAAATGCTTTCAATTTGGACAAGATTAAAATTGTGTCGTCTGGTAAAAGGTTAAGCTCCCTTTCGCAGGAGCATAGCTCATATATCTTGTATGGTCTGCTCAGTATACGCTCACATCTTCGTGTATAACTTAAAACAGCTTTGATTCCATACACATCTGGTCCTACATTTAGTGATTTTGTTATCACTATAATTGTTTTTCTCTCGTTCTAGATAGATTAGGCGAAAAACTCGAAAAAAATTTAACTAAGATTTCTGTCGAGATTAGTTTGAATATAATTCATAGCCTTTTTCACAATATTTTCATACAAGTAGTTTTACTGGTACAAATCAACATGACGCAAAAGGGTCTGGCCACAAGTTCTCAGACTTCGATTTGGCCATTCCCTTAAATACATCTGTACTACTACATTACCGACATAAAGTTATTTCTTTGAAGAGCTGCCTCTTCTGTATAACAAGAAAGGACAATTTTGTTTTTATTGATTGTATGGTGTTTATCGCCGTTTTCAACATTATTTCAGTTATATCGCGGCGGCCAGGGCACCTATCCATGCTTTCCTGGAGTTTTTTACCAGTATTCCGCACAATTTTCTTTCCACGCCACTGGCTGCTTTCCCACATAATCATCGTCGAAACAATGGTCAGCGGTGGGAGGGGAATGAATCCTGTCGCAGTGACTATCATCAATCCTCGGAAAGAAATTTGCCGAGCCAGGGGTGGTAGCCAGGGATCGAACCCGGGACCCCCTGTTCTCAAGTCCTGCACACTACCGACTGAGCTACCGGGGCTCGGCGACAATTTTGTCCCAGTTATGAAGTAACGTTAGCTTGTAATGGCTATGTTTTCAAAAAATAGTTTCAAATCTGAGTGGATGTGGTGTCCGTGGCTGTGAGGCAGAGCATCGGCCTCTTACCCATAAGGTCCTGAGTTCGATACCCGGGAGCGGATGTCAACTTTGGGATTTTTCATTGGCCCACACATTCGGCTCGAGTACTGGTGTAGTTCCCAGGAAGCAGAATCGAGAGAGATTAGTTGCAAGAACTTGTTTCTCAATCGATGTAAAATAAATATGTTTAAACTAAATCTGAGTGGATAGAAATGAGTATTCTGCTGATATAGTCGACTCCGTCCAGTAAAAAGGGAATGCTGAGAAACATTTTTCTCTAACTTCAACTTAAAAGTTACACCCTTTACCAAGCTATTTTTTTTTTCAACCATGAGGAAAAGGCTTTTAAAAACACTGCAGGAAAAGGTGAAAATGCTGGTAACCAGCATTTTCTCCTTTTCCCACAACGTTTTCTACCATAACCGAGAAATTCCCGGCACTTTAGTCTCAATTAAATTGTCGTCTGCAAATGCTTTCAATCTGGACGAGTCTGAAATTTTTTTATCTTGTAAAAAGTTAAATAAAAGAATAATACCTGTTTTGTGCTTGCACTGGTTCTGACATGGTCCACATCAGCCACACAATGATAGGAGAGATAAACCCACCCATGGCGGATATTTCCTAAAGTGGCGACTTTGTGAATTTACGTTTATTTCTCTATGATCTATATTATCTTTGCTGTTTAGAGAAAAACTAGTGCCAGAATTATTTATTTTCTTACTTGGCCCGGTAACTACCGAAAGAAGAAAAAAAAACTGGGTATATAAAGATGTTTCTTTTACATGCCGTGATCTGATTGGTCAGCATTGTCCACGTGACTGTCTATCGGCGCTTTCATTGGATTGCTACCGACGGTGTTACACAACCCGAAAGCTACAACATGTTGCACATGTTGTTGATTTGTCTCCAATATGATATTACAGATTTGTTAAGATTAATATTAGTTTAATATCTTCCTTGTCGTATTTGTACCGAAATGTAATTGTTTGTCCAACAGATTTCTACAGCCATTGTTTATTCTACGTGTTTGTTCATTAGTGCTAAGTTTGTTTTAAAGAGCAGGGGCGACTAAATCGAATTTCCATGTCCCCGGTAAATGTAAGATAAGTATACAGATGTGCGCAAAGAAAGGTTACGTACAGTTGATTTTGAAATAATAGATAAGGACTATTTGTTTCTTATGAAAATGAAAAATACAAATATTCTCTCTATCACATGGAACGTTAGAAGGCAAAAGATTACATTATTCCTCATTTTTATCTCACTACAATACGACAAAATTTTTAACCAGCATTTTGTCCGTTTTTTTCTTTTCCAAAATATTTTTTACAGCCTTCTTCCTCGAGAAAGTTAAAACATGGTGTTTTGTGAAGGGTGAGTAAATATACTCAATAACTTAGTTTAAAAAAAAAAATCTACTTGACAACACTTTGCCGCTTGCAACTTTTTCACTTCATTACATTAAAACTAACTCTACATGGACAGACTCTGAAACATATCTTATGGACGAGGAATACTGCGGACAAAGCGGAAGCTAAATTTTAGCCTTTCTTACGAACAAAGTCGGTAACAAAGAAACAAATTAACAAATGCATAGCAGAAATACAGGGACCGGGCAGGATTCGAGCATACAACGCCCGGACGAAAGGCCAAGACCATAACCACTGAGCTAAAGAGACATCTCCCTATCGCAGTTGTTATGTGTTGTATTTAAATCGAGATGAAGCCATGCATGAAGGAGTGGTCTCCCGTAACACCCTTATCCTGCTAAATAAATGAAATGAAACTTTCAAGCCAAGTGTAAAATCCCAAAATGGGCATTTTTTTTTGGGGGGGGGGGGATAATTCCTTATCGGATAGTGTAGACCCAAGATCAGACTGCACCTTCCGTGCAGTCTGATCTTGATCTACACTGTCCACAAAAAGTCCTTCAGTCGCGATTAGCAACTGAAACGTTAGTCATTTTACACTTGTCACAGTTTTTGTTCAATGGCCCTACATTAAATACACCATATTTATCGATTATTAAATTATGTTTACACAGCTGATCAATATTTGAATCATTATACACACTATAAGGTTTTAACTGCATTTTTTTTTCCTCTGGCTGTAGAAATGTATCTTTAACCTTTTACTTTTAACAGTATTTTTTATTTTCTTTTGTCAGAAGCCCATTGAAAACGTTGTGGGAAAAGGAAAAAAATTATAAATAAAAATACCGGTAACCATTTCCACCATTTGAGCAGACAAAATTGGTTTAATTCGTATTTTGTTAAACATCGTTATAGTTCACTAGACTTAAAGAGATCGAAAGTCAATAAAATATTCATAATTTCTAATCGATTTTACTTAGAATTGACAATATACCCAGGACAATGCTTTATTTGTAGGATTGTACATAGCAGCTGTGGCGATTGATCTATAGATAAATATACATTATCAGTTTGTCACAAATTAGGTAACTTATTATTATTATTATTATTATTATAAATATTGATTATTTATTTTTCTATTTATTTATTTATTTTTTATAACAATTTTGAATATTCACGTTCCTTCTTTCTATTTTTTTTTCTTAAGTTTTAGTTCATGAATTTAGTAAATACGATTTACCAGACGACAAAGGTTTAAAACTGCAGGCATTTGCAGATGACATTATCAGATATAGCTCAGATAATGAAATTCGTACTTAAAATGGCAGAAAACATTGTTGGCAAAGGAGAAAATTAATCTGCTTAACAGTATTTCTTTCTTTCTCCTTCGTTAGCCCTTTATCGAACAAATGCCGAGTTTTCATGATTCGAAGAAAGACGCATTTCGAAAACATTGTGGGAAAAGGAGAAAATGCTGGTAACCAGCATTTTCTCCTTTTCGCAAACTGTTTTTTTCCCTTCAATAGATAAGTGCTTTTTTTTCCCAGACCTCTTTTGTCGTCTGCAAATGCTTTCAGTTTGTAAGACTGAAAAATTACCGTTTGGGAAAGAATTGAAACGGGTGATTATTGTTAACTCTGTAGGCAGACTATGGATAGCCAGCGTTTTTGTCCTCCCATTTTTTTCAGAGGCCTTCTTCAGTTCAGGGTTAAATATATGGTACGTCCTATCGTATGTAAGATCGTATGTGAGCGGATAAGTGGTCGGTGCCCGTATACCGCAGTCCTTCTTAACAGCATTCTTCTAATTCTAGTGTTAAAAAGTAGCGTAATTTATGATTGGCTTAACCATTTAGTTTAGCCAATAAAACTTATGTTACAACTTTCAAATTTAGAAAACTTGTATGTATTAGACTAAAAATGTGTTTAAAGGTAGGTACGGGCCCAGGTCACAAAAGAACAAGCACGTTGACTAAAATTATGGTTTTTGTCCTGTTCCAGGAAATGTCTCTCCGGTATGTGAAGATCGGGCTACTGGTGTCCCTCGTGGCCTTGCTGGCCGACATTATGGCCATTGCTTTACCGTGGTGGAGCTACAGGGAGGAGGAAAAGTTTGGCGAGCTGTGGAAGATCAACGCTGGTCTCTGGGAGGAGTGTGCTCGCATTACAAATATTTTTGGAGAAACGAAGTACAATTGCTTTAAAATTCAAGAACCCTCAGGTATGAATTTGTCGGTTTCTTTGAACTCTAACCCTTATCCTATCGAACATAAATTGTTGACGATCACAAATTTAATTTGCTATATTGATAAGCACTGACTGGGCTTATAAGACCGAAACTACTGAAAAATAAGAGGAGAGTGCAGAGCAGTTCTTGCTTTACACTTTCCACAAAGTTCATCCACTGACGCGAACGGCGGCAGAGGGGTTAATGTTATTTCCAATGGCGGTTCAATTACATCAGGGCAATCAGTGTACCTTTGAGTTTGTTCTTTTCGTCAAACACGCGTTCATGGATGAAAGACATATCTTTTGCTTATTTAAAGATTCGAACATAAACCGATGGACAACTATTCGCTTAAATTGCCAACTGAAAAGATGTGGCTTAGTCTCAGGGATGGGCATGATATTCGAGCATTTGTTAAAATAATGATGCTTCCGTGTGAAACACGACCTAGTTACTCAAATGTGTTTTAGCCCACAAACCGCAAGATAGATGATATGGATAGTCTGAATGTGTGAGTAAATCAAACGGACACAGTCCTCAGACCAGATTATTTACATAAAATGGTTTGAATTCTGCATTTTTTTTTTTTTTCATAGATTAAAATTTTTTTGCCATGGATTTTCTATTTTTGGATGACCAGCTGCTTTAATACTATTGACAAATTGGGCCCACAACTGTATTTTAAAACATCTGAGCCATAAACCGAAAAAAAGGGGCTTAATGCAACCCCGTGATGCATCATACCCAGCAAGCCATCACATAAGTATGGATCCATAATAGCTACTGTTTTTAACAACTGACTAAATCATGAGGTAGACTGGTCCTTTGACATACAGAAAATCGACCAATACCGAAAAGATTCGGCCCAGGTCATGAGTCGATACTTTTCGCAGATGCATAAAGCCCCCTTTTCACAGAGCATGGTTCACATATTTTTCCCCCACAGAAACAATCAATCTAGCCAGGAACACGTGTTTATTTGGAATGTTGCTCATTCTGGGGGGTATGCTGATCACGTGCACCGGAAGATGGATCCTAGTCGAGCTTCAACTTGTACCGCTGGTTGGAGCTTTAACTACGAGTTTTGCTGGTAAGATTTTTTATTATATTCCTATCAGTGAATGACTGGGATTTCACAGTGAATAACACCACTAGTGATGATAATTATGGTATCATCTCGAGTGACGATAAAGTTTTAGAATGCTTGCCAGAACTACTTTTTTCCTATATTTCTCATATTGTACCATTCTTGAAAATTATTAGAATAAAAAAGGTGAATTAGGAATATAATAAATAGGATAATCAACTGGTTGTGTGTGATATTAAAAATCTGTCACACTAATGGGGTTTGATGTGGTTCAAAAACTCGTCCTTCGGACTGATTTTTTTTCAACCGCATCACACCCCATTCACAGCACAGGCTGGCATGTGTCGATACTTTTTTGTAACTGCATTAAGCCTCATTTTTACAGAGTATGGCTGATATGTATATGAAATAACTTGATGCAACAATCAAGGGCAAGAAAAGTCAAAACGACAGGCTTACTGTGGCTTTATTGCTATAATAAGCAGTTAACACTTTTAGCGCCACAAGTGAAACAGCAGCTTTTGCGTACGGCATAGATCAAGACCAGACTGCACAGAAATTCCTTCCTTCCTCCCTCCCTGCCTCCCTTCCTTCCTTCCATCCTTCCTTCCTTCCTTCCATCCTTCCTTCCTTCCTTCCTTCCTTCCTCCCTGCCTCCCTTCCTTCCTCCCTGCCTCCCTTCCTTCCTTCCTTCTTTCCTTTCTTCCTTCCTTCCTTTTACCTTTCTTTTTTCTACATGTTCTCTATTTTCCAGGTTTTCTGATATGGCTTGGCGTACTTCTCTATGCCGACGACTATGTGAAAACAGCGGGAAACGAGCCATGGGACGTTCACGCGGGATGGTGGATCGGTCTTGCCTCGTCATTCCTGTGTTACATTACGGGTATCCTATATCTTTGGGACAAAAGAAAGGAAAGTAAAGTCGATCAACCCGAACCCCAGCAAAGCCACACAGATCAAAACCAGCCTTCCTCATCCAGTTATTACAGAAAAGATAGCTGGACTTCAGGCTATTCAGTTGGACCTCAACGGCGTCTATCTTCGAGGGGTTCCCTAGACAGACAGAGTTTTGATACCCCGATACAGTCTATCTCGAGGTTGGAGGTCAAAACTAGCAGATATTATTGACAGAAAGCGAGCAACAAATATGTTCAAGATTCTGTTTTGTTTATTTCATGCTTTTCGGTAGTTTATCGAGAAATAATGGGGGATGATGGTTCGATATTTAATGGTTACGACCTGTGAAAAATACAGATTTCATATTTCCTAACTCTTCAATTGAAGGCGTAAACGGTAGTTCCCGTACACTAGTTACCTAGGTAAACTGCGCGTGCTATTCAACAAGACGGGAATTTGACTTCATTTTCTTGCATTTACCCGACATGTTTCGTGCTTAACGTAGTTTTGTAATTGGTTGATATGTGGAGGGGTGCGCCACGGGGAACTCTGCTGGATTTTGATGAAAATCCCAACAGACAAGGGGTCAGAAGCATAAAATGAATAGTTTTTTTATAGTGAAAGATCGAAATTTATTCATCGAGTGAACATCATTGGTATTACTGATGATGTTCTCGAGATGAAACGAATTTCGATCTTTCACCGAAATAAACATATATCCTCCATATCTTTAATATGCTTTTCTACAAAACGTAAAGATATCATCGGCAAAATTGAAATTGTGCAAAAATGATTTAAAAAGCCATTCAAATCGCACATCTTCATGGAATAAGTAAACAACGTGCATCACCATTAAAAATTTGCTGATCTCATTTGAGCCATGGCCTGGCAAAAGCGGGCATAATGCAGTTCTGTGATGCATTTTACAAAGCAAGTCATCACATAATTACGGAACTATAAATCCATTTTGTCTATAACAACTAACTGAAATATGAGACGGACTGGTTCATGGACATGCAGAAAATTTACCAAATTGAAAAAAATATTCGACACAGGTTAGCCTGTGCGGACAGCGTAGGCTGACCTGAGTCGATACTTTTTACAAATGCATGAAACCCCCTTTTCACAGAACGTGGTTTTTTTAAGGGTTGAGTGCATATTTTTGTGTTTTCATCGAGATATAAAATGCAATTGCCTTATTACATGGCAAATAACACCCGAAGGGCGTTGTGTTAAGCCATGTAATAAGACAACTGCATTTTATATCTCGATGAAAACACAAAAATATGCACTCAACCCTTATAATTGAACTCGCTGTTCACTTGAATCAATTTTTGAAAATGATAGAGAGATAGAAAAAAAAAAAAACACTGACAAATACGACAGTACACACGAGTTAATTTCCTTGGCGGATTCTTGGTGGCACGGGCATGAATACACAATCTATTTTTAGCTTTGCAACATATTTTTCCGTCGAAGACGGCCATTTTGCTGACTTCGAAATCAATACTTTCAATGATTTATCAAACAAAACAGAAATTTCTGACTGTCTATGAACTAATCAACTATCTAAACTTGAGGCTGGGTGGACGATATGTTCATTCGAGTGACCTTTTTATAGATATTTTGTAAAGAAAAGGTCTACATACCGTCGGTAGATCTGTTCTCGATGGGTATCTAACTGTAGCCGATATAAGACTATCCGAGTTTTCTTGCAAGCTATGAATCGAATGACGCCAACGTTTTGTGAACCACTTATTAAAATGTAAAAAGACGGTGTAATAGCTGTTAATTCCTCAAATGTTTTTGGTCTCTCAGTTCTAGGCTTTTGTTCAATTCATCCCTATCACGCCAACATTTTAAAATTCTTGACACAGTGCATTCACTTCTTTCGGTCCTTTCTCCAACACTCCTAGCTTTCACTACACTTTCTATCAAATCCACGACGAGTTTTTTTCTGATAAATAGTCATCTGTTAACCATCCCTTTTTTTACTTAATCTTCGCAATAAACAAACTCAGAACAACTCCGTCATGAAACAAGAAATCAACTTCATTTATGCAAGAGTAAATTTTCTGTTTACACAGTGCTCTAAATTTAACTCAGTGACCTTGGCTTCGTAGAAATCGACCGCTGACGTATTGAATGATGTAACTGATGACGTCGACCATTCAAATACTTGATTCACTTTTGGCACGGTGTATTTTTATGTTTAGGGTGCAAATAAAGATTAACATTCATCAATTTGTCCAGGTTTATTCGGGAGTTTTCTTTTTTCAAGTTTTTATGCAAAAGAAATCAATCTTTCTGAGTTTGACTGATTCAGCGATGGAACTCTAAAAATAGCATATAAAGAGCTTGCATGAAATCTAAAATTAGATAATACACAACAACTTGGAAAAACCGAAAGTAGTCCCATTGCATTCATCGAAAAATGGTATGACGGTTTTTTTCGTCATATGACCCGATTTCGACCAATCAAAAAACGAGTTTACATAATGAGTGCAATTTTTCTCGTATAACGTCACAACGTCTGATCACAGTACAAGAAGAGTAACGTCAGCTTCTTAAATGGCCTGCAACATGCGAAAAGGGACATACGGACATTTGCGTAAAGTCTTGTCTCGGATCAGCCTGCGCAGTCCGCACAGGCTAATCTAAAACGACACTTTCCGTTTTTATGTAATTTTCTGTTTTTCGCAAGTCTACTGAAGCACAAAATCTAATGTAGTTGTAAAGTGCCGTCTCGGATTAGCCTGCGCGGACTGCGCAGGCTGATCCGAGACGACACTTTACGCAAATGTCCGAATGCCCCTTTTTGCGTGTTGCTAGCCATATTTAGCATATTAATTTTATTTTTTACAGTAGAAAATAATACAATTTCTGATTGGGTACACAATTAAGTTAGGCTAGTTAGAAATTCCGTTATTTTAAAATTTAGAAGCTCTTAATGACTAGTCTAAAAATAAGTTATTTTTAGAATAGTTGGTGAATACGGGCCCCGAATGTTCTTCTTTATTTACGATGATGTTCTCATCTCAGAACATTTACAACTCTTTGCATGTGGAAAATTAGCCAGTGACAAAAATTAAAATAACATCTCTTTGTTAACACCTTTGAAGACTGCGTTATTGTATATGCGCTTGATGCCTGGATGTCTCTGAGTGCCACAGACTGTCGCAATTCTCGAAGAGTCATAGATAATAATGAAGCAAGTCAAAAGTCGATCTGCGCAGAGATTCCAGGCGGCCTGCGAGTGTGTCATAAAACCATAGCAGTTTACTGAAGGGAATTCTTATGCAGCAGACAAAAAAAAAAACTTTTTTTTTAATCGAGGTCTAAATGTAGATTTTAAATGCAGATGAAAATGATTTTGGTCAAAGGAAAGCATCAAGTAGCGGATGGCCACTACACATTCTGTGCAGTCTGATCTTGACCTACACTGTCCGCGAAAGGTATTCCGATCTACACTGTCCGCAAAAGGTATTATGATCAGTCTCATTTCTGGAACTACTGAGATCATGTGATGTCTGGGCTGGACTTTGCACATTGTCCTCAATATCTCATAGAAAAAGTCGAATACGGATTATGCCAGCCAATTAGGGGGTCATGGTCGATCTGCTTTCAAGATCACTCTAGAAATAAACTTGCTTTCCAACCATTGCAATGCTCTTTGTGTTTTGTATAGTGTTGTACATTGTTGCTGTAACCGCATTTCCTGTAGTTCTATATACCCTACCGCGCATTATTGGTATTAACTTTTGCTTGAAGGAAGAGCTGTAAATATCGTTGCTTGTAATGGTTTCAGTATCTTAATTACTGCCTTCAAGAAAAATGCTCATATCCGCCACTCACACTCAAAGCATCCCATACAATGTGCTTAAAACCAAGCATCAGAAAACAACGAGCTTAAGGCATCAAAAGTTTTGGAGATGAAAGTGGTCACAACTTTGACGTGCTGTTCGATGAAAGTGAATTTCATGCAGAGACTCAATGCCCTGCGACGTAAAAATGGACTTCATTTTGAACATTTGATGTAAAGCGACTTTATTGTTGAATGTTTCTTTACATACTGAGCATGAAATAAATCTATGTTCTTCGACCTATGAAATAAATTCTATTGTAATACACTAATACAATATACCTTAGATGTATTTGGGGGAGAATATATATATATATATATATATATATATATATATATATATATATATATATATATATATATATATATAAAAAGAGAAATGACACTACAATTAGTATTTTCAACGTGCCAACCGGTTTCGCTTACGCTCATCAGGGCAACGCTTTAATGAAACATCGTAACTAACGTCATTTTGACGTCATAGAACAACGGTTAAATACAGTTTAATTTTGGACGAAAAATGTTTATGAAATATTTTTCCTTTGTTACTCTAGCTGAAACGTCGGGTGATTTGCATTTAAAAAATGATGAGCTTTCAAAGCGAAACCGGTTGGCAATAAACGTTATTCATATATACTCCCATGTGATGTTATTTTTGTTTATTATGTATTATCCTTGAACCGGCACCATTTGACTTTTTCATGTGTGTGTGTGTGTGTGTGTGTGTGTGTGTGTGTGTGTGTGTGTGTGTGTATATATATATATATATATATATATATATATATATATATATATATATATATATATATATATATATAAAGACAATGAAAACGTTTTGGTTATTTATCAACGATGATGATTTTGTGGTCCAAGACCGAACAAAAAAGGCTAACTCATGTAAAGCGCTTATTTTACTAGTCAACTAAAGGGTACATTTTACATAACAGTAATTGCACTTTCATATCAGCACAATAGATTCATCGTTACGGGGACTGCTTTTGCAAGATCCTCGTATCGGAGCGCTAACAGTGCATGACTGTAATCGGATGCGACATTCTTGAGGTCATCTTTGGCTGACCCGTCACCAATACCGATAGCAATCACGGTTGTATCTGCTGTGTGCAGTGTTTGGGCTTCCGCCAACGTGTTCGCCTGTATATTCGATTTCCCATCCGTCACTAAGATTACGGTGTTCTTAGC
>OX328105.1:1807507-1870623 GCA_946811185.2 Hippopus hippopus
TGTGTGTGTGTGTGTGTGTGTGTGTGTGTGTGTGTGTGTGTGTGTGTGTGTATATATATATATATATATATATATATATATATATATATATATATATATATATATATATATATATATATATATATCCGCTTTCGCTTTGAAAGCTCATGATGAGCTTTCAAAGCGAAACCGGTTGGCAATAAACGTTATTCATATATACTCCCATGTGATGTTATTTTTGTTTATTATGTATTATCCTTGAACCGGCACCATTTGACTTTTTCATGTGTGTGTGTGTGTGTGTGTGTGTGTGTGTGTGTGTGTATATATATATAAAGACAATGAAAACGTTTTGGTTATTTATCAACGATGATGATTTTGTGGTCCAAGACCGAACAAAAAAGGCTAACTCATGTAAAGCGCTTATTTTACTAGTCAACTAAAGGGTACATTTTACATAACAGTAATTGCACTTTCATATCAGCACAATAGATTCATCGTTACGGGGACTGCTTTTGCAAGATCCTCGTATCGGAGCGCTAACAGTGCATGACTGTAATCGGATGCGACATTCTTGAGGTCATCTTTGGCTGACCCGTCACCAATACCGATAGCAATCACGGTTGTATCTGCTGTGTGCAGTGTTTGGGCTTCCGCCAACGTGTTCGCCTGTATATTCGATTTCCCATCCGTCACTAAGATTACGGTGTTCTTAGCAGATGGTCTGTCACCATTTGCATACTGTAGTATCTTCTCTCTAACAAACACCAAGGCCAGATCTGTTCTTGACGTTCCGTCATGATACGGTACATAAGTAAGGGCAGTGAGAAGCTCGGCTTTTGTTGTATACTCGTTCAGATACCACTGTAAATGTGGAGTCTCGTCATATACTAACAAAGAGACCTGGAGATAAACAGGTACAACGCAATATTTGGAAAGAAAACATCTATCTATCTATCTATCTATCTATCTCGATCTTAATCTGTATTGAGGACATGTATGTACTCTTACAAGTAATGCCCAAGGTTTGCTGAGTAACATAATTTTTCACACAGCATTACAAAGTTTGCATGAAACATATTTGTGCTAGTTTTGTTAGACATGGCACATTGATGGTTCTTAGTAGACAAATGTGCTTTTTAGTCGGACAAAATATTCCTGCAAGTCAGAAATGGTCTACCCTACCAATTTCATGGTGTGTAGGTGCACTTCCATACAAATGGAATGTTACGTCAGTCTTCATTTCTGTGTGGAGGTCGAGTTGGTGTGTAACGAAGTATGTATCAGATGAGGCCGAAGGTTGAATTCGATGCGAACTCACAACGAGACCTGCTGCAACCACACAGACATAGAGACTGTCGTAATGTTCCTTTTATTGTAAAACGTTCTATTTATAACTGTAAAAACATAGCAAGTTTAAAAAAAAAATCCCGAGAGCCGCACAATTTCTGGAATTGATGAAAAGAACCGAACGTGGATACATAGAAGTAGTTCATGAATAAGATGATGTTTGACAGAGTGAATGCGTGATAGGAAAGCGTTTTCTGGTATGTTTTACGAGTATATGCGTTTCAGATAACGTCCGTATTTTAGTAAGATCATTTATAGACAACACATTTACGTACCGTTAATATTTAAGGTAGGCTATTCAGCTTTCACATCAACTTGAAAAGCAAAAGTTTTACAAATCAAATATGGCCTTTGAAAATGTCAGAGGACTTTTAACTGACGTATTTATAAACGTGCAGGGCAATTGGTCTGGTGGGGCAAGGGGCAAAGCATCGTAATCTTGGAGAGGTTCTTGTTTATGTGACATATCGTTGTCACAAGAGCCAGGATCAGAAATCATCAGTATGACAAACTTGTCAGGTGGAATGATGGTGGCAGAGAAATGGCAACCTTCTGCACCGGAGACAGTGGGTTTTTTTTTTTTTTTGTAATCGAGACTTGGCAACAGCAAAATTGACTGTACACTTACTTTTGAATTGAATTTTTCCTCAAATTATGCAAAAGAAACTTATTTCAGGCTTTATCAATAATCCGTTCACCTGGTTGGTTGATCATTTATTATGTCAAAGTTGACTCCGAAATTCTACAATTAAGGTAAGTCCTCAAAATAGTTCGAGAATTAACTCGAGGGTTCAGACGAACTTGGCGCTAGGAGTCAATTTCGACGGCTTTTATAAACGAAGAAAGTAGTATTTTGATTGATAACGAGGGCTATTCCTGTAAATTAAATTATCTCCCTTGCTAGATAAAGACTAAAAGTAACCAAATAACATATTGGTCCTTTCACCTGTATTTCTTTGTTTTTATCCTTGGTCCCCTTGGGGATGTTGCGATAAATATAACAATGATTTATGATGTATGTGTAAGGTCCCCATGTAATTCAAATCAAATTCTGTTCTTAATCATCAGGAACTATGGAGATGTTGATTTGTAAAACAATCCAAACAGCTTTACTTGAAATATTATCTCAAGAACATAGCTGTTCAGTGCAAGAAAATCAAGGATAAAATCCAAGTAATCCGGACCAATGTAGTACTGGAGAAAAATCAAGGGAAATAACTGAAGAATGGCCCTAATTCAATCAGATATTCAACTAGTCCACTCTAGAGCTTAAGCTGAACTCGTCCTTAGTGACTGTCCGTTAAATGAACAATTACAGAATGTTTACCTGGTCACCATGTGTCCCAATGTCCAGTCTTTCTACCACCCCGATAACATAATCTATCTCATGTCGGAAACTGCTCGGATTGACTCGGATCGATTCGTCTATCACAAACACAATGTCTCGATAGCAATCTGTCCATTAAAAAAATACATATAAGCCATTCTCTGGCGAAACGGCAGTTTTATGCTTTTCCGCGACGCATGATACCAAGGTCGTCGTCACAGAATATGAGATCCAAACAATCCATTTTGTTTCACAACCGACAGAATCATGAGATACACTGTTCCCTTAACATGCAGAAAATTCACCAAAAGCAAAAAGTTTCGACCCAGGTCAGCCGGCGCGGACTGACCTGAATCGGTGCTTTTTGCAGATGTATTCAGTCCCCTTAAAGGATTGTTGCTGGTTTTCTTTCTCGTTACGCATGTCTCGTAACAGCATGCTGACCAGGGTCGATAGTTTTTGTTGTTGTTGAATTTCTGCATGCAATGATCTAACCGTAGTTTTAGCCAAAATGGGTCCATATTATGTAATGACTAGCTTGGCACAATGCATTACGAGGATGCATTGAGCTGGTCTTTTCCCAGGGCATTGTTCAATTACGTATTCGATAAATGCAGTTTGAGGTTAGTAACTCAGCCGGTAGTGTACAGGACTTGAGAACAGGAGGTCGCTGATTCGATCCCCGGCTCGGTCAATATCTTTCCGAGGATTGATGATAGTCATTGCGACAGTATTCATTCTTCTCTCTCTGCTGACTATTGCATCGACGATGGTTATGTAGGGAAAGCAGACATTGGAAAAGCAGAATATTGTGCGGAGTACTGGTAAAAGAGACTCCAGGAAAGCATGGATAGGTGGACTGGCCGCCGCGATATAACTGAAATAATGTTAAAAACAGCGTTAAGCACCATTCAATCAATCAATCAATTAATCAGTTCGAGGTTAAGCCGGGTAAAAACATAGGAGGCCTGCTCTGTGATAAGGGGACTTAATGCATCTGCGAAAAGTATCGACCCAGGTCAGCCTGCGCAGTCCGCGCAGGCTGACCAGGGCCGAAACTTTTCGCTATTGGTCAATTTTTTGTTTGTCAAAGGACCAGTCTACCCCATGATTAAGTCGGTTATTTAAAAGAGTGACACTTATAGATCCATAATTATGCTATGACTTGCCAGGTATCATGTATAACGGAGATGCATTAAGCCCCCTTTTGCAAGAGCATGGCTCATATTGATTGTAGACATTAAAAAACAGTTACAATAGACGGCGTGAATGCCGTATCAACACTGTTTCATATACTTGACACTTCCACTCACAATTCTGTAACTTTGACGCTTTACCAACCGACAAATTTCAACTTGTCAAAACTCAAAACAATCGCCGACGACATATCATATGTTGCTAAAACTTTAATGATTTTTCATTAAATGGTTAGAAAATATTGTGGGGAAAGGAGAAAATGCTGGTAACCAGCATTTTCTCCTGTCCCCCACAATGTTTTCAAAAGCCTCCTGCCAGTCCTCAACTTAAGACGTTAAAAGAGTAGATTGTGGTGTATAGAGTTCTGTTTTTTGAACTATGAAAGGTGAACAGTTGACTAAGAAATATGAGGGGTGAGGTTTGATCTGTGAAATGAGAGGGCAATTGCCAGGTTTGTGCCGATATGTTCTCAATTTGTTGCACTTTAAGTGTTCATCAGACGATATAGTTTTTACACTTGTCCAAAACGAAAGCATTTACAGACAACAGTTTAAATGATGCTGCAATGATGGGATTTGTCTTTGAAAGGGCTAAACTCAATATGGGAAAAGTGACTATCATTCTCAAAAGATCTTTCATTCAGGTCCTGCAAAACACAGGATTATACTGTAACGGGTTGAAAAAAAATCGAATCTCACTCAGTCTAATTTCCCGCACGAGTCTTTTGCGAATCTTTCATGTTTTATTTAAGGATAGGGCACCCTAGTTGGATTCGCGTAACATCGCCTGTCATCGCCGTAAAAAAAAAACGTACGGATTCGGCTAGGACTCGAGTAGTCCGTAATCGGTCGGCCGATAGACGCTGCTTCCCCGCATCGTTTACGGATTACCCGAGTCTTAGCCAAATCCGTACGATTTTGGCGATGAAAGGCGATGTTACACGAATCCCGTTAGGGTGCCCTATCCTTAAAAACCGAGCTACTGATGCCTTCAAACAGACGAGGTGTAATGAAATAGTATTGCAAAGCTCGATATGCTCTTATAAAAATTTTAAATCTTCTGTCAATTTTTAGTCATATTTAGATCCCCTTCCATATTGAAAATATAGAATTGTTTTATCTAAGCTGCGTCTTTCATCTCACCGCCTAAGCATTGAAACTGGTCGCCATGGTAGCAGACTTGAAAAGCATGAACTAGTTTATAATTTATGCACTAGGGCGGACATAGAGGACGAATTTCATTTCGTTCTGATATGTCCACTCTACTTGCATCTAAGAAAGAAATACATTAAAAAATATTTCCATGTTAGACCCAGCATGTACTTTATCGAATTGTTTAAAATAAAAACAATTACTATAAAGGAGCTAGGTTTTTATGTAATGAGGCTTTTTCCTTACGTAATGATCTGACTGGTGTTTAATTTACTCTCATCTTCAATTCTGTTACCAATATAACCAGTATCGCAATTTTAACCTTTATAACTAAACATTATTCTGTTTCCATATCTTCTTTTATTCTCATACATGTATATATCACATAAGATTTTATTTGCCTTTTGCATGATCCACGTGACAGTTTGATCACATACAAGATGAGATGATGACCTACAAGGGTTAAGGATTACGACCCCAAACCCATCGGTAAATATCGTGTAACATCGACGTTTTCGTAAAGGCTATTCAGCCAATCTCGGCAGCATCCGTCTTTTAATATGAGAGTTAGGGGCCGTAGACTCGCTAAGTCATCGGTAAATATCGTGTATCATTGACCTTTTAATAAGGGCTATTCAGCCAATCTCGGCAGCTTCCGTCTTTAATATAAGAGTTAGGGGCCGTAGACTCGCTAACTCATCGGTAAATATCGTGTAACATCCACGTTTTTGTAAAGGTTATTCGGCCAATCTCGGCAGCTTCCGTCTTTTAATATAAGAGTTAGGGGCCGTAGACCTTAAGTCAATAAAACGTTATGTTCTGTTCTGAATCAACGCCTCGTATTCGAACTTTGGAGATCAGATCAACCAATAAGTCACATATTATAAAACAGAGTCCGATTACACAAAACCTTCTAAATTGCATTCCTATATGTATATTTACAAAATAACACAAATTCTGATTGGCTAAAGCATTTGGTTAAGCCAATCAGAAATCGCGTTAATTTCAAATTTAGAAAATTCTTGTCAATTAGACTTAATTATTATTAAGAATTGATAGTGTAAGTGGACCCGGATCTTGACTTATAATCAGATGAGATTTTCGATTTTTTTCTTGTCTAGCGACTTGTCTTTATGGCCTTCAACACGCGAAAAGGAGCATTCGGACGTTTGCGTAAAGTGTCATCTCGGATCAGCCTGCGCATTCTGCGCAGTCTAATCCGAGACGACACTTTCCATTTTTATGTAATTTTTTATGTTTTGTGCACGTCTACTGTAGGACAAAATCTAATGTAGTCGTAAAGTGCCGTGTCGGATTAGCCTGCGTGGACTGCGCAGGCTAATCCGAGACGACACTTTACGCAAATGTCCGAATGCCCCTTTTCGCGCGTTGCAGGCCATTATTATGTGTGTGTCACCACGCGCATTGAAGCATGAAATTAAGTTATGTTGACCGGAAATGTTTAATTAAGTCACGTGATACTCTGTGGATTTAACCCTTTACCACAACAATTCCGATTTTTAACGACGCTGAAGAAGGCATTGTGGGAAAAGGAGCAAATGCTAGTAACCAACATTTTCAATTTTCCGAAAATGTTTTCACCCTGTCAGCGGCTAATCCGATCATACTTCCCATTATCGTCTGCAAATGCTTTCAATTTGGACCAGACTAAAATTTTGTCGTTTTGTAAAGAGGTAAACGTTCATTCTACAGTAATCTATTCAACACTTTACCAAGCGACAAAAGTTAAGAATTGTCCAAATTGAAGGCACTAGCAGACGACAAAGAAATATGGTTTAATTGTGGTATTTGTCGATGAAAAGCTAGCAAACGTTATGGTCTCCAGCATTTTCTCCTATTCCCCATCCTATTTTCAAAAGCTCTCCCGTTCTACAGGGTCTTAAGGTGTACGGCCCCAACTCTCATATTAAAAGACGGAAGCTGCCGAGATTGGCCGAATAGCCTGTACGAAAACGTCGATGTTACACGATATTTACAGATTGGTTAGTGATTCTACGGCCCGTAACTCTCATATTAAAAGACGGAAGCTGCCGAGATTGGCCGAATAGCCTTTACGAAAACGTCGATGTTTACCGATGAGTTAGGGGCCGTAGATCTTAAGACACAGGGTTGTTTGTTAAAGAGTTAAACCTTTACCAGACGACAAAATTTTAGCCCTGTCCAAATTGAAAGCATTGGCAGACGACAGTTTCAATGTGGCTCAAATGGTGCAATTGTTTATTGATAGGGTAGAAAGATTGTGGGAAAAGGAGAAAATGCTGGTAACCAGCATTTTCTCCTTTTCCCACAATGTTTTCAAAAGGCTTCTTTCCAAAGGTCGTCAAAAGTCGTCATTGTGTGGTAAAGGGTTAACGCATTTTTATAGCTTTCTATTGCTTAGATGATTGAATGGTGTTTTACATCACTTTCAACATCACTTCAGTTATACCATGGCGAGAGGTCACATATTTATATTTGTTCTTGGTTTCACAAGTACAAAGCAAGTGCTCTGCAGTGCCTTGCCCATAGACACATCCAGGAAAGACCGAGTATTGAAGCTCGAACTTTAATTCTTCAGGTTACGAGTCCTACACTTTACCACAGAGCCACGAAGGCCCCCGCTATAGCCTAGAATGCACATAAATATTTTATTCCTTTACCATACAATTCGTTGTTTTCACATCCCTGGGGAAAGAAGTATTTTGAAAATATTGTGGGGAAAAGGAGAAAAGCGCGAAATTGCTAATAATCAGCATTTTCTTCCTCTGATCCATTGTTTACCCGTAAAGTAACAATAAAGCCCAAAAGTAAACAAAGTGGGTGTTAAAAAGCATTTAAATTTTTATCATACCATTTAAAAATATGGAAACTATTGTGTAGATGACAATCTGTCATTGTACGATTGGTCCAAGTGTTAGTCGCTGACAGAGAAATTAATTTCAAAACTAGGCTAAAACCTGCCAGGTAGCTGTGTCTTTTGTTTACTTTTTGCCTGATTTTAAAATTCTTTTTTTCTGCTAGCGACTAACACATGACCCGACCACGCGATAACAGACTGTCATCTCCACAATGTTTTCTGTACTATTAGATGGTATGATTTAAATTTAAATGTATTATGGCACCTGCTTGAATATTTTGGCCTCTAGTGGGGCTTTAAAAGACATTATCTTATTTCTGCCAGAGACTAACACATGGCCTGACCACACGATAACAGACTGTCATCTCCAAAATGTTTTCCATACTTTTAGATGGTATGGTTTAAATTTAAATGTATTATGGCACCTGCTTAAATATTTTGGCCTCTAGTGGGCCTTTAAAAGACATATCTTATTTCTGCCAGCGACTAACACATGGCCTGACCACACGATAACAGACTGTCATCTCCAAAATAGTTTCCATACTTTTAGATGGTATGATTTAAATTTAAATGTATTATGGCACCTGCTTGAATATTTTGGCCTCTAGTGGGCCTTTAAAAAACATATCTTATTGCTTGAACGACATTTGATTTCCCGTCTGTCAATTCTTTCTCTATGGTTGAGTCAAAAAGTTGGACCTTTAGTAGAAAGTAAATTGATTTCTGCGCTTTCGCTAAAGCTATAAAGTCAACCTTAGCAGTACGCAAGTTAACCCTTTACCACAATCCTGAGTTTCATTTCATTCAAGGAAGAGGGCTTTTAAAACCATTGTGGGAAAAGGAGAAAATGCTGGTAACCAGCATTTTCTCCTTTGCCCACAGTGTTTCCTAACCCTTCGAAGATATTCCATCATTTGAGGCAAATATGATTTATCGCCTGCAAATGCTTTCATTTTGGACCGGTGAAATATTTTATCGTCTGGTAGAGGGTGGTTACGGAGAAATAAACATACTTTTGACTGGATAAGGTACTATTGGAGCAGCCGTGGAAGGGGGTGTTGTCGACACAAAGTTGGGCGTATTACACAAGTCACTCTGGCAACATCTCAGGTTGATGTCGCGGGTCTGAGCATCTCTTTTGCCGACCAGAAACCCAAATCCAAGACCATTGCAGTACTAAAGAAATGCGATGATATTAAGCAAAGCTAGTTTGTGCCCAGAATAGCCAAGGACAATGTATTATTAAGTTTAAACTGTAGAGTGTCTTGTCTTACACAAACCTTGCTGAGCCCCTGTAGCTCAGTCGGTAGCGTACAGGACTTGAGAACCAGGGGTTTCTAGTTCAAAGCCCGGCTCGGCCAATTTCTTTCCGAGGATTGATGATAGTCACTGCGACAGGATTCATTCCTCTCTCACCGCTGACCATTGTTTCGACAATGGTCATGTGGGAAAGCAGACAGTGGCTTGGAAAGAATACTGTGCGGAGTACTGGTAAAATAAAAACACCGGGAAAGCATGGATAGGTGCACTGGCTGCCGCTACATATCTGAAATAATGTTGAAAACGGCGTCAAACCCCATACGATCAATCAACCTTACACAAAACTTTTACATTTTACAAATGAGACAGTGTCAGGTAAATCATACACATCAAGTATGATAATTTAATTGAGGTGAAAATAAAGATAAGGTTTTGCCTCCCCTACAGTCAAAGCCTCCGATAATATTCATTTTTAAAGTTTCTGTGGTTTGAAGGCAAACCGTCCCATAGTATTCTGGTTCAGTCCATACAAAACATGTGTCTAGGAAAAGAGAAGATTTAAAAACATCTTCGTAATGCATAATACCAAGCAGATCGTCCGATCATATTGTTCCATTTTGTATTTTAAAAAATGGCTGAATTATGAGGTAGAATAGTCCTAAAACATGCAGAAATTTGACTGATAGCAAAAAAAGTTTCGATCGATCCATGTCAGCCTACACGGACTGTGGAGACTGACATGGGTTGATACTTCTTGCAGGTTTAGAGAGCCCCTTTTCACAGAACATTACTCATATGAATAAATTTCCTGTAAAACTAAAAACGTTACAAACCTTTTTACTACCACAGCTCATAATGTGTTCTACATGTCCGTCCTTGCTATACAAAGTATTTATCATACAGCTCTGAAAGTTAACAAAAAATTTGTGGAAAAGGGGAAACTATTGCTATATTCACCTACCAGTCTTAATTGCCTTTCGAATTTCATAATCTTTCTAAATATTCAACGGAACGCAATTTCTAATTGGCTTTACCAAATGCTTAAGCCAATCAGGAATTCTGTTACAATCCAAATTCATTATAAGACAAACGGTATTGTTTAGAATGGTTTATGTTAAAGGGTCGTAACCATGGAAATGGTTACAAACACCACGCCAGTCCCATTTTATTTCGTCAAAGCGATTCATGTGCCAAACTTTACAACAAAAAGTAATTAGAATGTATTAAATACTGTTATTGGGGTGAGTCTTATCTCACATGGATCAAGCTATAAAAATTCTCGATTCGTTTAATACAAGAAAAGACAAGATCTTATTGTAATTACAGTTTATGATTCAATTTTTTAATAGGAAAATATATACATGAAAGAAAACAGAAAACTTAGATTTGCTGAAGAACACAGTAATACCGAACCACTAAAGGAAGATAATCATATTCTACAAGTACTAACCAAATACAAGTATATACCTGGAGTACAGAAGGTCCTTTATTATACTGCAAAGAAATTTCTCGTGATCTGATTGGATAATCTGCCCCGAACATCTATATCATGTACACTGACAAAACCAACGTAAAAGCAGTTTCCCTTTCGGGAGCCCAGTATACGTGACTACACTTTCAACACAACATCCTAAATGGCGGCGTCGATCAAGATTAACATCAAGATTATGCACCAAACTGCACGTTTTACCAAGGTTTCAGTGACGTCAGTTCCAAGTGACGTCAGTTTTCATTGAATTGGGAAATTCTACTTCGTCAGCGTACTCAATTTTTGAAACCAAAAAACAGGTAAATTTCGCTTAATACACGTTGGAATGGTAAAACTTTGCAGTATAATAAATTCGTTGTACGGTCAGGTGGCAGGGGACTTGGAAACTTGTTCACGGCTGTGGTGAATCGCCTTCGGCTCCGGACGACATAATTCACCACAGCCGTGAACAAGTTTCCAAGTCCCCTTCCACCTGACCGTACAACTAATAAAGTCATACAAATTCACCGACATCTTTTCTATCACTGAAACCCTGTACCAGACAACTAATCGTAGTTTTTTTTTCTTAAAAATGGAAGGCATTTATAGGAAATAGGGAAGCGTGGTTACCAGCATTTTCTCCTTTTCCCACAATGGTTTCAAAAGTATTTTTCCTTGTGGTCGTTAAAAATAGGCTTGTGTGGTATAGGGTTAAAACAACTATTACCTCATCAGGAAGACAGGTGGTGATGTTGTTACAAGTTGTGTAATCTTGGACCGAGTGATCAGGACAGTGGTAACATCTCACCGCTGTAACACAGTATGGTTTAGAAAAATTGAATACATTACATCGCCAGGTACTTGAATATCAAAAACAGACTGTATGGGCGGCGACAGGGCTCGTGTTAACCAACCACATCCTCATTCATATTCTGTATCTATTTCTGAGTAATTTTCTGAATATCTAAGTAACGCAATTTCTGAATGGCTAAACAATACGGTTTAGTCGATCAGAAATTGCTTTGCTTTCGAGAATAACAACTAAGAATACAGTTTAGAATAATGATAAAGAGGATTTTGATTTTTCGGTGAGAAGATCGAAATTTATGTCATCGAGTAAACATTATCGGTAATATTTTCACGAGTGGCGCAGCTTCGAGTGAAATTATTACCGATGTTTACGAGACGAAATAAATTTCGATCTTTCACCGAAAAAAACAAATATTCCATTTATTTCATGCTTCTAACCCTTTTTTTGTTTTGACTTTCGTCAAAGTCCAGTGGTTGTTGTCGGTAATTCCCAGTCCACATAAGAAGGCATTACAATATTACGTTAAGCGCGAGAAATGTAGGGTAAATGCGCATTAATTACGTCGTGAATGACCCGCGCTGTTTACCTACGTAACTTGTGTGCGGGTACTACTGTTTCCGCCTTCAATTGAAGAGTTAAAAAATATGAAATCGGTATTTTTCACTAGTCGTAACTATGAATTATCATATCATAATCCACCATTACTCCTCGATAAACTACCGAAAAGCATGTGATAAAAAGAACAACTTTCCCTGGCTGATTTATGTAACTTTATGCATTCAACACGACAGAAAACCTACTGCAGACATTTTTGTACAAATTACTCAAAAAAAAAAACCAGCAGTGCAAGTAATCATACACACTCTGCTAGATATAATATTCAAACATAATTCTTTATTTTTGTCACAAAACTTTTTTCAACTGAAGCAAGATCAACCGTGTTGACGTGGTCATGTTATTGTATTGGTATGAAACCAAACCCGTACAGTTTTGTTTTTCTGTCGCTTTGTCTGTTTGTCATATAGTGGCCAATTTGTTTAAAACTAAACCATGAAGAAGAACGAAACCACTTTCTCCGAAAGCACCATCGACATGTATTATGTAAATGAATACTCTTGCAGCATAGCAACGGACCACTCCCGGCTAACTTCACACTTCAGCTTCCGATTTTTTTTTTGTTATCATAGAAATGTTCTGGAGAATAACAATGGACTTGTAATCATAAGTAGTTTGAGACATTCGATTTACAATCAATTAAATTATAGTTTTCAGTTACGTCTTTCTCTCATTGAATTCTTTATTAGCAGCTAGCTGCAAGTTGCCAGCTTACAATTTGAAATACATTTTCCCCGAAAAACGAATATGCTAAATAAGTCATCTTCGAAGTCAGCTAAAGTTGCTCACTTTCGCAGTTGGTTGATAGGTTCAGATGGCGACTGGATTAAACAAGTGTCTCTGTTACGAGAAACGACTGACAACTATACACTGTCAGATGGCAGCTGACTTTGCGAGCATTGGTGGCCACTTTTGCTTACTTGCAAGGTTTGGTGACAGAAACCAATTAATTAGTGTAATGAACATGCGTAACAAGAAACGGTTGACTACTGTAAAATATCAGATGGCAGGTAACTTTGCCGGCTTTGATCGCCACGGGTTGCCCGAAATACTCCCATGAACAATATTTTTAACGTAAAAGAAAGAAAGAAGACAGGTGGACCAACGCTACTTACGACAATTGCCGCAGAATTTCTGACATGCTGACTGGGATAGAGGTGAGGTGGAGCAAAAATCTGGCTGAGCTTGCTGTAGGATCAGACACGCGGTGGAGTCAAGATCGGAACAAGATTGTACCACACTAACCAGGACTACAGGAATACACAGAACGAGGAAAATAAAGGCTACTAATCGCATCTCAATTCGCTTTTGTAGACAGCGTATATCACAATCAGACTGCAAAAGAACTGCTGTCTGATCTTGGATCTTGTATCTTAAATCTACATTTCTGATTACGGCTAGAGTTTTTTTTTTTCAGCGAAAAGATTTTAGAAATAGCAATATTTCGGAGGACTGGCTAAAAATTTTCATTTGATCTATCCTTTATTTAAATCCTTTACCACGCAAATTAAGAAAACGTTTACAAACATTGCGGAAAAAAAGGATAAAATGTTAGCAAACCAGCTTTTTCTCTTTCTCCCACTATGTTTTCTCTCCTTCACCCCCAAAAAAAGTCTACTGTTTGAGTCACATTTATTTTGTCGTCTGCAAATACACGTACTTCCAATTGGGCAGGTCTGAAAATTTCATGGTTTTGTACAGAAAGAGGTAAGTGTAAAGGGTTATCGTTTGATTGCAAGCGAGAAGAGTAAAGATGTTAGTTTGAATTATTGGTGTTTTCAAAGTATAATTATTTTAAAAAAAGGTTTTGGAGCGGAAGGGTCATACTTAATGCTTTACCAAACGCCAAATGTTTTATGTAATCCAAATTGAAAGCATTTGCAGACGACAAATTAACCTTTGATTCGATGATTTAACCCTTAGGCTGCTAAGCGCGACTCACTGACCTTTTGCGGACAGTGTAGATCAAGATCAGACTGCACAGAACGTGCAGTCTGATCTTGGATCTACACTTTCCGATAAGGATACATTTATTACCCTAAAAATAATTTTGAAATAGCAACATTTGGGGTTTTACTATCGATTTGAAAGTTTGATGTTAGTTATTGAGTAGGATAAGTGTTTGTCTGTGATGGGAAACGTAGTTGGGGGAAGGAGAAATTGCTGGTTAACAGTTACATGTATCTGAAATGATACTTAGTGCCCTAGATATCGGTAAGTAAGCCGAGCCCGGAAGCGCGGTCGGTAGCTTACAGGACTTGACACCTGGGAGAGGGGGGAAAACAATGGTTATGTGGAAAAGCAGTCATTAGCTCGGGAAGAATATTGTACATAGGATTAAGAAATCCCAAGAAGCTTCAAAGCATGGATAGGTGCACTGGACGCCGCGATATAACTGATATAATGTGGAAAACGGCAATAAACACTATTCAAACATACAAACAAATCCGGTTAGTGATGGTAGTATTGACAAAAAGGATCGTTGCCCTTTTATCAGCATTACGTGCTTGTGTGTGGTTTATTATGGGTGTTAAACCTTCGTGTAATGTAGGAACACAGTTCAGTGCAGTCTGATCTTGATCTATACTATCCACTAACGGTCGAATTCAGCATGAAAAAGTCACTCGGTTATGGGCGATACGACATTTTATAGTATAAGACCACAGTTCTATACAGTTTAATCTTGGTCTGCACTTTCCCACTGACGGTTGCATTTATTCATAGTAAGGGTTATTACATAGAATTACTTACGCAATACAAGAAGTAAAGCCAACTCGCTGTTCGGTTTCATTCTGTCAGAATTTAGATATTCCACATGTACATGACCATCGGTCAGGGAAACGTGAATGATAAGAAAACTCTGACCTACTTTTTACCTGAATAATAACTGATATGCGTTAATAGCGCAATTGCTGCCAACGAGATGAATGCGATTTTTATTAGGTTACATTAATGCCCATTGGCGGCCAAAGTAAACTATTCGGGTGTTAAAATTCATTTAAATTCATAGAATACCAGTTAAAAGTGTGGAAATTATTGTGAAAATGATAATCTGTTATTGTACAGTAGGTTCAAGCGTTAGTCGTTGCTTGGTAGGAAAATGAATATTAGAACTAGGTAAAAGTTGCAAAATCGTTCTATCTTTTGTTTACTTTTTGCTTGATCTTGAAATTAGTATTTCATTTTGATATATAAATTTACCTTTAAATTGTATTATTAACTGAAATGCATTTTAACACTTGCATTGTTTACCTTTGTTGCTACTGGGCCTTTAAAGACGATTTCTGCTGCAATGGGAGAAAAAAGTGAAATCCAAATTATCTCCCTTGTTAGATAACCAAATTGCAACTGGATCCTTTTGTTTGGTTTCCTTTGATTTTATCCTTGCTTTACTTAGAGATGTTACGATTATTGTAATTTGATTTATGATGTATATATGTGAGGTCTTCATAACGATTATAAATCGAGTTTCACTCACTATTACCATCGAAATGCATCAACTATATCGAATTTGTGGTTTGATACATTTTTTAGGGAGATATTTAACCTGAACATTCCTAAATAGTGCAAAGGATGTCAAGGATAAAAACCAAGTAATACCTTATTCAGAATCTAGTTAGTAGTGGAGAGCCACCAAGGGAAGTAACTTTCTTTTGTCACCTATTGAGGAATTATCTTCCACCAGGTGGCATTTTTCATGTACAGACCTTTCTGATTTTGGCATTCTGGGTACTACTTTTCAAAACGACAACCGTTACTTCGATTTTTTTTTTTAAATAAAACGCTACCCTGGTACGATTCATTCAGTTATGGTCAGCTAGCATGTAACCTATGCACCGTTCTTTTATAAAATCAGCCCCTACAGGCTTGGGTAATAGCTTCGGTATAGGTATTCTGAGTACAGAACCGAACTACTTTTCAAAACGATAACCGTTCATTATCTTCCGCTAGATGGCATTCTACAAATACACATCTATCTAATATGGGCATTCTGGGTACAGAAGCGGACTAATTTTTCAAAACGACAACCGTTACTTTGAATTTCAAAATAAAATAAACGTTTACTCAATAAAACGCTACCTGGTGCGATTCATTCAGTTATGATCAGCTAGCAGGTAACCTATGCACTGGCCATTTATTAAAACAGTCACTACAGGCTTGGTTGTAGCTTCGGTATAAGCCCTACTTTTTCCAAGTATCGGGGGATGGGTGATGCGTCATAGCAGACAGGTCGAATCTTCGAAGAATATGACATGCGCAGACAACGATTATGTTGTAGTAACTTTCCTGGTGCTTGTATTTACTTCGAGCTGCGTGAGAAAATTTGATATCGCGCGAGACCGAAGGTCGAGCGCGATGTCAAAATTTTCTTACGCAGCGAGAAGTAAATACAAGCACCAGGAAAGTTACCACAACATAATATTCCTTTTATTATATACCTACAACTTTCAACGACAACATTTTGCAATTACTGACATTTTATTCGAAAACGGCAAACAAAATGAGACAATTAATAGTGCGGATGGTAGTATCTCTGTTTTCATGAATGGCGGATTAATATTACAGCGTAACATTTTAGCCAACCAAATCGCAACTTAATGCATGCTTAGTCTGTGCGTGAGATACGTCATCATACCATATTTGGGACCGTATTTGACTGCGTGTAGATACGGATTTTTTTTCTGTCGTGTGTGTTATTTCATCCGACTCAACGCATGTATTTGATCCAGGAAAATATACTGGTATATAATAAAGGTTTATTCAAAAGGTTTAAACATGCATCTTCACTCGTTTTCATCCAGTTTTTAACCGTTTTTTTTTTTTTTTTTCTTTATTTTATGAAACTATAATCACTCTTGTATCATCATGCCAAATATTGCCCCTGATGGTTGCAAGGTTGCACAGTTTACCGCAGATATAAAATTCATTTCATTCTATTGCAGCTCGCCATAGACATAACAACCACAGTTTCCGGTTTAAATCGAAGACAAATCCCTACAGTTTCTTTACCCCATACACCTTGTATTGATTTTTTTAAACCTACGTTTATACAGCTGACTAGAGTATAACACTGTCAAGTTTTAACAGTGTTTGTTTACTCTCTGGCTGTAAGGATGTCTCTTTAACTCTACGCCACTCAAAAAAAAATCAGACTTGTCCAAATTGAAAGAATTTGCAGACAAATTAATAAGTGTAGCAAAATTTACGGGATTTTTCTGTGAAAGGTTACCAGCATTTTCTTCTCTTTTCACGATGTTTTCACCAGTTTTCTTTCTCATTGTCAATAAAACTTGGGATTGTGTGGTAACGGGTTCAGGTGTGCACCAAATTTCTACTTCTGTCATAATGACCGGTATGAAAAAAATGCCATTAGATGGGGCCTCTCCCGTTTGCTTTTGAATCCAGATTCGAGACCTGCAATGGCATTCTTGTAGGACATTCTATGCATCCTTGCATCTATAGGATAAGATTCATTTTGCACTTTGCGTAACAAGTACTTGAAATCTAAAGTTTAAATTGTACTTCATTGGAATTAATTTTATCACATAACCTCCTTTGTTTTCAATGTAATATACCCATTACGAATTTACATAGTTTATACACGTTTAATATCACAATTTCGTGGCGTCATTTTGTACGTATTTCATAGAAGTGAATGTGTTTTATGGATAGATCTATTACCGCGTATGAATCTATAGATGGTTTGATATCCTCTGATCTATAAGTTGTAAAATATTATGTGATAAAAAGAATCTGATATTCGTTAGCGTTTGAGATAGAATTTTATTAAACTCATCAAGAAAAAATGTTATTAAGCTCGCCAAAGGTTCGCTTAATAACATTTCCCCAGACTCGTTTAATAAAATTGTTTATTTCATGCTTTCCGGTAGGTTACCGAGAAATAACGGTGAACTATTGTTCGATATTTCATAGTTACGACCAGTGAAAATACCGATTTTTATATTCTAACTCTTCAATTGAAGGCGGAAACAGTTGTTCCCGCGCACTAGTTACCTAGGTAAAATGCGCATGTCTCACAACCAGATGGAAATATGACGTAATTTACCTTACATTTCTCGCGCTTTACGTAATATTGTAATGCGTTGCTATGTGGAGGGGGTACGCCACGGGGAATAACCGAAAAGAACTGTACTGGATTTTGATCAAGTCCCCCCCCCCAAGGGTGAAAAGCATGAAATAAATAGAATATTTGTTTTTTTTCGGTGAAAGATCTGAATTATTTCATCTTGTGAACATCATCGGTAATATTTTCACTCGTGGCTGCGCCACGAGCGAAAATATTACCGATGATGTTCCTTTTATGGGGGTAAACTTACATCAAAATCCAGTACAGTTCTTTTCGTTTATTCCCCGTGGCGTACGCCACTCGTGAAAAATATTACCGATGATGTTCACTCGATGAAATAAATTTCGATCTTTCGCCGTAAAAAAACAAATATCCTCTGTATCTCAAACGCCTACTCATGTCAGATCCTATATATCTGCACGAAGTTTAATTTTGAAGAGGAGTCAAGATTTTGTTGTTTATGAAAGGATTATGCATTCTTTCATTTTATTTAATACAAGTATTCCGAAATTACATTTTTTTTTTTTCATTAGTCTTCGTCTAAATTGTGATCGGTAAAAATTCTGTAATTATCATTGTAATTATCATCATTATTAATATTAGGAGAGTACTAGGAATCACAGAAATACAGTTATCAGTTCCTTGTCATTGATGAAAATGTGTGTGGTCGACCGGTACTATACATATCCTCTGTAGGAGTTAATTGCCTTCATTGTAGATGTAGGAACGTAAGAGCATCGCCAGTACAGGGTCGTATCTGAAAGAGAGAGAGAAAAAAGTTTGTGAGAGTAATGTTTCAACAGTAAACTTGCTCCATCGATAGGGCGCCAGATAAATAAGCCATGTTCTGACAAGAGGGTGATGAATGTATCTCCGTGATACATTGTACCAAGTAAGTCATCCTAATTAAGGTAGTAGACCCCTAACGCTTCTAGTGCAACATGGAATAAAAATTCTTGATAGTTGATAAATAAGGATTTATACTGATATAATACTTTTGTACAGACCAGAAATTCCTTTGATGTCTATCTTGAAATTATTTGTTGATACTTTTGTTAGTTTCCAGAAAAGGGAGGTAATTATTACCTCCCATTATAATGAGAATATAGTGGTTTTAGATTTATAAATGATAATTCTAAGAAGGAAAAAAAGGAAAAAGTGGCTCGGTTAAAGTAGTACAATAATACTAATTTTTAATCATAGCAAATTTTTTAGGATAATATTATAGTGGAAATAGCGGGTCCACTACCTTAATTATGGATTCATAAAATCCGTTTTCTATAACAAACGACTGACTCATAGGGTATACCGGTCCTTTGACATGCAGAAAATTGCCCTATAGCAAAAATGTTTCAACCCAAGTCAAACTGAGGGGACTGCGCAGGCTGACCTGGGTCGATACTTTCTACAAATGCATTAAACCCCCTTTTTACAGTATACGGGTCAAATGCAATATACATTCTCTGTCAGCACAACGATATCAAAATTGCTGAATTCGCTCTCCTTAATAGATAGAGGATATTTGTTTTTTTCGATGAAAGAACGAAATTTATTTCATCGAGTGCAGATCATCGGTAATATTTTACCACCTGATGATGTATGCAGTTTGCTAATACCTTTTAAATTTTAGAAGAAATATTAAAAAAAAAAAGACATGCAGCTGAGAGGTTTCCATAGCACTTTCCGATAGGGAGATATTTCTCTTTCCCCCCCCCCCCCCCCCCCCACACACACACACAATGACTTTGAAATAGAAACATTTGGTTTTTTTTTTACTATCGACTTGAAGGTATCGTTTAACGTATTCAGCTAGGTATGAGTTAAGAAAACTGTCGCTAGACTGATCCAGATCTTAAAATCATGACGTTTTAGTGGTCCATTTTTTCTACCCATACTACCCAGGATTCATAGCCAATGGGAGAAAAAAGTGAAATCCAAATTATCTCCCTTGTTAGATAAAAACCAAGAAAACCAAATAGCAACTAGGTCCTTTTATTTGATATCCTTTGTTTTTATCCTTGGTTTACTAGGAGATGTTGTGATTATTATAATTTGAATTATGGTGTATATGCACGGTCTTCATATTATTTGCAAATTGAATTTCACTCACCACTACCATAGAAATGCATGAAATAGATCAAATTTCTGGTTTGATCTTGAATCTACACTGTCCGATAAGGAGATATTTTTCTCCGGGAATTAAGTTCGAAGTTGCATTATTGGTTTTTTTTTAATACCTGCTTGAAAGTTTGAATTAACTTATTTAGCAGGATTTTGGTTAATTACCGTGAAGTGTTGTTTATAGCTGTAACACTGCACTTTATCTATTTTCTGACCACATCGAACTGTATAACAACTACTAGTATTAGGTAATTAACACATCGCGTTGGAGAAGGCTGCTTCAACAGACAATGTGTGGTTTGTTAGAGCAGCTGGAGTATCTGGTGGGTGGAGACATACGAGTGCGCATGCGTCTGTTGAGGAAGATTGCTTTATCTAGCAAGAGCAGCGTTTGGATGCGTTTTGAATAAAATTCTTACAAGATAATGTAATGTATCGTTTTAACATATCCCAAATGCTATGGTAAATAAAATAAATCCATAAAATGAACTGAGCTTGGTTTCTGTTCATATATAATGACTATTCACTTTCATTGCTTAACAGATAGATGAATTAAAAGGTGCATCTACGACCGGGAGCATAGAAGATAATTATTATACACTCGAAGTTTCATTCATGAGAATTTCAAGACTACTAAGTGAAATTACAACGCTTACCGTCGGCTCGCCCAGTTTTTGAAATTCTTTAAGATTTTAAGCCGTGATGCTTCTTCCTCTATCAGTTTTAAATAGATCTAATACAAATGAAATTTACTGTCCGTGAGTGCTGTGTCGATTAATTAGCCTTCTTTTATCAACCTTCAGGCTTTGGCTGCTAAGCACGACTCAAGGTCCTTTTTCGTACTGTGTAGATCAAGATCAGGTTGCACAGAACGTGCAGTGTGATCTTGAACCTACACTGTCCGATAAATAGATAATTTTCCACTAAAGCTACCATTGAAATAACATTTTTCTTTTTCTTTCTTTTTTTTTTTTTATTTTTACTGTCGCATTTTAATTTTCATTTTAGCAGGTTAAGGGTTGATGACATTTATAGAATTACAGACAATGTTCCTTCCTGCTGTGTACGGACAGCTTCGTGACTTGCCCCCGAAATGCACATTTTCAAAGTGCTGTAGTATTTGGACCCGACATAATCTGGAATTTAGACTTGTTTCCTTTAAAATGCATTTTTCCGACAGTTTTTGCATTCAGTGTTCCAGTAAGCGGCGCTTGGTTTCTCATCACCATTTTTTATATTAAATGAAGAACTCTATGAAAAGGGGGCTTAATGAATCTGCGAAAAGTATCGACTCAGGTCAGCTTGCGCAGACCGCGCAGGCTGACCCGGGCCGAAACTTTCGCTATTGGTCAAATTTCTGTATTGTCCAAGGATTAGTTTAAGGACCACTTTATTTCATGAATAAGTTGGCTGATTAAAAAAAGGTGGATATTACGGCATTGCTCACTGAGCAGCCGACTGCTACTTGAATTCTGCTGACCGTTTGCTCGAGCCAATATGCTCATTAACAACTCTGTGCATCGATTTTTATGCAGTTATATAAGAAAAATTCAAAACTATAGATTAACCATAACCTCACATCTGTTAAATAATCCGATGTAATATAACTGTGACACCACACTTACCAAGACCAACGCCTACAACATTTGTGGCTGAGAGGTGTACGGGTACTATTTCTTGACAATTGTTCAGCACGTAAACATTATAAAACAAGAGATATCATTTCTATCTTATGTTTACCCGATTAATTTGAGCTCAGAATTAACCATTCCCATCGCACTTTGTCCGTCATCCGTCCGTCTGCTGTCTTTCTGTCTACAATTTTAGATATCTCCTTACCAGAAACTATTTTTTTTTCAATCAATTGCAAATAATGTTATCCATGTAGGTCCATGGTTAGAGGTAACCAGATTGTTAGGATATCTACCGTATATTATGTGACTTATATTGCCTGCAACATGCGAAAAGGGGCATTCGGACATTTGCGTAAAGTGTCGTCTCGGATCAGCCTGCGCATTCCGCGCAGGCTAATCCGAAACGACACTCCGTTTCTATGTAATTTTCTGTTTTGCGCAAGTCTACTGTAGCACAAAATCTAATGTAGTCGTAAAGTGCATTTTACGCAAATGTCCGAATGCCCCTTTTCGCGTGTTGCAAGCCATATGGCTGCTGGTGCCACAAATAAAATTTTTGGAAACCGACAACAGATAGCATGAGCATGAATAACCAGCATCAGTGGTAATACAGAGACACTTCAAATAGTTGGCTTGGGTTAAATTTTCAACTGTCTTTGATTTGGTCAAACTTTGGACTTATGTGAGCTTCTGGTTTAGAGTTATGACATTTTGTATGTCACCTTGGCTAGTGCTCTATTACCTGTATTGAAATTGAGTTGATCATGTCGGGGATCATCGAATCAAACCAGGTTCCTGAGATCAAAGATGGCCCCATCTCCGAGGACATGACTTGCGTTTTGTCTAAAGTCGTATTAGGAACATTTAGAAAATTCTCTTGTCTAAAATTACAGGGCCCAGAAGCTTGTATTTGTTATCCAATTGTAACTCTGGATCGAATGTTTGACTAAGCTGCTGTCCAGACAGTTCTGTGTTTTGGCTCTTTCTTTTCAAACCATACATTGGGCCGCCCGGGTAGCTCAGTGGTTAGCGTATCGGACCCGTGACCTGGTGGTTGTGAGTTCGATACCCAGTTGAGGCAAACTTTCTTTCCGGTGACTTTTCGCCTCCCACCTCTGATGCATGTGAGAAAGTAGTCAGTGACTTGGAAAGAAAGTTGTGTTAGTACTGGTGTGAGAAAACCAGGAAACACATGCGTAAGTGCATTGACCTCCGTGATATGACCTAAGCTGTTAAAACGGCGTTAAACTCCAATCAATCAACCAATCAATCAAACCATAAATTGTTGGCATGTTTACTTGCTCAACGAGTGGTGAATAGAGTGTCAAACAAATAAGTTTAAAACCATTACAGAAAACGTATTGCAGTTGACTACCAGTAGTTTATCTGGGTTTAGTATTAAAGCTAATACATCTTGCGAATTCAACATAACAGTTGTTACGTTTGACTCTCTTTTAAATTAGGGATACTAAAGGAAACTGTTGCATCGAATTGTCAAAAATAAAGTTGTAGTTGTTGTTGTTGTTTCAACCTTACCATGACTTGTACACAAATATAAGTCATAATAAGGATACATTACCAATGATGTAAACAATGATGGCTGCCACTTGTGAAAATATTACCGATGATGTTCACTCCATGAAATAAATTTCGATCTTTCACCAAAAAAGACCAAACAAACAAACAAACAAATATTCTATTTATCTCATGCTTCTAACTTCTTTTTTAGGAGGACCTACATCAAAATCCAGTACAGTTCTTTTCGGTTATTCCCCGTGGTGAACCCCCTCCGCATAACAACGCATTACAATATTACTTAAAGCGCGAGAAATGTAGCATAAATTACGTCATATTTTTATGTGGCTGAGTGGCATGCGCATTTTACCTAGGCAACTACTGCGCGGGTACTACTGTTTCCGCCTTCAATTGAAGAGTTAGAAAATAAAATCGGTATTTTTCACCGGTCGTAACCATGAGATATCGAACAATATTTCACCTTTATTTCTCGATAAACTACCGAAAAGCATGAAATACTAAGATTATAATCTGATCTGCTAACTCTTTAAAAATAGTCCCGAGTTTTAACAACCTCAAGAAGTCGGCTTTTGAAAACATGGTTGAAAAGGGGAAAATTCTGGTAACCAGCATTTTCTCCTTTGTCCACAATGTTTTGTGCCCTTCGAAAGACGTGTTTTTCATGTTTTGAGTAATAAGAATTTGTTGGCTGCAAACGCCTTCAAGTTGGAAAAGGCAAATATCTTGTCTGCCGGTACAAGGTTTAAAAAAAAAAAAACTGCTGTTAAAACGTAGCGCCTTGTCCTTGCTTTCTTTTCTTTATAAATTTCCTGAGTCTATGCTTTGATAGGTAGCTATATGTGTCTACGTAGCTGCACTTGGATTGATGAATTCATGAATAAAAAGCTAATTTTAGAGCCAAAACAAAAAAACATGTCCCAATCCCCCATGCTTTCTCATCAAACGCATACAAGTTGGGACTTTCACCCTTTAACTGCTAAATAAGTGAAATAAAACTTTCAAGTCGATAGTAAAAACCAAAATTTAGCTATTTCAAATGTATTTTTGGATGATAAAATATTTTCTTATCGGACATTGTAGATCCAAGATCAGACTGCACGTTCTGTGCAGTCTGATCTTGATCTACACTGTCCGCAAAAGGCTGTTTGGTCGCGCTCAGTGGGCTAAGGGTCGGTTAATAAAACACGGTTTTTATAACTCTGCGAATGGCCTAGAGTCTGTGTAGATCATCTTCAGTGAATAATTAACAGACAATAGCAAGCTTTTCACTGGATGAGTATCTGAAGATCGCAAACGTGTGTAGGGGCTGTAAAACAGGACTTGGATATCAAGTAATTGACTAAAACAGTGGACCCATGGGACTGTCTAGAGATCGATTTCGGGGCACTTCAAAGAGGACTTCTGTCATACGACTTTATTTTTTGTTCTCTCGTACGCAAATATAAAGGATGAACTCTGAAAACGAATATGAATAATTGTTATTATTATGCACGTGAAGAAATTATGTTTTCTATGCACGTGAACCATGCTACAAGTTTGAGAATTTGATCAATTATTATTAATTTTATTTTCTCGACCAGTAACCATGCCATCATGATTTAGGAATTCCATTTGTCGCAACTGTAAACATATTTGCCATCATCACCATACACATATCGTCGAATAAGTAAAACTCTTTCAGTGACAAAGATTTTAACTCGACCTTTTTCGACGGGTGAAAATACAATCAACTGAAACGCAAAAAAAAAATAAGCTTAATTGAATAAGCAGCCCGTATAGATCAAGATCAGACTGCCTGGAACGCCTACGAAGCTAAAAGGGAAAAGGTAATTTACGAACATTTTAACCAGATTAAACGGCACAGTGGACAGTTAACGGTACCCGTTATTTGATAATTATCTACTGAAAACAAATATAGAGATGTGTCTTAGACTTATTTCCTATTAAATACTTACACCATAACATCGGAATAATATATCGGGTGCACGAGATATTAAGTCATTGCTACGCATGTTAAGACAAAGCCACTATAGATTGTTTTTTTTTCGTGTGTTCTCTTTATGCTGCCGTCAGATACCTCAAGGCTTTTTTGTTTTCATCTACATATTAGATTAACCGTTCAAAGATTTGGAATTCTGTTCTTCACTGGATTTTCTCAAGGGTTTGCTGTGCACGAATTATTAATGATATCGAGGGTCTTTTTATAAGTACGAGTTTTTTTTTTGTTTGTTTTTTTGTTTTGTTTTTTAAGGGGGTGGGAGGTCGTAGTCATAAATTCTTCTAAATAAGATGATAGTCCAATTCTTAATTCAGAGAATATAGAATATCTGATTGGCTTACCAGATGGTTAAGATAATCATCTGACTAAGCCGACCAGAAGATGTCCTAATTTGACAGTTAGAAAAAAAAAAATCTTGAAAAGTAAATTACAATTCAGAAAGTTTGCAGAACAAAGCCCAACCATACATGTGTGTCTTGGTCCATCATTTCTTCCACTGTATTACCTGAACTTGCTTTTGAACCGTGACATTGTCTACCATTATGAGAAGCGTGGAAATAGGAGGGAAAAATCGCTCATTACAGGAAAGTCTTCCTTCTAAAAAGTCATAACATGATTAGCGATACATTAGATCCATTTAATCTGACAATTGACAGGATGCATAGAAGTTACAAATAGCAAAAGGTTTCGACCCATGTCAGCCTGCGCGAAGTGCACAGGCTGACATGATTCGATACTTTTTGCAGATGTATTCAGCCCCCTGTTCACAGAGCATGGCTCAAAAAAAAAAAAGTCCAGAGCCAATTCGGTATGTGCAACAAATACTATACATATGGTTGGTTAGTCATGTTGTCACTTGTTCCCCGTAACATTATTAGTGGTACGGTCAGGTGGAAGGGGACTTGGAAACCTGTTCACGGCTGTGGTGAATCATGTCGCGCCGAGCCGATGGCGAGGTGGTGACATGATTCACCACAGCCGTGAACAAGTTTCCAGGTCCCCTGCCACCTGACCCTACAACGAATTTATTATACTGCAAAGTATTACCGTTCCAACGTGTGTCAAACGAAATTTACCTGTTTTTTTGGTTTCAAAAATTGAGTACGCTGACGAAGTAGAATTTCCCTTCTGAGTGCCCCAATTCAATGAAAACTGACGTCACTGGGAACTGACGTCACTGAAACCTTGGTTAAATGGGCATTTTGGTGCATAATCTCGATGTTAATCTTGATCGACGCCGCCATTTTGGATGTTGTGTTGAAAGTGTAGTCATGTATACGGGGCTCCCGAAAGGGAAACTGCTTTTACGATGGTTTTGCCAGTATACATGATATATATGTTCGGGACATATTATCCAATCAGATCACGAGAAATTTCTTTGCAGTATGATAAATTTTGCTTTATGTCATTATAATTTTACTCAGATCATAATAGGTATATAATAAATATATCACTAAAGCATTTTTTAACTTCTTGCCGTTTTCAAATGAAATTGTATAAACTTGTTAAACTTCACGGGTATAACAAAAGAAGTTCTAGTACATTTTCTTTGGCCTTTATTTTCTTCTCGCTTGGTAGCAAAAATTTGTCTTCCCCTCTCGACTTTCTAGGCCCGAGCTTGGCCGACTTGATGAAGCAAGCTTTCAAACCATTGTAATTCGTATTTCCTCCCTTTTTCAACTGATTATTACAATCTGATCGCACAATTTATTAGGATCTCTCGCAATGGATCGAAAAGTGCTTTCACGAAAGCTAAGGACGTCGTCAACAAAAGCAAGTCAACTTGCGAAACGTGAGTGAATATTCCAGTGCTATACATTTAACGTTTACATGCAAGTGTAGTATGCTAGCGGCCACTTGTTTGACGTCAGCACATGACCCTAGTACGACAGATAGAATTGTAGTGCGATTTGATTTATCATCCTACGATTAGAGGTGTTTTGATGAGACCGGTTGCAGGATCGCAAACATTTGTCGTTCGAAAAGACAGCGGTGTGTATGCGCACTAATTTAGATTTTTGCCAGATCGATCGACGGCTGAAATGATCCATTCTTTACAGGCTATAAACCTTTAAAAGGCGTGACAGATTTTCCAAGAGAAAAAAATGCAAAAAGGCTCCGACAGTCGTGCACAGGTAGCAAAATGTAGATCTAATGCAAATTCTCTAATAACACTTTGGTTATAAACACATAAAAAATGCGATTATACGCACTGCCCTTTTGCATTTACAAGTCCTGCACGATTTCAAAGCTGTCACCTGCAGTTTTCAAAGCCCCTTTCACATTTAGAGTGCGACTGGTTCTTACAATTGTTTCGCAAACTCAACTTCGAAGGCATCGCTAGAACTTCCACAAATGCAACGGGATCGTTGGACAGAGCGAACGGAAGCGACTGTTTAAAGGCAAAGTACATAATGCTAATGCCAGTGAACTTACTTTTAAATGTAGCACCGATAATTCTGATTAGTCTGACGTCTGACATACTGTAAGATTGGTACGACCTTTCGCGTTGTTGCACGATTTTACTCATTACCGTGCGATCTATTGCCAAGATGCAAGAGATTGTTTGAAGGAGTGGTCATTCAAAAATCTAGGAACATATACCCGCAGAAATCTGGATGTTGTTAGATCATCACTGAATTCCGAAGAACAAATAAAAATTGGCCAACAACGGCAACGAACGCTTTGCAAACACAGAAAGGTAAGATCAGCAGCTTCCATTCTTCTTCAACAAAGACTAAAGAGTCTCTAAGCTGATGACGGATCTTTCCAAAAGAGATGGTCGTATATAGTCACTGTCAGTCTCAGAATGGTAGCAAAACGTTGCATGCTGTGATGCGAAATGTCGACCAAAAATCTAATAGCCGCATCAGAAGCAACCGAAAGCACGACTGTTCACTAGAGATCCCTGACAGTCGTGCGAATTTTGCACGACTAGAAACAAATTCCGCTATAGCCATGGTAAAGTGTCCCTGTCGTGCAACGGTTTGCAAAGTTGTTCAACGCTAGTACATGTCATCATGATCTACTGCGGCTTAATTGCACGCACCCACTGGTGTAAGAATTTCAAACATGTTTAAAGTTGTAACGCTTTCAGTTGCGACCGCTTATAACTCCGCAATGAATGCTATACCTCCAAATGCAATGCGGCCGTGCAACACTGCATGGCGGTCCTAACTTTGCACAAGGCAATGAGAAACAGAATCATATAAGATGCAGACGTGCGTTCTGGTTGCTGTTGGCAACATTTTATAATTCTTGTATAAATGTCATCGCTAATACATTTGCGGACAGTGTGAGACCAAGGTGAGGCTGCATCTCTGAATTTGAATCTAATCTGTTTGATAGTTTGTGGGACATTTTGTCAAAAAAAGATTTGAAATCTTTATTTCTGTATCTTTACTATTAACTTAATACGTTCATTTCATTCATCTAGCATTCTTAGGGTTAATTACTAGTAAATCATGGAAATAGCCGCGCTCTGTGAAAAGGGGGCTTAACGCATTTGCAAAACGTTTCGACTCACGTCAGCGTAGAAGTCCGCGCAGGCTGACCAGACTCGAAACTAATTGCTACTGGTAAATTTTCTGCATGTTAAAGGACCACCTTACCTCACTTTACCCCGTGGTTTAGCCGGTCTTTAGGTAAAATAGGTGTGTCTAATGCGACGACTTTCATGGTATGTTGCTTTTTAAAGATACATTTGATACCATTTTCACTGAGCATGACTCCAATGTTAGATTGGACTGCCACAAATATTGCAACTGCTATGTTATCCGAGATTTATTTCATGCTTTCCGGTAGGTTATCGAGAAATAACGGTGAAATATTTTTCGATATTTCATGGTTACGACCAGTGAAAAATACCGATTTTTATACTATAACTCTTCAATTGAAGGCGGAAACATTCGTTCCCGCGCACTAGTTACCTAGTAAAATGCGCGTGCCTCTCAACCAGATGGAAATATGACGTAAATTACCTTACATTTCTCGCGCTTGACGTAATATTGTGATGCGTTGCTATGCGGAGGGGGTACGCCACGGGGAATAACCGAAAACAACTGCACTGGATTTTGGTGTAAGTTACCAAAAAAAAAAAGCATGAAATAAATAGATTTTTTTTTCTGTGAAAGATCGAAATTTATTTCATCTCGTGAACATCATCGGTAATATATTCACTCGTGGCTGCGCCACTCGTGAAAATACACGTATTACCGATGATGTTCCCTCGATGAAATAAATTTCGATCTTTCACCGTAAAAATCAAATATTCTCTATATCTCTCAAAGTATCGGAGAGTCAAGATCCAAGATCGGAATGCACCTGCTGTGCAGTCTGATGTTGATAAACATGATTAACGCCTAACGCACAGAACAAACTGTAGCTGTCTTTACCAGGCTAACCCTATCATGCAGAATAAGTCGAATGAAACGTTCAAGTCGATAGTAAAAACCCGAACACTGCTTTTTCAAACTTTATTTTTTTCTTTTTTTTTTAGAAAAAATCTCTTTATCGGATAGTGTAGATCCAAGATCAGACTGCACGTTTTGTGCAGTCTGATCTTGATCTACATTGTCTGCAAAAGGTCAGTGAGTCGCGCTTAGCAGCTCAAGTATTAAGAGAGATACTCTAATTTCTAAGTCGAGTACGCACCACCCGAACTTACCTGTTTTTATTAGGTTCATTTAGAATACTGGAGTAAACAGGGTCGATGCTCGGTTTGTAATCACGTTGTACCAAATCTTCCTCAGGATTATCGTACGGATCCTCTTTAAGCCCGATTTTATCGTTGTCTTCCAACATTTTATATATCACATCTGTCTCGGCTGTGTTATCAACGTCCATCGTTGGTTCGTCACTTAGTAAAACATGTGTGTCCCCTTCTGACCGCTTTCCGGCAAAGTGAAATCCGTTACATTTACAGACATTGCCGCCTTTACCAATGTTACACCGTCTTGCACAGAAACTCTTTAAGAAACTCCGACGTTGTAAAGATCTTTTCTCAATCCAATCATCGAAAGCACGAATGGTAAAACTAGATTGTGTATATGAAAAGAATTGTGCAAATACAGTCACAACCACTAAACAATAAATTGTATAATTGCTCTTCATTGTGCTGAAAGAACGACCCACTGGTTTGTCACTTTTAAGCTATTATCTAAAAAGTTTCTGATTTTCTGTTGTTTTTTTTTCCCTACTTCTATCTCTTGTTCAAACAAAATGTACCTTAAGATAATATTCCACTTTTATTTGCTGTTATGCCATTCTTATAATTCTTATAATGGAAATTCCGTTTGATATTATCATCCAAATTCTTGTCTATGAATTAATTATTCGCCGCTTGTCTATAGAAAATGTAAAAATCCTATAATCCGTGAAAATTAAACTTTATACGTGATACTGTGATAGTGATGAACGTATATGGCAGGCAGTGAGAACAGTGAAATCAATTCATCGGGTGTCCTGTTAAATACATGCCACTTCATCAGTAACCACGTGATCTTTCATGAGGTCATCTTTCATACCACGATTATATGGCTCGCTCTCGTCCGTCTTAATTAAAATAATAAGTTGTGTTTGGAACCAATGCGCCCGGTAACATATTATGACACCATAGACAATGCCGTTATGTTTGTGGACGGTTTGTTCAAGATCAGTCTGTATAAAAACGTTTTATTATATTTCATGTGTCTATTTTTAGAAATGTTATGGGTAAAGAAATGTCGTAATTTAAGCTGGGGGGAATTATTTCCCCGTCACAGTGAATATTTTCCTCCTGCCGAAAATCTGGAACTACTTTTTTGAGCTTTTTAAGTTTTTAAGTTTTAAAAGTGGCATTCGTTGACAAAATAATCAGAGGAAATATAATACATAATTTATTTCATCAGCTTGTGGTTAATATAGGGAAGTATTTGCCTCAAAAGGGAAAGGTCCGCGAAAATAACTCGTGTCTTACGGCACTCGTTATTTTTGCATACCTTTCCCTTTTTCGGCAAATATTTCCCCATATTAACCACAAGCTGATGAAATAAACTCTATTCAATACCCCTTTTCCATCCATTTTAGAGCTCTTACACACACACATAAGAAATATTTCTACATGTTAAGGTATAAAGGAAGCAAGGAAAAGCGGAAAGTCAACGTTTTATGCAACAACAAGGGTACAAAAGTATGTACATATTACATGTAATTGTAACATTTACAGCTGTTTTTCATAAAGCTCTAAAAAGTCTCCCATCAAGTACGTAATTACCCCGATTCTTATAAATGCTTTATTTTTCTAACCTTGTCTACTTGGCAAATTATTCGTGGAGTATAAAATTTCGTATTTGTAAAAAGACGATAGCCTTCATGTAGTAAAATTTATATTGAAAAATTATGAGTGCATTCGACGAATTCGTTTGTTTGCGTTGTGTTAAGCGCTGTGTTTGAGTATTATTTCGTTTATACCGCGCGGACAGTCCACCTTCCCATGCGTTCCAGAAGTTTCTTTTAACAGTCATTGTATCGGAAATGTTAGCTGTATTTCACAAAGCAAATAAATCTAGGTGTGAATTTTGGGGTTCTTTTTTGCAAAGTTTTAATGACCACAAGAGTTTGCTTTTTACTTTTTGCCATTTGTTACAATAATGAAGTGGAGTTCATCCTGGCACTCGGTAGTAACAACGTGTTTATCTATGTTTGTATACCCGAACTGTATATAGAGTTTGAATAGAAAAGAACAAAACATTCCCTTCAAGAAGATTTGTGCCCAAAATCTTTGTCATTTCCACCCCCCCCCTCCCCCACCCCGTAAAAAGGAGACTGCTGTTATGAAAAGAAGAACAAAAAAATTAAAAAAAATTAATAAATAAAAAAAAAAAAAAAAAAAAAAGATCTAGCTCGAACAGAAGATCAGTATAAGCAAACGCTAGTTCACAAAGGAAGCTGTAAATATCCTAAAAGATCGGTGTATGCCTCATTTTATTTTTCGTTTATTAAAAGAAGTAAATATCAATCATGCCTCTGCCCTTTCATTCCTAACAAGGTATTTACATATTTACCATTTTATTTAGTTATTTTCTGATTTGATATATTGTAGATATATTAATCAAATGACCAGATCCACACATTTTCTTTTTCATCCAACGCACAGAGGCTACAGTTAAAATTTCAGCATGATTGTCTTTACTTTCTTTAGGAGAGATTTCTTGAATCGTTGATGGCTTGACAAACTATGAGATTTAGATCTACTTTTAAATTTTTATTTTGTATCATCTGTACATAGTGAAAGAAAGACAGGTCTATGACTTTTAAGAGTTAAAAACTTTGTGAGATATTTTCTTTTATGCTTTTTAACAGTAGATCTATATAGAAATCTAACAGTGAATTATATCCTTTCCTTTCATGCTTTTCGGTAGTTTATCGGAAAATAATGGTGAAATATAGTTTAATATTTCATGGTTACGAACAGTGAAAAATATCGATTTCATATTTTCTAATTCTCCATTTGAAGGCGGAAACAGTAGATCCCGCGCACTAATTATACCTAGGTAAACAGTGCGTGCCATTCAACAACCCTTTCTGGGGTGAACTTAATCAAAATCCAGTACAGTTCTTTTCGGTTATTTCCCGTGGCGTAGCCCCTCCGCATAGCAACGCATTACAATATTACGTCAAGCGTGAGAAATGTAAGGTAAATTACGTCATATTTCTATCTGGTTGTGAGGCACGCGCATTTTACCTAGGTAACTAGTGCGCAGGAACAACAGTTACTGTTTCCGCCTTCAATTGAAGAGTTAGAATATAAAAATCGATATTTTCACTTGTCGTAACCATGAAATATCGAAAAATATTTCACCAATATTTCTCGATAACCTACCGAAAAGCATGAAATAAATATAAGACCTGACATGAATTGGCATCTGAGATGAAATCTTAGGAAAAATAGTCCAGAAAAAATCTCATTAGACGAGCCTCCGGTGAGCCTAACAAAATTTTTGAAAACGTGTTAAATGAAATTATTATTTCAAAAGCCAACGAATGTCAGATGCTTTTTATCACAAGAAAATCTCACAAATTATACGTCAGAGTATCCAAAACCATAACTTCTATTAACAAAATCTGATTCATATCTCTGGAAGAAGAATAAAATGACGTCACAGGTATATGGCTTCACATACTAATCATCTCAAACGTTTGCATGATAAAAAAAAAAAATCGGTATATAACACTAAAAACAAGGGAGCTTATGCGATAAAAGATTAGTCAAAGACTTTACAAAAGGTTGAAAATTTAACTTGCACACCATTTTAAATGACTATACTTCTATCACAACGTCAGAATGTAACACCTCTAGTAATAATTTAGTTACTTTTACGCGTTTTTGCTCTTTATGACGGTGACTCAGAAAAGCGTTGCCATAGACTGGGCTTTTTCGATCATTATGTATTACTTCATACTGCAATGCCAAACCAGTGTATGTTATTTTTCAACACGGGCAGACACAGACTTGGGTAATAATATGAATAACTCATCTAAAATAGAAAAAAAAGTTCAATTTGAAATGAGACTGAATATTTTGATAGCTTTATAAATCTGGTGACAGAAACATAACAAAATAAGTTTAAAGGGAAAGGGTTGTTAAAGTCCCATAGGTTTAGTCAGAAAACAGCAATGTTTGAATGAATATTTCATGAGCGGAAAGACTGGAACCTGTACTTTGTTGTATTCCTCAAGTCATTTTACTCTTTGACCGATGAGAAAACTTTGGACTCGTGGACAATAAAAACATTGGCAGCCGGTCAATTAGATATTGCTATAATGATGATATTTGTCTTTGGCTACCAGTATTTTCTTTCTTTCTCACAATATTTTTATGTTTTCTCTCTCAGGGTCTTTAAACTTGGTATTGTTTGGTAAGGGTTAAATCCACCTTAACGCTTATCCTGTCGAATAGAAATTGTTGACGATTACCATTTTTTTTTTTCTAAATGTACGAGCATTTGGGCTGGGCTTATATGACCCAAACTACCGATAAAGCAGCGGAGTGTGTAGAGCAAGATCTGACTACACGTATGTGCAGTCAGATCTTGCTGTAAACTCTCCGCAAAAGTCACCCATGGTCGCGAACGGCAAGATAAGGGTTGATACCACCCACTATGTTTATTGTTTTTGTATTGACTATAAATTGTCAACAGTTTGATACCAAATAAAACTTACGTTGTTGTTATGCTGTTCTGTATTTTTATCACCACGCAAAAAGTTCTTTTCGTGATAATAAACGGAGATCTAATACTTCTCTAATTTGAAAATTGTCTCTAATTGTTTTACTAAGTTGTCCTTGTTCAGAAACAGTTCTAGAACTCAGTTGTACTCATTGACAAGCTTTGATTATCTAGCATCTCTCTCTCTCTCTCTCTCTCTCTCTCTCTCTCTCAATTGCTTTCAATTTGTTTGTCGTTTTGTTACTGAAAATTTTCATTCTTATCTATGGGGTGCTTTTCTTTATAAATTAACTGAATATTATATTAATTACTTTTAGAAATACAACTCTGTTCTGTTCCTTAAAACGCCATTTTTCTGTTATAAATTTTTTATGTTGTCGATGTAAGTTCCCGTTGTCTTGATGGGACAATTCAAATTTATACCTAGAAGAGAGATGCTTTGTCTGGCTTAAGTCTGTTGTTATTTTGTTGCAGTACTATGGTGAGTTGCGTTTAAGTCGCCAGCAGTTTATTTTGTTACCTGTCTGCAGCAAGGTGACGTTTTGCCTGGCAGTAGTCTGCTCATATTACGTGGCTGATGAACGATTCTGTTTTGCCCTGGTTGTTACCTTCTTTAGTTGTGCGGCTGCTGTAGAATGATGTATTTTTCGGATGTAGTTGGTACGTGGCTGTTGTAGGATATTGTCCTGACTTACGGTATCTATCATTAATTACGGGGCTGTAGGAGGAGGTTGTAGTTTGATATCGTTACGATGATAAACCGTGTTAACCTTCTGTGAGGCGTATTACCCTCAACAACATTGTAACATTGTATTACTGCGATAAAAAGTAAATCTCCAAATCGTCACTGGCCTAGATCATTTGAGTCATGCTCTGTGAAAAGGGGGCTTAATGCATCTGCAAAAAGGATCGACACATCAGCCTGCGCGGATTGCGCAGGCAGACATGGGTCGATACTTTCTGTCATTTGTAAATTTTCTCCATGTCAAAGGACTAGTGTACCTGATAGTTCAGTCGGTTGTTAGATAAAATGGATATCATGGTTCCTTAGTTATATGCATCCGGAAACGCGTTAAGCCCCCTTTAGCCAGAACATAGCTCACTTACCTTTGACACAAGACATACATGTTAGCAATTCGATTTTTAAGTGTAGCTTTCTGTTCCTTACGCTTCTTGGTTTCATTTAGCTTCATTTAGCTTTGTCAAAACAGTCTAGAAAAAGAATAAGTTTGTTCGATTGTTGGATAATTATGTGACAAGTTCAAAGATGTGTACTCCTTATTTTGATTGTAATACCTTATTGCCAAGTTTATACTAAGCTTCGATTGTTTACGCGATATATAATCACGATAGAAAATCCTTAATTTGATTTTGATACTGGTATACCGGAATTTTTATTTGTATATAGGTCAGGTAACCGTGGACAAAAAATTGATTAGGTTTGATACCGTTATGCAAAAGCTTTGATTGTATACATATCTCATAACCATGGACGAAAAAAATAATTTTGGTTTTTATACCGTTATGCCAAAAGCTGTGATTGTATTTTGATCACAAAGCCATGGGGGGGGGGGGGGGAATGACTGGAGTTTGATACCGTTATGCCAAAAGCTTTGATTGTATACATGTATATATCACATACATGTAACTATGAAAAAGATATTTTGGTTTTAATCCCGTTAGGCCATAAACGTGAATTATACATAGGTCATATAAACAATTAAACATGACTGAAAATTCTCAATTTTGTTCTATACCGTTAAGAGAATTTTTTTTTTTTTTTAATTATTTTTAGGTCACATAACATGACAAAAAAGATGATCATTTGGTTTTGATACAAAGCTTCGATTATACATCAGATCAGTCACATAACCATGGAAAAAAAATGTTTTTGAAACCGTTATGACTATAGCTTCGATGATATAAGGTCATAGAAGCATTACAGAAAAGAAAAATCATTTTATCTTATTTTTATATTATACTAAAATTTTGACTGTACATATGTAACATAACCATGGAAGAAAATTCTTAAATAGGCTTTGATACCGTTATGCCAAAAGTTTCGATTGTATGCAGATCAATAACCCATGGAAGAAAGAAATTAATTTGCTTTTGAGACCATTTTGCCTAAAGCTTCAATGGTATTTGTGTAACATAACCATATTGATTATAGGTCTTTTATCCATGTCAAAAACAATTTTGATATCGTTTCTCCAAAAGCTTCGATTTTTAGTTAGTCACACAACCATGGCAAATTAAAAATGATTTGAGTACTGTTATACTAAAAGCTTAGATTGTAAAGAGGTCACGTAGCAATGACAGAAAAGCTATAATGTGATTATGATACTGTTATGGCAAAAGCTTCGACTATTAATAGGTCGCAGAAGCATGACAGAAAATTTATAATTTGTTTTTGATACCGTTATGCTAAGAGCTTCGATTGTATAAAGGTCACATAACCGTTACGAAAAAAAAAAAAAATGATTTTAATACCTTTATGCTAAAAACTTCGATCGTATAGGGATCAAATAACCATGACAGAAAACTTATATTTTGATTTTGATACTGTTATGCCAAAAGCCTCGATTGTATATAGGTCACATAACCGTGACAAGAAAGTTATAAATTCATTTTTATACCGTTATTCCAAAAGCTTGGATTGTACAAAGGTCACATAACCAAAGCTTAGATTGTAGGCCTATATGGATCTCATAACTATGACATAAATATCATAATTTGATTTTGATATCATTATGCTAAAAGCTTCGTTTGTATAAAGGTCACATGACCATGACAGAAAAGTTTTAAGTTGATTTTGATACCGCTATGCTGAAAGCTTCGGTTGTGTACGTGTGTGTGTATATATATATATATAGGTTGCATAGCTTTGACAGAAAAGTTATAATTCGATCTTTATACCGTTATGCCAAAAGCTTCGATTGTATATAAAGGTCCCATAACCATGACAAAAAATAATTTGATTTTGATACCGTTATTCTAAAACCATGGCAGAAAAGTAATAATTTGATTTTGACATTCTTTTGCCCAAAAGCTTCTACTGTTTTTAGCTCACATAACCATGACAGAACCTCTGGAGTCTGTTCTGCTGAAAAAGTGTCAGGGCAGAATCATAAAGATAAAAAAAATGAACCTGAAGAATTCAAAATATTTGAAATGAACCACTCGTATTTGGAGGTGAAGTTAAAAGATGACTTGGAGACGTAAAATTCTAAATGCTAATTGAAAATATGAATCCTAGATAAGAAGTTCTGTGAAGTCTGCTCTTGAGTTACACATTTAAGAAAGCATCTTACATAGTCGCGACAGATTTTGACGATAAGATCTAGACTTTAAATTTTACTGCATTTTTTTCTGCAACCAGGGCTTTAAAAGTCGAGTGGTTCGATGCTGTCACATTTCGCAAGAGACATTACTTGCGGAATTTATCTGTCTTATGGAAATGATGTTTCTAAAATTATTGTGTCATGATTATAAAGCTTTTTATGACACCTTTTAGATTGGCCCAGTAACATATTGACCCAAATCTTGGTGCCCAATATTTATGCCATCCTACGTATTAATCTTTACAAGAAGACAGAGGCCTATAGATAATAATGTTGGTTTACAGAAAGTTACTCAAGGCAATAATATAAACAAACGGCTAAGTTAGCAAAGTAATAGAAAACCAACAAATGTCACAGGTCTTTACGTAAACTTTGATTAAAAACGGTCGATAACTTTCTTTCCGACATCCAAAACTATAGAACGCTTTATTTCAACAATCCCACACTGGTATGTAAAACGTGGGTTGATATATGTTGTATAAAAGTGAACCTTGATTACTTAACGCCTTACGGACTTTATCTGTTTTTTATTAGATCCGCTACAAAATCAGACTGAACCCTCGTGAAAGAGGTGTTGAATCTATATAGAATGTCCACGGTGCAAGCTTGTTAAAACTGCAATAGAAAATCTCCGACGGAAATTAATTTGATCAATCAGGAATTGAGCGGAAACAGGCGTTCTTGATTAGAAAAAATGTAGAGGCAAGCCGGATTAAATCATAGGACTGTAGGTGTACCCTTACTTTGACGGACAACGATAAAAAATCGGGTTTGAAATATAGGTATCATATAAGAATACAGAGAAAAATTCGTCTTTCGTTTATGATGATAGATGTAAGAGCAGGACCTTATATTACAAATATAATGATGCTTACAAACATAATTCACATCACTAATCAGCATGATAGATTATTGTTTAAGGTCCATCTATTGATTGCCCCTTTTCCAAATGACAAATTTAGCCTTTCCGATTTCAAATCAGTTGCAAACGAGAAATTCGAAATTGGTTCAAAAGAGATTTAGCATTCTGACAGGGTATAAAAATATGCAGGAAAAACGCTGAATACACTGTACTAGCATTTCCTCCTTGTCCCAAAATTATTTTAAAAATTTTCTCATGTCGTTAAATCTCGGTACTGTTTGGAAAAGGGTTCACAGAGATTTGAGCCATGCTCTGTAAAACGGGGTTTAATGCATCTGCAAAAAGTATCGAGCCATGTCACCTCCGCACAGAATGGTTACCAGCAGTTTTTCCATTTCTCACAGTGTTAAAAAAAAAAAAGCCTTCCTGCTTAGGGTCCTTTAAAATTCTCGTGATTGTGTTGTAAAGGGCTAACTGCTGAAAAAATTTTAACGTTACCTGTTAGCCAATGGAAAAAAAAAAAATTCAAACCTCTTTTCGCCACAAAAAAATCGTACCATATCGGACTATTTCCTCTATCAGACAGCTACGTTCGATACACCGTCGTCAAGCTGTCTTACCACTGCGAACTTCTTCCGGGTCGTAGTATCAAAAGTAGTCCCGTTTGAAAATTTGACAGCAAACACTTCTGCTGCACCGTTTTACCAAGAGACAAAAAAAAAAAAAACGTGTCTCAAATGTGTTTTTAATCTTAATTTGATGTTTTTGTCGTGGAAAATGAGAGAAAGCTTGTTATTTCTCGTGGAGCTATTTTGTGCCCGTGCCCACATCAAGGGACAAAGTCTTCCACCCAGAGGGGCATTTTTTCACAGAGATTTTTTAAGAGTTGTTGTGTCGGGGATAGAATAGCAAAATACGCAATTGGTTGAGGTGCCATTTTTCAGCTTCTTTTGTAGGCTATAGATATTTAATAGAAATAAACAGCAACGCTGTCGGTTTCCCAAAAAGTACAGCAGAGGTCTAACTCTTTCCCTGCCAACTAAATGGATCAGACTTTTCTCGAGGTCTATAAGTATCTTCTTCTTTCAAATTAATCAGTTTTTTTGGTTGAAGATTAGCATCACATAGCGGATAATGTAGATCCAAGTCTTGATCTACGCCATCCGCAAAAGCTTTCCAGGGTGACATCGGTAGTGAAAGAGTTAAAGATGGTGAATTTTACTCTATTTCCAAAGTAGAAGAAAAAAAAAAACAGTGGTTTGACACCTTATAGGTCTAAAAGTCGTAATATCAAGGTTAAACGATAGGATGTTATTTTGCACGCAGAAAAGAGAAAACACTTGACGAAAAAGAGGATTTATGGCACGCCGTGCCATTTTATCAGGCTGATTTGTAAATATCAACAGAACTAAGTTCCGTCCAGATCCTGTATAGAACAAAGTATCTGGTATGTAAGGTTGTGGAAAAAATGTAAATTTCATCGACATGCAGATTTATCTGGGTCTATACTCTTCAGACAGGGTAAAAGCGCTTGTCTTTACTAACCAAAGTATATTCGAAGTCTTATTCTGTTCGTATAGTGATGACCACATAGAGTCTGTCTCATGGAAATGCTTTCACTTTGTACAAGTCCTCAGAATTGTCATTTGGTGATGAAACAGAACAGTAGAGGGCGTCTGTAAAGTATAGATGAATCAGAGAGTGTCCCAGTTAACTTCAACCCTTATTCTCCGGAGAATAAGTTAAATGAAACTTTCAAGTAGATTGTATAAACCCGAATGATACTATTTCAAATTACTTTTTTGGAGAAAAATATCTCCGTAGCGGGCAGTGTAGATCCAAGATCAGACTGCACGTTCTGTGCAGTCTGATCTTGATCTACACTATCCGTAAAAGGTCAGTGAGTCGCGCTTAGCAGCTTAAGCGTTAATAGGAAATTAAGATATGTATCATATAGTCTCATGCTGAAAATTGATAACCTTAAAATAAACGATGAATAAATATCAATAGTAATGGAAGGAAGGCACAGCCTATCCCAAATTCTGTACTTTAATTGAACAGTGCTGGTGAATAGAACAGAACTGAACCGTACTTTCAACCCTTTAGTCTTTACCAAACGTCAAAATTTTGGACTTGTTTAAATTGGAAGCAATTGAAGACAACAAATTAAATGTGTCTTAAATGATGGATTTTTCTTTGAAATGGTAGAGAACTCTGTTACCCGCATTTTCTCCTTTTCCCGTTATGTTTTCAAAAGCTGTCTCCCTCACAGTTGTTAAAACTCGACATTTTGTGGAACCGGATTTTAAAAGCTGCTATATAATGATTAAATGAACATGTTCACCGAATGGTAAATACGCAAATATCGCGATTTCTAGGTTTTGTTCTCCAGCAAAAGAACTCGTATTGTAGCGAACAGTGAGAGCAAATATCAAGATGCTCGTTCTGTTTAGTTTGTTTGTATTGGAGTTTAACGCCATTTTAACAGCTTAGGCCATATCTTTGCGGTCAGTGACGCACCCATGTGTTTCCTGGCTTTCTCACACCAGTACTGACACAACTTTTCTTTTCAAAGCCACTGACTACTTTTCTCACATGCATCAGAGGTGAGAGGCAAAAATTCGCCAGAAAGAAAGTTCGCCGCAACCGGGTATCGAACCCGAAACTTCCAGGTCCCGAGTCAGATACGCTAACCACTGAGCTACCCGGCCGGGTAGTCTCATCTTAATCTACGATGTCGATAATTTTAGCGCAATTGAGTCTCGTTTAGCCCTTACCACACAATCTCGACTTTTACCGACTCCGTGATAAAAGCTTCTGAAAACACTGTGGGAAAAAAGAGAAAATGCTTGTAACAAGCATTTTCTCCTTTTCCCACAATGTTTTCTACGCTGCCCAAAAGGATTTTCAATTTTTCAGTTGCACTTATTTTGTCGTCTGCAAAGTTTTTCAATTTGGACAAGTCTAAAATTTTGTCGTCTGGCAAAGAGTTAAGAATTAAGTATTGATACGAACGCAGCCGTCACACGTCTGAGTTCAAAAGATAAAAAGTCACTTGTCTCTGCGGGACTCTACTGGATATTTTCGGAGCATCGTGTAGAAAGGGGAATCTAGCTTTTTGTCTTGAACTTTTCCCGTTGCATAGAATGGTTCAATGATCATCATATTTTTTTCATAACATTTCGGTGATTTTCTTTATTTTTTTTTTCCTCATGAGAAATGTACTTCCTGTATGATTATATATATATATATACGAAAGGCCAGAGACCTGAACCTTCAATTAAAGTAACAATAAAGCCCAAAAGTAAAAAAGGCGGGTGTTTAAATGCATTTGAATTTATATCATACCATTTAAAAGTATAGAAATTATTGTGAAGATGACAATCTGTCATTGTGCAGTCCTTCCAAGTGTTAGTTCCTGACAGAGAAATTAATTTCAAAACTAGGTTAAAACCTGGCAGGTAGCTGTGTTTTTTGTTTACTTTTTGCCTGATTTTAAATTTCCTTTTTCTGCCAACGACTAACATAATTATGGCCCGACCACACGATAACAGACTGTCATTTCCACAATATTTTTTATACTTTTAAATGGTATTAAATTTAAATGTATTATGACACCCATTTTGATACTTTGGACTTTATTGGGCCTTTAAACAATTTCATTATAAAAGTATTTGAATGGTCGCTGTTTTATAAACAGTGACAATAGTTACTATATAATTGTTGTTGGTGACGTTTTTTTTTTTCATTTTCAAGATTATTTGCAGAAGTGTCTTTTTTTCATTGGTGTTACTTTGATAAGCAATGTCAATCGTTATTTTTTTCTATCAAATAACATTGAGTAGCGGTATTTTTAAGGCGTGTTATATCGCTCGAGTCTAGACAGAGACAAGGGAAACGTTCGTTTAATATTTGCTTTGCTTTAGAAGATGTATATACGAACCTTGTTTGCTTTGTTTTGGTCTTTCGGGCTGTTTCTAACCCTTGGGCTGCTAAGTGCGACTCGGATAGCTTTTGCAGACAGTGTAGATCAAGATCAGACTGCACAGAACGTGCAGTCTGATCTTAGATCTAAACTGTCAGATAAGAAGTTATATTCCCCCCCCCCCAAAAAAAACAACTTTGAATTACCAAAATTTGGCTTCTTACTATCGACTTGAAAGTTCATTTCACTTATTTAGCAGGTAAACGGTAAAAATAACTTCAATCATATCGCATCGGCCGGTTCTCTTTCTGTTAAACAATGCATAATTCATCAAAATTTAGAATATTATCGTAAAACAAGATCAGACAGCAAAGACGTACATGATGATCTTTGACTACATTCTTCATAAAAGACAGCGTCGGTCACTGAACGAAGAATAGGAGTAAACTTCTCGTATTTACACAAACTGGTGTCACACCAATATTCTTTTTGAAAATAAATAAAAGTGAAAATTACTGTCTTTAAACATGCTTCAGTAGATCTACCTTTATAGGTAAACCAAGAGCTGTGTTGTTTGTTTAAGAAATAATCTTCTTTCTATCGTGGTTTATCGTTCAATAAACCACAGCTGTGAGTTATGAGGCACAATAAATAATCCTAAAGGGCGATGGCCCGAGTGGGTTATTCATTGCGCCTCATAACTCACAACGTGGTTTATTGAACGATAAACCACGATAGAAAGAAGATTATTACGATTCTAACATGACCAACTCTTAATCAAAGGAAAACAAGTTCATACTTAGAGTAAAAACGCGGATGCATATTATATTCCATTGAATAACTTACTTACTTACTTAGTTTATACAGAATGACGTCACTCTACATAGAATAACGTAGATTTTACCACGCTTTCGTTGCACTGTGTTTATAGAGCCGAATTCATGTGTCATGTTAGAATTAAGAAATAATCTTCTTTCTATCGTGGTTTAGCGTTCAATAAACCACAGTTGTGAGTTATGAGGCACAATAAATAATCCACGAGGGCGATGGCCCGAGTGGGTTATTCATTGCGCCTCATAACTCACAACGTGGTTTATTGAACGATAAACCACGATAGAAAGAAGATTATTTCGATTCTAACATTACCAACTCTTAATCAAAGGAAAACAAGTTCATACTTAGAGTAAAAACGCGGATGCAGATTATATTCCATTGAATAACTTACTTACTTACTTTTTACAGAATGACGTCACTCTTTATAGAATGACGTCACTCTACACAGAATGACGTAGATTTTACCACGCTTTCGTTGCACTGTGTTTATAGAGCCGAATTCACGTGTCATGTTAGAACGTAGATTTTACCACGCTTTCGTTGCACTGTGTTTATAGAGCCGAATTCACGTGTCATGTTACAATAAAAAGCTATGAACCGTTTTCCTGCTAAATAAGTTAACTCTTTCCCACCCAACGAAATCTTAGATTCATCCAAATTTAAAGCAAGTGCAGATGACAAATCCAATGTAGTTCAACAGAGTATTTCTGTCTTTGAAAAGGTAGAAAACATTGTGGTAAAAGGAGAAAATGCTGATAACCAGCATTTTCTCCTTTTCCCACAATGTTTTCAAAAGGCTTCTCCGTCAAAGGCGTAAAAACCAGGGATTGTTTGGTAAAGGGTTAATTAATTAAATGAAACTTTCAAGCCGACAGTATGAAACTCGAATGATGCTATTTCAAATTTATTTATTCATTTTTTTGTGAAAAAATATCTCCTTATCGGACAGTGCAGATCCAAGGTCAGACTGCACGTTCTGTGCAGTCTGATCTTGATCTACACTGTCCGCAAAAGCTCAATGAGTTGCGCTTACCAGCTAAAGGGTTAAATATATGTCCAGTGGCCTACACAAAATATAGCTGGGGGTGTTCACCGAGCAAACAACCCCGTCTCAAACAACCCTTTGCCACACAACCCCGAGTTTAAACGACCCTGACAAAGAAGGCTTTTAAAAACAATGTGGTAAAAGGAGAAAATGCTGATAACCAGCATTTTCTCCTTTTCCCACAATATTTTCTACCATTCTGAAAACAAGTTTTAATTTTTGAGGTACATATTTTTTGTCGTCTGCAAAGGTTTACAGTTTGAGTTAACTGGCCTTCAAAGGTGGTTAATTAGATATCGAAACTCTAGATGACAATGCAGCAATGTTACACAACCTTAAAGGATAGGCCAAACATTTAACATGCAGAAACGGATATGGTCTATAAACAGGACTGCTTTTTGGCCAGGGGCCAACGGCGCCTAGCCGTAGTAATCATGTTTCACTCGTCACAACTCGGCCGATTCCGCACTTAGATCTAATCTTGCCCGTATCAACATTCGGCATACCTCGGGTGATGGGAGCCATCATATCCCTCGGCTGTATCTGGTGGATTAATATGCATCAGATCGATACATATCCGGAAATACGCCGATTTACCGTTCTGAAAATTGTAAGGCTCCTCTTAAAAAAAGAAAACTTGAGTTTCAATTTTCTATCGAAATCTTTCTAACTATGTTTCAGTTGAGTTGGCAAACAGTTCGTACATTCATTATTTATCAATTCCGATTAAAGTTTTCACCGACAGATAAACAGATGTGAATAACTCCATCGAGGTTGTTTATGTCGTTGCTAAACGACTGACAGTGGCGCGCCAATGTATAATATCACGTGATTCGCAGTTCAAATTGAAACGACCGTTATACGGACGAGGTTAGATGTAGGTACGGAATCGGCCGAGTTGTGACGAGTGCCGTATCAAGGGGGTTTCCATTTCGAAATACCGCCAGTCACGTGATCTTAAACATGGCGGCACTCTCTAAATCGATTAGCAACGGCAACAACAGCCATGGTGATAAGCAGTCTATCGCTGAAAAATACCAACGTAATTGATAGACCGAGTTAGAAAATAAATGTACAAACTGTTTGTCATCGGATAGGCCTATGTATTCGAAAAGATCCCACGGAAAATTGTGTTAAGTATATGCTTTCTAGGTGGAGTGTTACGATTTTCAGAACGGTGAAGCGGTGTGCTTCTGCGGAAGAAATGTACCGTGTAGGTACTTGTCAAGCTATGTGATACAGCCGAGGGACTTGATCAACAGATCACCCGAGGTATGCCGAATGACCATGTGTCAGACTTTTGCACGAAAGCTGCAACCACTATGAATATCATGTATAAGTGCGCGCTATTCGATGTCTCTGATTTGCTGGAAGTGCAACTGACATTTCTGATTGGCTTTAAACGAAACACCTAACACCTTAAGAATTAGTTATCCGTGATGTAAACTTGTTTCTGAAAGCATTAACAGACATTAAGGTGAGCATGAATAAAATGATAGGAGTTTCTCTGAAAGGGTAGAACACTTTCTGGGAAAAGGAGAAAATGCTGGTAACCCGCATTTTCTCCTGTTCCCATAATGTTTTCGAAGGCTGTCTACCTCAGGGTCGTTGGAATTATATACATATATATATCTCCGTATTTTTATTATATTATACAAATATAAATGGCTCTAGATATGTTGTAATTACAGCCAAATAAAGATTATGTTATGTTATATTATGGATCTCATGTTAAAGGGTAATTCATAACACGCATTATGATTGCATGAACAGTCACTTTTGATCAAAACGGGACTTAGACATGTCTAGGAATAGGTTGTAAACAGATGAACTAAACACAGGGGCTTGTTTGTTTGTTTGCTTGATGTAAAACATCGTTTCAATATGGCTTGCAACACGCGAAAAGGGACACTCGGGCATTTGCGTAAAGTGTCGTCTCGGATCAGCCTGCGCAGTCCGCGCAGTCTAATCCGAAACGGCACTTTACGTGTACATTAGATTTTGTCCTACAGTAGACTTTCGAAAAACAGAAAATTACATAAAAACGGAAAGTGTCGTTTCGGATTAGTCTGCACGGAGTGCGCAGGCTGATCCGGGACGACACTTTACGCAAATGTCGGAATGCCCCTGCGTGCTACAGGCCATATAATTTCAGTTATATCGTGGCATTCAGTGCATCTTACAATGCTTTCCTGGAGTTCCTTTCACCAGCAACTTACACCAAGTTTTTTTCCAAGCCTACGGCTGTTCTCCCACTTGACCACCGTCGAAATAATGATCAGCTATGAGACAGGAATGAATTCCGTCGCAATGACAATCATCGATCCTCGGAGTGAAACCGTTCGGGCTGAGGGCTCAAACCAGCGACCCTATGGTTTAAGCCCTGTACGTTATCGATTGAGCTAATCGGCTCAGCAAAATTAATGAACTTAAGATGGTTTCAGATAAATATGACAATCGTTTTAATGGCGTTTGAAATATATATCGGTTTAATAATAACGATTGGAAATTCGGCCATTAGAAACTTGAAGTTATGATGATGTAGCCATGGTACGGAAATTTCAATCACATGTTGGCGTTAGAAATTAATAATACAGCCCACGTTGTCACGTATTACAGATGAATTTTATTGTCGAGTGTCATCTTTCCATTCAAATGCGTGAGAAAGATCATTTCTGACATGAAAATTGTCTATAAATCGATCATTTACTTCATGGTAAAAACATAACGAGACACAATCATTGCACAGATCACAAATATGCGTCACAAGAAGTGCCTTAAACTAGCATCATAAAAAATGATGCATATAAATTATTAAATAGTCAACCGCCTATATACCGGCCCAGTGTACTCGCTCAAGGTGTGTTATTGTCTATCTAATTAAGCTGATTTCCCTTGACTGTACTTAATGTCACGATGCTTTGAGAACAGCTTATGGTATCAAAATATGTTGAGTTTTCCTCGGGCAGCTTACGACAGGACGCAGACGATAAAAGTTTTACACCTGTCCAATTTCAAAGCATTTCCAGACAACAAATTAAGTAATGCTCAAACGAAAGGGCTAGAAAATATTTTGGAAAAAGGAGAAAATGAAATGCTTGTCACTAACATTTTCTCATTTTCCCAAATTGTTTTCAAGAGCCCTAAATTCCATGGTCGTTAAATCTCAGAAACAAAGTAAGTAATGGTCGAATGAATGGGCTAGAAAATATTTTTGGAAAAGAGGAAAATACCGGTGTCTTCATGCCAAATGTTGCCCCTGATGGTTGTAAGGTTGCACAGATTACGACGGATAGAAAATGCATTTGGTATGCTTCAAAGGCCCTCCAAGCTATTTGTCGTGTCCGGTTTTAGATGTGGACAAATCCCTTGGGTTTCTTTATCTCGTACACCATATTAATGATTATTTACCCATGTTTACACAGCTGACCAATATCTGACCAATTATACAGACTATAAAGTTTTTTCTCCCTGGCTATAGAGATGTACCTTTAAACAGCACGCAGCAGGACGTTGTTCAGACATAAATATGAAATATAAGGCCTTTATTTCCCGTGATTGAATTAATAAACTGAGACGGATTTCAACTCTTTACTAAACAAACCCTTGTGTCAAGGACCCCTACGAATTATAACATCATGGGCAAAGGAGACAATGCGTATTACAAGCATTTTCTCTTTTGCATTAATGTGTTTAACCATTCAAACCTTTCTCTGTGACTTGATTATAAGATGTGGTAGAATTTAACGAAGATAAATCCATTATTCTAACATGACACGTGAATTCGGCTCTATAAACACAGTGCAACGAACGCGTGGTAAAATCTACGTCATTCTGTATAGAGTGACGTCATTCTGTATAAAGTAAGTAAGTTATTCAATGGAATATAATCTGCATCCGCGTTTTTACTCGAAGTATGAACTTGTTTTCCTTTCATTAAGAGTTGGTAATGTTAGAATCGAAATAATCGTCTTTCTATCGTGGTGGTTTATCGTTCAATAAACCACGTTGTGAGTTATGAGGTGCAATGAATAAACCACTCGGGCTATCGCCCTCGTGGATTATTTATTGTGCCTCATAACTCACAATTGTGGTTTATTGAACGTTATACCACGTTAGAAAAAAGATAATTTCTTAACCAAACAACCCCAACTTTTAATACCCACAGGAATAATTATTTTGTAAGTTTTATGGGAAAAAAGCGTATGTGTCTAGGTAATGATGCAAGCATTTTCTTATTTTTCCATATTGTGTTTCACCCTTTAATAACTCTTTACTAAACGACAAGATTTTGTACTCGACTAAATTGAAAGCATTTGCAGACGACAAATTAAAAGTATTTTAAATGGTGATTTCTGCCCTTGATAGGATTTTAAAAAAATTGTAGGAAAAGGAGAAAATGCTGGTTACCAGCATTTTCTCCTTTTCTTGCAATGTTTTCAAAAGGCCTCTTTCACAGAGTGGTTAAAACTCGAGGTTGTGTGGAGAAGGGTTAATCTCTTACCGAATCAGATGAGACTACCTTTGATTTGCAGTCTACATTATGCTTTTAACCCTATCAGCGCCAGATATAGAAACTGATCCCTATCGATGGCTGAAAAATGCAGTCCATTGCCGCTAAGAAACATTTTTCGGCGTAGATGAATGTGCTGATTTTGACATACTTCATGGTATGAATAAATTCGAATGAATAAATGGAAATTTGCGATTAGTCAAAATTGTGAACATGTTTATACTGAGGGCCCCTGTAGCCCTACTTGCTAGCAAAGTTATGTCGTTCATCTTCTGTTAAAGATATTTCTTGCTAACTTATGGGCTTGATTGAACAATCGGAATGGATAGATCCAAGGCCAGACAGCACGTTCTGTGCAGTCTGACCTTGACCTACTCAGTTTGCAAAGGCCCATGTTTTTTTTTTTTTTCCCTACGGCGCTGACAAGGTAAATATGGACGAGTCTAGAAATTTGTGGCCTTGTAGACAGAGTTGAATAATATTGCTCAATGGTTTTATGCTAAATAAGTTACAAACTGGTTACTAACTAAGTTACTTCGTGAAACTTTGACGCAGGAGTAAAGCGTCGGCCTCTCTTATCGAAGGTTCCGAGTATGAATTCCCTGATGACTAGTGTCACGCTTTGGAACCATCCACGTCACAACATTTCACATGCAATTCCTACATTGTAAAATACGTACTAAACAGCCGCATAGTAGAAATTCTACGAGTATTTGATAACGCCCCATACTTTATTAGTTGTACGGTCAGGTGACAGGGGACTTGGAAACTTGTTCACGGTTGTGGTGAATCATGTCGCCCGAGCCGAAATTCAACAGGTGAAAACCATTCCTTCATTTGAGCATTTTGTGTGTCCGACTCTGGCCTGGATCCATGCGGCAACCATTTCTTAATTTCTCTGTGTCACTCTTTCCATACCACTGATTATATAGATTTTGAGCCATGCTCTGTGAAATAGGGGCTTACTGCATCTGCAAAAAGTATCGATTCAGGTCAGCCTGCGCAATCAGCGCAGGCTGACCTGGGTCGAAACTTTTTGCTATTGGTCAACTTTCTGTATGTCCAAGAACTATTCTACCTCTAGATCCTGTTGGTTGTGAGATAAAATGGATTTTATGGATCAATAATTATTTGAAGACTTGCTTGGTATGATCGATTACGAAGATGCAATAAGCATTCTTTTGCTACAGCGTGACTCATTTTTTGTTTGTTTGTTTGTTTGTTTTTTTAATCTGATTCGTAATTATTACCATTTTTTGACAAAGTAACGTCAGATATAAAGGAGCAGGAAAAGACAAGGCTAATCCGACTCTGTAACATATCAATTCTGCCCGATCTTATAGCTACGGCTGCGAAAAATGTAAGTGCCTGTGTAACTAACAGATTTAGTTCATGTGTAATTTAGAAAAATGGTAATGGTGTTGCCGAAACTCTATCCGTGCTTTAAACACGATATTTCATCTAAAAAACGCCGAACTACTTTTCCGCGATTGTCCGTTTTAGGTACACGCTCTTGTGTAGCAATTTCTACGCATAATGTGTACATCCGGACAGAAATCCGAAGTTAACGTACCGAGGGTCTGCTGGATGAAAATCTGGTTTGTCATTTCGAAATTTTTAAAAGCGATGTAAAACATCATTTTACTCCTTACCAAGCAAAAAAATCAGACTAGTCCAAATTCAAAGCATTGAAGGACAACAAAATAAACGCAACTCAAAAATTGAAATTCGTATTCGGAAGGGTAGAAAACATTGTGGGAAAAGGAGAAAATGCTGGTAACCAGCATTTTCTCCTTTTCCCACAATGTTTTCAAAAGGGTTTTTTTTCTACAATGTCGTTAAAATTCGTGATTTTGTGGTAAAGGGTAAATCTATCAGTCAATCAGTGATGAAAATATGCTCTGACTGACCCAATGTAATCCGCCTCGGATCTGTGTTGTGTTTAATCAACAGTACCTGATTTACGACCTTCCCATGATCCTACTAATTTCCGCCAAGCATTTATACTCCAATAATGACTTGTGACATCGGCCAGTCCTATTTGACAGCGACATGTTTTTGAGTCCATGGCCTTGTTTCACAAGAGTCAGTATTTGATAGTTTACCTTCCACAATACTTATAAAACCAAACCTGAAATATGTCTGGATTAATTGAATAAGTACATTTATTTATTGCTTTTCGCTAGTTTGTCAAGAAATAACGGTGGAATATTGTTCGATATATTATGGTTACGACCAGTGAAAAATGCCGATTTACTCTTCAGTTGAAGTCGGAAACAGAAGTTCCCGCGCACTAGTTACCGAGGTAAACAGCGCGTGCCATTCAATCAGATGAAAATATGACGTAATTTACCTTACATTTCTCGCGCTTTACGTAATATTGTTATGCGCTGTTATGCAGAGGGGGTACGCCACGGGGAATTACTGACGACAACTGTACTGGATTTTGATGTAAGTCCCCCCAAAAAGGGGTTTAGAAGCATGAAATAAATAGATTTTTTTTCGGTGAAAGATCGGAATTTATTTCATGGAGTAATATTTTCACGAGATGAAATAAATTTCGATCTGTCACCCAAAAAAAAAACAAGTATCCTCTATATATTCTACACCATTGATTAACATTACTTCAGCCATATCACGGCGACAGCTCTTTTCTTCATGTCTGTCCTAATTCACGTTTATAAAAATTGACCGTTTCTAAGGATTGAAACACGAATTTTGTTAACATAGAACTTCTGTAAACATTTGATGACACTAAGTGTATCCAAATAAATTGTTTGGCATGTGGCTATGAACGTGAAAGACAAAAAGAATAGATAAGCCCTTAGGTTGCTAAGCGCGACTGCCTGACCATTTGCGGACAGAGTAGATCAAGATCAGACTGCACAAAACGTGCAGTCTGATCCTGAATCTACACTGTCCAGGGCTGAAGGCCCTGGGCTCGCGCCTCACTGGAAGAACTGGTTTTTTGTAGAAATATTCTTGGGCAAGACATTTCAGAGCCCCAGTCTACGTGAGCAAGCTGAAAGCGGCGAAAAACACCATTCAAACAATCATTAAAATTATTGATTTCAAGTGTTTCAATTTCTGTTCGTACCCTTACTTTCAAAAATCATTCAGTCTCAAAATTCAAAGTGTGATGTGCCGAGCTCGGTGGATCAAATCAGGAGGTCGCTGGTTTGGGTCCCCAGCTTGGCCAATTTCTGTCCGAGGATTGATGATGGTCATTCCGACAACATTCATCCTTCCCTCACCACTTGTCATTATTTCAACGATTGTTATGGCGGGAAAGCAGCCAGATGAATGTTGTGCGGAGTTGTGCGGAGTACCTGTAAAAGAAATTGTACAGAATCAGGGAAAGGTGCACAAGCCGCCACTGCGATATCACTAAAATAATGTCGAAAACGGCCTTAAACACAACCCCCCCCCCCACACACACACACACACACAAACACCACAAATTAGACTAATTGCAATTGCAGTACGATAGGTATGGATTTGGAAAGTAGTAGCTTTCCTCGTCCTACAGTAAAACCTGCATGAAAATACGTGGATGCTTAATTAATCTCGGGTGTATTCTTGTACCGTGACACTCTCAAAATACGTGATTAATTCTTACCGTTGATGCTGCTGAGCGCGACTTAATTGGCTTTGCGGACAGTGTAGATCAAGAACACACTGCACAGAACGTGCAGTCTGATCTTGCATCTACTCTGTCTTATATGGTGGGACTTTCCCGACCAAAAAAAAAAGATGTGTAGAAAATCGCATTGTTTTGGTTTTAAATATGGCGTTGAAATCCATATACTAGTACTTAATTAAACAGTGCGAGGGTTTACAAATCGCCCTAGAGGTACTGTCAAAAACATACGGACATTTTCAATATTCCTGGTTGGATTTTGCTCTACATGTCTTATCGTCTGTATCTTCCCTCCCTCTTGGAACGCGTCATTTACTGTGGAAACAGAAGCCGGTAGGATGGGCTTGGAGATTTCAATAATCCATAGATTTTTGTCTCAATGGAGTATGCGGGAAAGTTCTCTCCTTGCCTTCCTACACGTTGGAAAATTCCCTGTATTGCTTCAGTTAAAGTCGAGATCTACAATTCTTTCCTCGCATCCTCCGGAAAGGCGTTTCCTTCCATCTATGTTATACTGCATAGAAATATCTCGCGATCTGATTGGATAATATGCATGCTCCAAACATATATTGCTGTACACTGGCAAAATCCAGGAAAGAGCAGATTCCCTTTCGGGAGCCCCGTATACTCGTACATAACAACGTTGTCTGCGCATGTCATATTCTTCGAAGATTCGACCTGTCTGCTATGACCCGTATACCTGGGAAAAGTAGGGCTTATACCGAAGCTATTAGCCTATTACCCAAGCATGTAGGGGTTGTTTTAATAAATGGCCGATGCATAGGTTACATGCTAGCCGATCATAGCTGAATGAATCGCACCAGGTAGCATTGTATTGAGTAAACCTTTATATCATTTTGAAATTCAAAGTAACGGTTGTTGTTTTGAAAAGTAGTCCGGTTCTCTACCCAGAATGCCCAAATTAGATGTGTACATTCAGCATACCTCGGGTGATGGGAGCCATCAAATCACTCGGCTGTATCTGGTGGATTGATATGGACCAGATCGGTACATACCCGGAAATACGCCGGTTTACCGTTCTGAAAATTGTAAGGCTCCTCTTAAAAAAGAAAACCTGAGTTTCAATTTTCTATCGAAATCTTTCTAACTATATTTCAGTTGAGTTGGAAAACAGTTCGTACATTCATTATTTAACGTGGTTTATCAATTCCGATTGAAGTTTTCACCGACAGATAAACAGATGTGAATAACTTCATCCAGGTTGTTTATGTCGTTGCTAAACGACTGATAGAGGCGCGCCATGTATAAGATCACGTGGTTCGCAGTTCAAATGGAAACGACCGTTATACGGACGAGGTTAGATGTAGGTACGGAATCGGCCGAGTTGTGACGAGTGAGATGTGTATCTGTAGAATGCCATCTAGCGGGATATAATGACATAACAACGCTTTGAAAACAAAATCCAAAATGGCGGCGTCGATCGATACGAGTCACCCACAAGACGTGTAGCCTGTACTATATCATTACTTATTTCTCTTCATGGTTGTCAATAAAGCGTAAAGAATTGGTTATTTTTTAAAGTTGTTATCATTCTAAAACAAATACACGGGGTTAAAACGAGCAACCCCTTCGTTTGGTAAGCAAATTGTGACGTGTCAAAACTCATAGGGTAACGTTAAAAGGATAACCTAATGGTCGATTGAAGTAACTGATAGTCATTTACTTTTGCAAACAAATCATTAAAATGCATCTCTTCTGATGCATGTCAGAAAATTAGTCAGTGACTTGGAAAGAAAGTTGTGTCAATATTGGTGTGAGAAAGCCTGGAAACACATGCGTAGATGCAGTGAGGGTCGCGATTTGACCTAAGCTGTTAAAACGGCGTTAAACTCCAATAAAATCAATCAACTTTAAAATGCAAAGTAACTTACCTTGAAGTTGTTTAAATCCGTGTTTGAATAAAAATACGTCGAATATCTATCGCAGTGACATCATCAAATTTATGCACCAAACCGCTCGATTTACCAAGGTTTCAGTGACGTCATTTCTCAGTAACGTCAGTTTTCAGTGATTTGAGGCACTCAGAAGGGAAATTCAGAATTTGGACGATAAATTTGACTTTCCTGCGTTATATAACACATGCCCTACCGAGGGAGCTAAGGCTGGTGCGTCCCTCCGAGCTAAGTTACCACTGTATATATCAGGCACTCGCTGTACTGCTTCAGTCTCTCTTAGACGAAATCTAGCGGAACGTATTTGTCAAAATGCGCTATAAGCCTTTACCAGACTACACCATTTTAGTTTTGATTGATTGCAAAATGTTCAACGCCTTTTACATTATTTCAGATATATCACGGCGGCCAGTGCACTTATCCATGCTTCCCTTGAGTTTCTTTTACAAGTGTTTACCGCAACATTCTTTCCAAGCCACTGGCTACTTTCCCATATAACCATCGTCGAAACAATGGTCAGCACCGAGCGAGGAATGAATCCTGCACCTAATACTATCCTCAATCCTCGGAAAAAAAATGATCGAATTGAAAATTCGAACCAGCGACCCCCCGATCTAAAGTCCTGTACGATACCTACTGCACTACCGGGGCTCGGCACAAAATTTGAGACTCGTAGGCCTATAGATCTATATTGAAGGCGCTTGCAGACGACAAATTAGATGTGGATCAAATTTTGGTATTTGTCTGTGAAAGGGTAGAAAACATTGTGGGAAAAGGAGAAAAAGCTGGTCACCAGCATTTTTTTTTTCTTCTAAATATACATTGTTTCCAAAATCCTTCCCTTTCAGGGTTGTTAAAATCGGGATTGTGTTGTTATGGATTAACCCCTTCATTGCTAAAATAATAACCTTTACTGTTGCAATGGCTAACAATACAAATACATTTCTGCTGCAAGATGAAGAGACAATTCAGTTATAATCTAAAATTAAAGTGTGGACAGTGTAGATCAGAGATCAGACTGCACGTTCTGTGCAGTCTGATCTTGATCTACACTGTCCACAAAAGCTTTTTTGTGTCGTGAACAGTAAGGAAAGTATTAAAAGTGATGCAACGGCCTTATCATACATAAATGCATATCATTAAACACCTACATAAACTTGTATAAGATTTTTATAGTTGACAACCAGTTTATTCCTTACAAAATGACAAAATTTTAGACCTTTCCGAACTCAAAGCATTTTCAGACGACAAATCAAATGGGGCTCCAATGACGGAATTTGACTTAGGAAGGGTACAAAACATTGTGGAAAAAAGGAGAAAATGCTGACTACCATCATTTTCTCCTTTTGCCCCGATATTTTCAAACTCAGCATTTCTTGTTAAAACAAGACTGTTTATTATAGGGTGGTCATTCTCTTTACTGTCTCAAACTCTCCTAGACGAAATTCAGTCAATCGTCAGAGTGCACTTTAAAATTAATACAAGGGCCTTATTACTAATTTATACAATGACGCATACTTAAGGTCTACGCCCCCTTAAAAAACGGAAGCTGCCGAGATTGGCCGAACAGCCTTTACGAAAACGTCGATGTTACACACTATTTACCAATGAGCTAGGGGTCGTAATCCTAAATATCATTAGGAACGTCCACTATTTAGTATTAGATTTTACCAGTGACAACCAGTAACATTTAAGTCAAACTTACAGTTAATTGATTGATTGTATGGTGTTCAACGCCATTTTCAACATTATTTCAGTTATATCGCGGCGGCCAGTGCACCTATCCATGCTTTCCTTGAGTCTCTTTTACCAGTGCTCCGCACAATTTTCTTTCCAAGCCACTGGCTGCTTTCTCACATAATCATCGTCGAAACAATGGTCAGCGGTGGGAGAGGAATGAATCCTGTCGCAATGACTATCATCAATCCTTGGAAAGAAATTGGCCGAGTCATGGATCGAACCCACGACCCTCTTTTCTCAAGTTCTGCAAGCTACTACCAACTGAGCTACCGAGACTCGGGTCAAACTTACAAGCAAAGTAGTATGGTTGGATGTATACAGGTTGGCTTGTCACTGAATCAGGAAAAAATGTAAAGGGCAATAAATCCTCTAAATGATTGATTAAATGGTATTTTACGCCGCTTTCAAAATTATTTCAGTCGCATCACGGTGACAGCTCACATATTCATGTATGTCCCGGATTTCACCAGCAGTACGCTAGGGCTCTGAAGTGTCTTGCCCACGAAAAAAAGCCAGTGCCTCCAGTAACGCTCCAGCTCAAGGCCTCAAGATTGCGAGTCCTACACTTTAACACTCAGCCATGCAGGACCCATAACTCTAGTAAAAGTCGACGAATTAAAATGGAGATTGAAGGAGGAAAAATTCTCTGGGTAGATGGCTTCTACTGATTCTCCACCAATCTCTATGTTTTAACGACACATGGAAATGGGACTTTTGAAGACATAGTGGGAAAAGGAGAAAATGCTGGTAACCAGCATTTTCTCCATTTCCCACAAAGTTTTGTACCCTATCAAAAAGCAAATTTCAATAACTGAGTCACATTTATTTCGACGTCTGCAAATGCTTTCCGTTTGGACAAGTCTAAAATTTTGTCATTTGGTAAAGTGTTATTTGAAATTTCTTAAAAACTGGTCGACAACTGCAGAAGGTAAGACAATTCAAAATTGCGGGGAAGGACGGACGGACAGACACACAACCTGATTTCAGTATAAACCTTCATGTCGTGGTGGGAGGTATCGTGAATATATGTTCCTTTACGATTCATCAACAGCTAAAGTTAATTAGCCAAAATGACTTGAGCAAAATTGTGCAAAAACAAGGCAGACATATCTTATATGATTGATGCATCGCTGCATCCGGGTACCGAAACTCATAGACGATTTGAAACATGGCTGCATCCAGGTACCGAAACCAATAGACGATTTGAAACATGGCTGCATCCAGGTACCGAAACCCTAAGATGATTTGAAACATGGCTGCATCCAGGTACCGAAACCCAAAGACGATTTGAGACATGGCTGCATCCAGGTGCCGAAACCAATAGACGATTTGAAACATGGCTGCATCCAGGTACCGAAACCCACAGGCGATTTGAAACATGGCTGCATCCGGGTACCGAAACCCACAGACGATTTGAAACATGGTCGCATCCAGGTACCATAATCCCATAGATTAACTTTTCATCAGACGACAAAACTTTAGCCGTGTCCAAATTGAAAACATTTGCAGAAGACAATTTCATTGTGGCTGAATCGGTGCATTTCCTTTTTAATTTGGTAGAAAAAACATTGTGGGAAAAGGAGAAAAAGGCTTCTTTTCCAGGGTCGTTAAAAGTCAGCATTGTGCAGTAAAGGGTTAAAAGAGAGTAGAAATAGGAAAAATGTATGTAAGAAGATTCAAATTACAAATTCTACCAAACCATTTTATTTAAATATGTATTTCTTATAAACATTTGGACTAAACTACAGTACAAGTATAATCCCAGAGGCTTTATTATTGTCGTCATAGTGCTTGTTCATGTCATTCCGTCTTCATTTCATACATGCTCTGGCAAGAGGGGGCTAAATACATTTCCGTGACCAACCAAGTCATCACAAGATTATGTATCCATAATAGCCACTTTTTTAACAACCCACTTAATCACAAGGTAGTCTGGTCCTTGGACATACAGAAAAATGACCAAGAGCAAAAGGTTTCGGCCCAGGTCAGTCTGCGCGGACTGCACAGGCTAACCTGGGTTGATACTTCTCGCAGATGCATTAAGCCTCCTTTTCACAGTGCATAGCAACAGTGTGTTTGGAAGTATATCACGACTTACTATATACCTGTCAAATAGCCTGTTAAGACACATGCATGGCACGTGATTAAAATCAGGCACGACAGGGATAAATCCGTATCTACACAATATAAAATGCGATCTCAAACAATTGGTTGGTTGGTTGTATTGGGGTTTAACGCCACTTTAAAAGCCAAGGTCATATCATGGCGGTCGGTGACACACATGTGTTTCCTGTCTTTCTCACACCAGCATTAACACAACTTTCTTTCCAAAGCCACCGACTACTTTTCTCACATGCTTCAGCAGAGGTGAGAGGCGAAAATAAGCCGGAAAGAAAGTTCGCCTCAACCGGGTATCGAACTCACAACCACCAGGTCATGAGTCCGACACGCTCACCACTGAGCCACCCGGGCGGGGCCGGTCTCAAACAAGTTATGGTGACTAGGAGTACATGTACTATGTTGTTTGAATTTTCCTGGTGCTTCTTGCTGCTAGGATAATATGGACATCTCTCTCAACCTTCAGTCTCGTAAGAAACATGTACATGTACCAAATTTTCGAACTCTGCTCGCCAAACATACAAGTACCAGGAGAGTTGCTACATCATATTCCATGTATAAACATTTTGACATGTTTATTTCCATCAAATTTATTCTCCTTCGTGTTACAAAATTTATTCTAACATGACACGTGAATTCGGCTCTATAAACACAGTGCAACGAAAGCGTGGTAAAATCTACGTCTTTCTACATAGAGTGACGTCATTCTGTATAAAATAAGTAAGTTATTCAATGGAATATAATCTGCATCCGCGTTTTTACTCTAAGTATGAACTTGTTTTCCTTTGATTAAGAGTTGGTCATGTTAGAATCAAAATAATCTTCTTTCTATCGTGGTTTATCGTTCAATAAACCACGTTGTGAGTTATGAGGCGCAATGAATAAACCACTCGGGCTATCACCCTCGTGGATTATTTATTGTGCCTCATAACTCACAACTGTGGTTTTTTGAACGATAAACCACGATAGAAAGAAGATTATTTCGTAAGTAAACTGCATGCGAGAAAAGCTTGTACGGTTATCACTTAACAACTAATCAGACTGTTCAAACATCTTTAAAATGCCTACTGATAGTGACAATTTCGATTAAGCAGTGTGATTTTGATCTAAATGACAGCTGCAGCAACTAAAAATATAAGGTGCTTCGAGAATAAAACTTCAGGTTGTAATTATTTCACATGTATTACAGATTTAGATGTTAAAAGATTTACTTAACCATTATTAACAAGTGGATGACAAAATGACATGACCTAGCACGTAAAAGAGTATTACAAAAGTTTACAATACAAGCAGTACAAAAAAATGTATACATCATAATAAATACAAAACACGAGAGAAATTTTCTATCAAGCATCTAAATCCCGATAAAAAGTAATTCACTACAAATGTAAAAATGTGGAGTTATCATATTTTTTTATTTGATGCAACTGCTTCTGAGCCTGTATTCAACAATCATTCTATATTGTAATCGTTTGTATTCTATATTTACAAAGTAACACATTTCCGATTGGTTAAACCAAATGATAAACTCTTTACCAAATGACAAAATTATAGACTGGTCCAAATTGAAAACATTTGCAGACGACAAAATAAATGTTACTGAAAAATTGAAATTTGGTTTGGGAAGGGTAGAAAACATTGTGGGAAAAGGAAAAAATGCTGGTCACCAGCATTTTCTCCTTTTCCCAAGATGTTTTCAAAAGGCTTCTTTCTTAGGTCGTTAAAAATTGGGTTTGTGTGGTTAAGAGTTAAGTTGTAAGGAAATTTCCTTACTTTCAAAATGTAAAAAAAACTTGAGAATTAGACCAAGAATGTTATAAAGACTGGTTGGTGAGTATGAGCTTTGATTCTGGTGCCGTTATTTGTGTCAAAACCAAAAGCCTTGTGCTAAAAAATATAATACATGTATAGTAAAAAAAGGGTAAATTGGTTGCAAATTATATTTTGATTTAGGGGTTGTTGCAAAAGTACCTAAAAATATATACATATACTATCCTTCCACAATATACTTTGAACAGAGAATTTTTTTCCAGAAGATTTGTAAAGTGTCAATCTATTGGTTAACTGACAAGTTAATATGGACAAATGAAATATTTCATTTATTATTCATGTGAAAGATGTAATTTTTTCTCAAATGTCCCAGCGTCACGGTACAAAGATAAAGTGCAACAAAATCAAAGTACCATACGAAAACAACAATGTGGCTTCGTTAGCATTCTTATACACACTCTGATCATTTCAACATTCATTATGTCTACAGATACATTATTTGTATCATTTCTCCTTAACTATTTACCAAATAAAACTGTCTTCAAACTACCCTGCGGAGGAAGGCTTTTTAAAATACTGTAGGAAAAGGAGAAAATGCTGGAAACCAGTCTTTGTTCTCACAACGTTTTCTACCATTTCAAAGACAAATACCATTATTTTAGTTGCATCTAATTTTTCAGCAAACACTTTCAATTTGGATGAGTCTAAAATTTTGTCATCTGGTAAAGCTATAACCCCGGAAACAGATTCACAGCCGGTCACTTAGAAAACGCCCTAGTATATAAGAGCAATAATTAACTTTAATAACATTTAAATGCATTAATACATTTGAAGAGACTGTGGCAATATTAGAAATTGCTCAATTTGAGATTTGTCTTTGATAGGGTAGAAAACATAGTGGACAAAAAGAGAAAAAGCTGGTTTTCACTATGTACTTTTTTTAATACACTGCATTAAAGTCTAAAAACTGACAGGGTCATTCAAACATCCTTATTTGTTTGGTAAAGAGAAAAAGTTTACAAATAAAACAAAACTGATGCCCTACTAGCTCACAAAACTTTCAAAGCACTTCATATGGCACAAACAAAAAGGTTGATCTATGACACAAAAATCAGGGAAAAAGGGGAAGTGATCTCCAGTGAAAAAAATATCAAAGTGCATAGTTATTTCCCTTCTGTATTGCACAAACTATTACCAACCTTACCACTAATGTCATGAAGTATTCCTACCAATTATCATGTATATTATTATTTACTTTAATTACTCTGTGGGGGACAGCTTCAGAAACTCATACTGCCAAAAAAGAGAAACTGTTCGTGTTTATAATAGTTATTCAATTTCTTAAGACTGTGTTCAACAGCATTGAAAATTACACCTTACTCTTTGAACAGTTTCCCCTTCTTGAGTTTCCCTTGTACTGTCTCATAAGAAGTGTCATTAGACCCCCCTCATATAAAAAGAAAAAAAAAAGACAGAAAAGGTTTACATTTTGGAATACATTTACTAGACAGTCAAACAACTAACATGTTTTTTTTTTCTGCATGTTCACTAATGCACAGAAAAAAAAAAAAACAAAGTATGAGAGACAAAAGAGACTTGATCTTTGGTTGTAAAAAGTTTTCAGCAAGACAAAAAATTATCAAATACATGTATTTGCAGCACATGTAGACCTCTTAGTGTGAAGTTGACTAGAATAGAAGGAGCTTTCCCTGCTTAAAGATAAACATAAACATACACAAATAAATATAGAAAACCACATGTTCCATAAATCTTACAGTACAAAACAAATTGCCTTGTATCATACTATACAGAAAGATACAAGTGCCATCTATCATACTGTAAAGAACAATACAGTATTATCTACCATACTGTAAAGAAAGTTACAAGTGCCATCTATAATATGATACAGAACAATACAGTATTATCTATCATACTATACAGAAAAATACAGGTGTCATCTATCACACTATGCAGAACAATATAGTATTATCTACCATAGTGTACAGAACAAAAGATGTGCCATCTATCATACTGTAAAGAAAGTTACATGTGCCATCTATCATACTGTACTAAACAATACAAGTGATGTCTATCATACTGTACTAAACAATACAAAAGATTTCTATCATTCTGTCCTAAACAGTACAAGTGATGTCTATCATACTGTACAAAACAAAAGATTTCTATCATTCTATCCTAAACAGTACAAGTGCTGTCTATCATACAGTACAGAAAGTTACAAATGCCACCCATCACACAGTATTGTTGTCTATCACATTATACAGAACAATACAAGTGCAATCTGTCATACAGTAAAGAAAAATACAGATGTACAGAAAAATACTTTTACCACTTGTGATACTGTAATTAACAACCCAAATGCTGTCTTTCATACTGTACAGAACAATACCCTACCAAGCTTTCATAGTGTACAGAAAAATGCCTCAACCAGCCATCATACTGTACAGAACAATACAGCACAATCTACCATGGCATACAAAACGATACAAGTGCAATCTATTTTGCAGGACAGAATAAAAGCACAATCTATAATGTGGTACAGAATTATACAGGTGCCACCTATCATGCTATATAGATTGATACAAGTGCCGTTTTTTCAAACTGCACAAAATGACAAAGGTTCCATATATCATACCATTTAGATTGATACAAGTGCCATTTATCATACTGTACAAACAAGACAAGTGCCATGTATAATACTTTACAGATTTATACATGTGCCATCTATCAAACTACACAGGATGATACAAGAGCCATCCATCATGGTATAGACAACAAAACAAGTGCTATCA